>KE598621.1:1445123-1640751 GCA_000444155.1 Cladonia macilenta KoLRI003786
GTAAGGGGGGGAGGGGGATGTTTTGGTGGTGGGGGTGGAAGGGTGGGGATATGACTTTTATGAATGGCTGGGAGGAGGGAGGGTTTCGAGCTTTTGGGGGACGAAACGATCTACGCTGGGCGTGTTGCCAATGGAGCTGGGATACCTAAGCAGATATCACATAGAGGGAGGACACCTTCATCTTGGCATTGGCATAGCATGGTATTATGAATCAATACGGAATCAAAACCGCATATGGAGCGATGTGCATAAGATCCGTATGAGACGAGAACATGAACTTTGTAGCTGCCTTTTGTTGATTACACTACACCCGCATGGCTGAATACAACCACTGCAACACCAGAATGTATTCCCTTCTTTCACCTAACCCCATCGAAACCCTGAACCCCATCGAAACCCTATCACAAAAGAAAAGATATTAGTACCTTGCCTTCCAGATCCAATACTATACAACAACAAAAGCACTTTGCATGCACTTTTCAAGCTCAATAACACAGCCAATTTCACAGCCATGTTCCTTTTCTAAATCTCACGCCCAAGACTCCTCTTGACCTAATACAAAGCAAGCCTTAAGAACCGAACATCGACAAGCTCCATAACATAACCACATTTACGGCCATGTCTTACTCCATCCAAATTCCATAACCAACCACTTCTCTTGATACAACATAGAATAACACAATACAGTAAGAGTAAATAACACTTTACACGCACTACAAACTCCACAACGCAATCAGACTCACAGCCATAATCAGCTCTCCCAGCACCAATTCCTCTCCCAACCTCCCCGCGGCCGCATTCCCCGTCTTCCCCGGTTTAGCAGCCCCACTCGGTGACCCCGTAGGGGATACTGAGCCCGTCGGCGTCCCCGTCGGACTCTCAGTATTCCCAACCCCCGGGAAAAGATCCGTTTGATTCCTATCAATCAAAATATAATCATGCACCAACCCCGTCCCATTAAGCACACTCGCCTGCTGATCATCCGTACACGTAGTATCGAACGCAAGCATATAGCATTGCGGACTAGGACTTCCCAAATCCTGGTTCTTGATTTGGAAAGTGGTGCTGGATCCCTGCGTGGCGTAGTCGGAGTTGTTGTTTGTGGAAACGGTGCCGGTTGCGATGTCGTTTCCGAAGATGGCGCGGGAGAAGATTTGGTAGGCGGTTTCGGGTTGGTAGGCGGGGACTTCGTGGCCGGATTGGAAGACGCGTGAGAAGGAGAAGTTGCCATACTGACGCACTTGGCCGCCGATGTAGGAGTCGTTGGTGGAGATGTTGGCGTAACCCGCGTCGTGGAATTTTTCGCTTTGGCTGTATGGGACGTTTAGAGAGACGTTTTCGCCGCCGAGCCAGTTACATATGTAGTCTCGATCGCCATATATGAGGGCGAGTTTGATGCTTGAGTCAAGGATGAATGCTAAATCCTGGAGGTAACCCCCATTGACGGTAGAGCGGGCAAAGTCCCCCGTGTCAGCGAAGGCGAGGTACGGAGAATTGGATTCACTCGTGAAGTTTACCGGTACACCGAGGGCTGCTTGGACGTAGGCTTGAGAGAGGTAGCCGAGGTAGTAGCTTGGAGGAAAGGGGTCAGGGTTTATGGCAGCCATATCGTAGACATTACGACCAGAGACTTGGTCGTAAATGCCGTCGACGTAAGATTGGCAGATGTAGACGGCTTGAATGCAGACGTCGGAGACAGTTTTGTTGCTGCCGTAGTCATATGGGTCGCCTTGGGCTTCTTCGGCTTGGCACTTGAGGATTAGGGCGAGGCAGCCGGTATCTGGTTTGTTCCAATCGTCCAGGGCAGTCTGGTAGGCTGTTTTGTCAATGGTTTGGATGCCGTAGGTGTTATTGTAGGCTATTGTTGGGTAGGATTGTTCTTGACTTAGTAGGTCGATGCAGCCGTTAAAGATGCCAAGGGTGTCGAGATGAATGATGTACGCGTCTCCAGTCTCTTTGAACGATCCATTGGCAATGGCCAGGTTTTGTTCTTCGAAGAAAGTGGTAAAAACGGGTCCATAGTGTCCACCATATGACTCAGTAAAGATTGATATTGCATCATTGTTGGGTTTGTAATCTGGATAGGGTCAATCAGATCGGCGAAAGAGTGGATGGTAGGGGGGGTATTACCTGGAAACTCTTGAAACCAGGTCTGCGCGAAGATCCAGAGCGCCTTCGCAGCGTTCTGAGTGTCGTTTGCTGTGTTACTAGGATTCTGACTTGGGAATGTCCCCACGTAGAACGTATTGTTCTGCTCTGGTATACCATGAGAGAAGTCCTGCGGCTGGATGACGTTCTGAATCACATCCAGAGTGCCGTTCGTCAAGATATCCCATGAGAAGCCAACTTGATTAGGTTGGTCAATGTAAAGCATATTGACCTCGTTGTTGAAAGACCACGGGTTGAGGGAGGTTGAGTTGGAGTCATCGTTAATACTGCAGGGTCCATTCTCCTGTAAGGCTCCCAGCAGTGAGGATGCACCTGGGCCACCATTGAACCATATMGAGAGCGGAGCATTGGCTGGGTCTTTACGAGATTCGAAAAACCAAAAGAAAGTGTTGATGGAATAATTATTGTATCCGCCCACGTCTGAAAGCGTACCGGGTGGCAGATGGACGTAACCAGCATATGACTTGACTCCTGGAGTTGTTTCACATATTCCGGGCTGTCATGTAAGCTGTCAGCCATGGAAGGCAACCTGGATCTAATTTCATTTGACTTGCCTCTTTGTAAGAAATGGTAATATCGCTGTTGTATTTGGATTTGAGCGTAGTAACACCTTGGGGCGTAGGCGGAAACTGAGAGAATGCGCACCCAAAGAACCCAAGGCCGGTGATCAGTACGAAGGAGAAATGCATTATGGAGTATGTATGATGATGTCTGCAATCGCAGAGCTAGGAAGGATACAAGCAATCAAGGAGGAGAATAAGAGTGTTTATACAAGATGTGTTGATTTTCTCAGGCTCCTTCCATGATGCTCGTCACGTGGCACCGGACTCAGCCTCACCTCTTTTTCGTGTTTACGGGATCCTGGAAGGGTCTAATTTAAACAATTTCACTGATTGGTCTGGAGTAATGTGTAACGTCTGTGTGAATGAGGCCCAGTGCCGCTTAAGCACGGTCCGTTACTGTGAACTTCTGGCGCAGCGGTAGGCTGCAGTAAACTGCTGATAGCTGAACGCCTACCTTAGCTCATCGGTCATCCCCTGCCAGAGATCTCGTGGGGAAAAATCTTACGCCTCATTCTCGTAACAGGCAGGGAATCTTTTGCGTTGCTCTTTCCGCGGTCCATTTGAGCCACTAACAGACCACTTTTCCGTAGGGTTGATTATCTAGAGTACACGAGGAGAGCCTTTGCCAGCAGTGCCAAGCTTCCCGGCGGCTACGGTAGGATCCCGGCACAGCCCTAACTGAAACAGTTCTGGGGGCTTAGTCCAGCCCCCGGCCTAGGCCCCCTTGTTGAACGCTTCATCCAAAAAACTCCCAGAGTCAGSTCAAAGGTTTCATGAGGCCGGCATTTTGCCACTCATATGCAATTATTCTGACCTTCCTCTCTTCAAATTGCATAAATAGTTGTTGGGATGTTCCTCAAGGTGCCATTGACTTACATAGCTCAGTCATGAGCAGGGCTCAGCTATGGAAGTGGCAACCAGCTCGCACCAGCACTTTGGACCTAATTTCAATATCCCTAAGGTCTCGCAATGATTAACACCTAATAGCCTTTGTTGATCCCTTGCGTTCAAAGATTCTACCATTTCAAAAACTGACTGCCGATGTTCTTCTACAAGAAGCCGTTTCCTAATTGAGCATCGCCCTTCACTTCCCGACTACATGATACCTTGTCGGACATCTTCAGTGATGACGTCGTCACTTTCGCCTGGCCCAGACACTTTCACTCTCGAGCGCCTTCGTGCAGTATGGCAGAAAGGCCAATCCGAGGAATTCCGTTATCACACCTTTGGACATGCTGAATACGACGCCAACAACGATCTCAAGCACAGGAGGCACTTCTGTTTGAGACTTCATGCTAGTGTGCAAGACCCTGTACACCATGTGGAGCGCCTTCATGCGGTATTTGACTCTTTCGTGAGTACAAAAACTCAAAAGAGGTTTCCTGCAGATTTGGTACGTGTGCCTTCCAGCCTTTCAGCCTTTACGAAAGATTATAGTCCTGATGTAGGGGAATAAAGAATTTGAATCTGAGATTTTTCACTTTTGAACTCAAATCCACCATTGCATCTTCATCGCTTCCAGAATCCTTCATTCATACATGCCTAGCGCCTCTACTGATTCTCGATGAGTTGTTAAGGTAGTTGATTATGCATGTAATCTACTGTGTCGACTTCCAGCAAGGCCGCCAGATATTCTGGAAGCGCTATTACCTGAGGATCTCGATATATCTGCATTAAATGGATTTCTTACACACCGTGTGCATGAGGAGCCAACACTAGGTTGCACGGTTAGCTCGCACTGGGATCACCTACAAGTGGTGGCTGCGATAGACACGACTACTTTGTATAGCGCTCTAGGATTAGCTTGGGCATCGAAACGAGTCAATAACAGACCCTTTTATACGATTGTGCCAGAGTTTGCGAACGCAATTGCAGGACTCCTAAGACTAACCTTCCGGCTCTCATCTGAGAATGCGAATAGTGATGCAAAACGGAGTTGGGTAGTGGTCAGAGCTTTTCTCTGGACCGTATGGCAAAGAGCTCTAATGCTCTCTCTTTGGTGGAGAATGAAGGGCCACTTAGACAAGGGCTATAATGCATTCGAAACCGGTATAAATGTACGCGGACTAGCTTGTGTCCCCGACATCTTTACTCAGCGCCTTTCACAGCTCTCGTACGATCAGAAGCTGACCCCTTATATGTGCACCTGGGCCTACGTGCACCTTCGAAACGATCGTGCTGCCACTACGACCGATTTGAGACGCTTCCACTGGTGTTATAATAGCGTATTTGAAGGCAGGGAAGCTAGATGTCTTGATAATCAAAAGCAGTGTGAAGGTGGATCACCTGAAAACTGCCAACGCTTCAGAGGTGCGGTAGTTGCAGATCAATCAGCGCACGATTCGACTTGTGACATGACTTGTGAGCGACTTCTCTGGGATAGGGCGTCCTTTATCAATGTCTCCGGGGCTAGAGCTCTATGTCTCGCTACGACCGATAATAAGAGTTTGCGTTATTGCACTGTATCTGAGAGGACTCTCGCGATATCGCATGTTTGGAGCCATGGTCAAGGGGGCAGACCGGATACAACTGGTTTCAATGCATGCCTCCACAAACGATTCAAGAAGCTTGCCATTATGTTCGGGTGCGACTCTTATTGGATGGATACTCCTTGTATACCAAACGAAAAGGCACTCCGAGCTGAATGCATCAACAACATCAATCGAATATTTTCGCTAAGTAAGGTCACTTTGGTTTGTGATCGGGATATCATGGGCATCGAAATCTCTGACCTCACCATCGATCTACAAGAATCGGTCCTTGCGACGCTCCTCGTCTGTGACTGGAATCTGAGAGCCTGGACATTGCTCGAAGCTATGCGTGGCAGACAAAACATTCATTTGTTGTGTAAAGGGAACCAAGTTCTCAGCGT
Source organism: Cladonia macilenta KoLRI003786 (assembly GCA_000444155.1). Classification (NCBI taxonomy): domain Eukaryota; kingdom Fungi; phylum Ascomycota; class Lecanoromycetes; order Lecanorales; family Cladoniaceae; genus Cladonia; species Cladonia macilenta. The sequence goes on from KE598621.1 coordinate 1,450,728, forward strand.
CAAGAATACATTGAAAAATGTACATGATTATGGACGCATTGATTTGGTAATTCTTTTACTAACGTGTCAGCATCTCTTGCCGCAGGAACCCTATGAAGAATTTGAACTCTTCGGAGAAGTTTGGGAAATGCTAGAAGAGGACAGAATGATGCATCTTGGTTTCATCAACCTAGGTGAAGCAAGCATTCTTCTCAGTCACCGACACCTAAGTCGCGATGGGGATGATGTGGCCATCTGGAGTCTGCTAGCTAATGAAAAAGCCATACATCACGTGGTTGACCTGTGGAAGAGCCACATAGGGCAAAAGCTCCATACAGGATTCCTAATGTCGAGTAGCCCGAGACTACAGGATCAAAGGGGTTTAACCTGGGCTCCTAGTTGCCCGTCCCTGCGTCCACAATTGTGCCAAGTATCCAATGGTAGTCTACACTATCTGGCTTATGATGGGCTCGGAACGAGGCAAGGTACTATCACATCCGAAGGTCTCCAGGCCCAATGGCTAGTACACCGGTTTGATCTGTCTTCTGTCCAGTGCAAGTTTAGATTCCCCGTAAATGTTGCAAATGCCAGCCGTAAGCTACAGGGCTGCACACATGGAGCATTTTTGCGACCTGTTCCCGTCAACGGTATGCGTTATGTCCCAGCTCCATATCTGGGTAAGGCAAGCAATCCCTTAGTTGCTGTCTGTGGCTCCAATGACGGCCGATGCTGGGAATGGAGAGGCGTCTTTGAATGGGCAAATGGTGATCCGTTGCCCGACCTCAATGTATATGGCAGGAAACCCGACGACCCTCCAATGGATTTCCTCATAGAAGATATTCTGTTGGTCTGATACCATATGGCCTTGCAAAGCAGCTCCTGCAGGGAAACGGGAAGTATGATAGAAATATAGTAAGTATTCAGGGAGAGGACTCTTCCGCAAACGTAAAAAGGATAAGGCAAGTGAGCTTCATTCATACCCAGCTGCTGCCTTATGGCATAGCTTGATCAAGCAGAGGAGAATTTGATGGGGGTGAGGTTGTATGAACCACCCGCGAGGCATTTTTGGGGGCCGGCTCAGAGGCCTAGAGACCCCTAAAGCTAGTCCTTATGGAGATAACATTCGACCTCAAAAACCATAGCTGCGGGGACTAAGCTTGTCGCCTAAATCGCTGAATTTCAAAGCACCTCTAGGGGGCTACATAGTTAAGCTTTCTATGCAGGGCGTTGGAAATTAGAACTCCTAGACCCGCAAAGTGCAGTTAGGGCTAGGTCAGGGTTAGGGTTACTAACCCAAAGAGGTAACCGCTAACCTAATCAGGTAAGATCTCTCCAGCTTCCCCTATATAAATTTTAGAATAATAGACTTCTATTACTTCTATAATCAACTACTCAATCCTCCACATTTGACTATTACAATTGCAATTATTATATTCTAAAGGATTATAAGCCTAGGTTCAGCCTTGCTATACCTTTAATAATTAATTCATCTAATATTAAGACTAATATTATAAAAATTTAGTATTATTACTACTTCCTTATAAATACCTCTATAACTATCTTACCTCCCTACCTCTATAATCAACGTGATGGAATATTCCCATAGTAATAGGATTAATAAGTTAAAGAGGACAACTAATTAAGCTAAGTTTAAATACGAAATAAAGGCCGTTTAGGTAATGGATAGAAATTAGGACTTAGTTAAAGATATATACCCTAGACTAGTCCTACTATTGGAGCTAGAAAAGATAAATGATGGTACTAATACTATAGGAACCGCTTATAAGGCCACTCTTAAGGAGTAGAAGAAGTTTTATATTATCTCTCTTACCTCTACTATTAAGTAGGATGAGAGAAATAAGTTAGTAATAGCCTACCTTATTTTTAATACTAAAGATAGACTAAGAGAATATATTAAGACTCTTAAAATAGCTTAAGAGCAGTAGATAATATTAAAAAAGATATATAGAGTATCTAACCTATTTATAAGGGATATAGTATTAATGAAAATCTTAAGGATTAAATTATTATCTTATAAAGGTATTCAGGAGTACTCCGAGGCAGTTAAGAAACAAAATACAATATTAATTATAATAGGATACGGCTTATTAAATTAGATACTCTCCTCCTTCTTCTATATAGGATTGGAAGCGTTAATAAAACTATATACCTTCTAACTAATCTAATCAGCTAAGGCCTCTAGCTAAGAGTTAGAAATTAATAATATTACTAGCGCTCTAATAGAGCATAATAATAGGGTTAAACTTTTAGAGGATTTAACTAAGGTCCTTATAGCCAGGTTTAATTAATAAGAAAAGGCTAATAAAGAGAAGGCTATAAAGGAGAAAAAGAAGAAAGAAAATAAAGACTTAAAATACTAATACTATAATAGTAAAGGTTATAAAAAAGATAGATATTTTTATCTAATTAAAAAGCTTTGTCTACCTAATTAAAAAGCCCGGAAAGAAGAGCTCTCTATTAAAGAGATTAAAAAAAAAAAGGAGTTTACTTTTTTAACTACTTTAACTAAGGCTACTACTATTACCTATGCTTTTAAGGTTATTAATACTAGGATTAATTATCCTAGACTTAATAACGCTAAAGAAAATGTAATCTATATAGACTCTACCTCTGATATATATATATTATAGGATTACTCAAAATTTTCAGATTATACTGAATCTTCAGGATCCATCAAAGGTATAAATAGTTAGAAGCTTTAGGTACTTAGCTAAGGTACTATTAATCTTATAATACTTCTTAATGATAATAGGGTCACTCAGATCAAGCTCACCAACATATAGCATATGCTAGTAATAAGTTACAATCTTATATCAATTACCTACATCTTGGATAAAGGATGCCGCTCAGTGGTAAATAAAGAAAATTTCGACGTTTTTTCGGAATGTTCGGGAGAACTAGTTATGAGAGGAAAATGGCATGGTATGGCCTAGCTATTAGACCTTAATTATTGACGACCACCTACAGCGATACGGTCATCGAAAGTCCCAGAAGTAAATCATGCCTTATAGGACTAATAGTATCATCATCTTAGCTATTTAGGCCTAGCTAATGTGAAGCGTCTTATCAAAATTACGGAAGGCATAAATAAGGAAATATCTAATAAACTTTAAAAGTTAGAACCTAAGTATAAGTAATACAAGGACTACTTATTTAGAAAGTAGATAAAGAAGCATTACTATATCCCTTATTAACAAGACCCTATATAACGAGAAATAGAGCCTAAAGCTCTTATATACTCTAACTTTACTAGTAGTGGAAATATTAAAGAAACTTTAGGAGGTTATAAGTATGTCCTATTATTTATTAATAATATTATTAACAAGACGTGGATTTTCCTAATTAAGAGGAAGTTAGAGGTCTTAAGTATTTATAAAGACTTCTTTACTATACTGGCTAATTAGGGCTACCCAGTTAAGTTCTTCAAGTCTAATATTAAATAAATTTATATGGCAGCAAAGGAAATTTTGAAAGAGAAGGGTATAATATAGATACCGTCTATAATCTATACCCCTAATTAGAATATAGTCTCTGAGCGGATATTCCGAACTTTATTTAGATATGTTAGGGCTATCCTAAATAACGGCGGGTTCCCTTAGATAATATAGGGAGAGGCTATAAATATAATAATCTATCTAAAGAATAGGTTATTATTAGTACTTAATAAGAATACTACTCCTAAAGAGGTATAGACAGGAAGAAAGATAGAGCTTAGATATATTTATCCTTTTAGATATATTATATATATATATAATAATAACCCTAAGTAGGGTAAGCTTAATAGAAGATCTATAAAGTATAAGCTTTTAGGATATAAATAAGGTAACTAGTATTATCTTTAGGATGTTATTAATAAGCGGGTCTTAATTTTAGCCTAAATTAAATAGGAGAATAATTCTTCTATTAGTAGGAAAGAAGGGGATACTAAGGATAAAGATTTATAGGAATTCTTTACTCTTAATAGAAAAATTAGCGAAAATGTTAATAGTTTAGGAGTTAATACTAATATAAATAATCTCTTACCTAATTTTATAGAGGAACTAGATATACCTATTCTAATAGTTAAAGTTAATATCCTACCACTAAATTTTAATCAGAATTTGGATAATCGCGAAAATTTGCAAGAGGAGGATATATATATGAGTATTATAGATAGTTAAGATAACTCTAAGCACTTAGATAATCCTCTACCCTAGAACCCTAAGATTAGGGAGTTAAGAATAAGGAATTAGCCTTATATTAACTATATCACGTTAGTAAGACTTTATACCTAGAACCACTTTAATGCTAAGGCCTTATCTATTAATATTAAATTACCTCTTATAGTTCCTATAGGTATTAAAGAAGCCCTTTATAACCTAGATAAGAAGAGGTAGAAATAAGCCTTTAAAGATAAGCTTAAATCTCTTAAAGATAATAATATATAGGAGGACCTAGGTCTAATATTAAAAAGTAAATATATATTGCCTAGCTACTAKGTTCTCGCTTATAAGATTAATACTAAAGGAAAGATAGCCTGCTATAAAATAAGATAGGTAATTAAAGGCTATTATTAAGAAAAGGGAGTTAATTATAATAAGATATATTTAAACGTTATTAAATCTATAAGTTAAAGGATCCTTCTGGCCCTAAGGGCTAAGTATAATTATAAGATAGAATATAGTAATATTATTACTACCTTCCTTAAAGCCCTTTTAAAAGAAATTGTCTATATAGAGTAGCCCTATAGCTTTACTAATAGTAACCCTTAATATAGATATTATCTACTTAGGGCCCTATACGGCCTAAAGCAGTCCCCTTATAAGTAATATAAAACTTTAAAGAAATTCCTTAAAACTATTAGTTTTAAACGTCTTTGTAAAGACTACTCTATTTTTGCGTATAATAGCGGAGCGATTATTAGCATCTATATTAATGACATTTTGATGCTTAGTTTATTAAAATTTTTGATATCAGAGCTCAAAGCCAATTTGGATATAAGATTTTAAATAAAGTATTTAGGTAACATATCCTACTACTTAGGTATATTAATAACCCGTAATAAGGAAAATCAGATAATATAGGTGGATTAGATAGGGTTTTCAAAGCAACTTATTAATTAATTGGGATTATTAGACTACAATATTCCCTTAATTCTTATAGAGTCTGGACTTGAGCTAAGAGCCGCCCCTAAGGGGTTTTTAGTATTAAAAGAAGATATCGCTGTCTACTAATCATTAGTAGGAGTGTTATAATAGTTAGTTACTATAACTTAGCCAGATCTTGCGTATGTAGTTAGAAAATATAGAAGATAGTTTATTAACCCTATTTTAGAGTATCTTAGTATTATTAAACGTATTATAAGATACCTAGCTGGAATATTAGACTACGGTTTATACTTTAGACTAACGGATGTTAGTTAAGGCATAAACTTAGAAGATAAACTCATCAAATAGACAGATTTATTTTAGGCGGATTGTAAAGATATATCTAAAGCTATATTAAGCTATGTCTATTAAGTATAGAACAGCCTAATTAGCTAGTTAAGTAAATGGTAAGACCTTTATACGCTATCCACCGCGGAAGCTAAGTACGTTGCTTAGTTAAATGCTACAAAAGAAGCCCTATTCCTGTCTTAGTTACTTAAGGAATTAGGATATAATAAAGGAGATATAAAGCTGACTAGGTTACTAGGAGATAATTAATCAGCCTTGAAGATAGCTAAGAACCCTGTTAATTATTCTAGGATGAAATACATCAGAAATAAGTATTATTTTGTATAAGAACTAGTGGCAGAAATAGGCGATTTAGAGATAGAATATATTAGGATATAAGACATGCTCGTTAATGGCCTAATAAAGCTGTTAGACCCTTAACTCTTTATCCTATATAGATCCATACTTAGACTAGCGCTAAGGGGTGTTAAATAGTAGGATACTGTTGTAGATAATAGGTAGTCGCTGTTGTTCTAAATAGGAGCGTTGGAAATTAGAACTTCTGGACCCATAAAGTGCGGTTAGGGCTAGGTTAGGGTTAGGGTTACTAACCTAAAGAGGTAACCGCTAACCTGATTAGGTAAGATCTCTCCGGCTTCCCCTATATAAATTTTAGAATAGCGGACCTCTATTGCTTCTACAATCAACTACTCAATCCTCCACATTTGACTATTGCAATTGCAATCATCACATTCTAAAGCAGGGTGGGCCCGGCGGAGGTCTCAGCTCGTTCATATGGACCCATACATAGATGTGTGGCTTTGGGGCATGAATAGTTGGCAAGTAAAACCGCTACCCAGTACAGAGTACATCTTTCTACACCATTTGACGGGCCAAGTTCAGAGATAATAGAACCGACTCCGCCGCGTTTAAGCATGCTGCGAGGGTGATCCGCAGCAGCGGGGCTGACTAGCAGCGTGGATGGGGCTTCACCAGAGGAGGGCTGGGAACGGTTAAGATGCCAATCGCTCCTCTGTGTGAAACAAACTAATCGCTGCCCCCTGAGTATTCTGGGGGCAGCCCTATATTTAGACGCCTATAAGATGATGGACGCTCTACTACCTCACCAGTGCGCTGCCTTGTTGTAGACCTCCACAAATTCTCTCTTTCCTTTTCTTTCTGTCAACAATATCCTGTCACACTAGTCGAAAGAGACCCACCTTCCTGTTGATGGATCACTTGCCTTATCCTGATAATCCGGTTTTGCCACCCTTGAGAGTCCCATACCTGTGTGAGAATGTTGAAAGCTACGATGGGCAAGGGCTGCGGGACTTTCCTATCCGTGCTGGATGGACAACACCAGTAGATGCTAACGAGAGTGGAAGAATACAGTCTTGGCTGTATTTTGGCCTTTTGACTGAAATGTTTGGCGAGTCACTAGAAAGGAATGACTTTATTGCTACTACAAGTGATGGACAGCAGTTTGTGGTTACCCACAAACTTCCTAATCTACTCCGAGACTGTTGCCAGGAGAACTCTCGGATGTATATGCGCATGGCATCTCTTGGATTTAGAGACACTTCACAAAAAGGCTTTCTCCGTGGGCGACCCCGCATTCGGTTGAACGAACGTCTTTGGAAAACCCTTCAGCTAGTAGCGCGGCTGAGCGAGGTGCAGGATACAGGGGACGATACAGCTTGCGTGGTTGCTCTCTCAATCAAAGTTTTGGTCTGGTCAATATCCAACGCACTTAAAACTTACCTACCCTCGTTTGAGGAACTCTACCCACCACGGCATAGTCGGCTCCTAAGGTTGCGGATGTTGGAGAGTGGCAAATGCCCTTATTGGACCGAAATCTACCTGCGAGAGTACTCTGTGGGCATGGTCTACTATCTTTCCTCTACCGCTTCCATAGATGGGGCTGATCATGAGAGTTGCTCATCAGACGAATGCATAGCGCACAACATAGATGAACAACACTATACCACGAAGCATGTTATGGATGACTGTCCATGCGAGATGACTTCTCCTGACATCGTTGGAAAAGTCACGAGCATCATCGAGGATGATGGCGTTCCTTTGATGAGACTAAAAGAAATGCCCTCAGGAGACTTAAGCCTTGATGTTGTACGAGCTACGTATGGCACACATTATACCGCAATTTCACATGTGTGGTCGGGTGGTCTTGGAAATTCGGTTTCCAATTCGCTGCCTCAGTGTCAGCTGAAGTTTATCCGTAGGGGTGAGCAATTGTGTTTTCTTGCAGTGCCCTCTTCGCCCTTTCAATCTCCAGATAAGACAATACTTCGTTATGCTGACGAGCGAATTTCTGCCAGGTCTGGAGCATGCTCGAAATCGAGCGCATACAGACTCAGGACTTTATCCTTGGGACAACGCTATAGTAAGATATCTCTGGTACGGAAAACGGCTGACGGAGGAGGTCTTTTGGATGGACACCCTGTGTATCCCCGTTGGCCTCGGAAAGACCTTAAGACGAAAAGCTATTGCCCGAATGAATCTCACTTTCGCTAGCGCCGACAATGTCCTTGTTATTGACCCTGCGCTGCAATGTTTGTCAGAAGGTGACCACTCGAAATTGCAGTTACGCTTGCATGTAGCCTGCTCCCCGTGGATGTCTAGGTGCTGGACTTTTCAAGAGGCATGCCTTGCACGAGCTTGGCATGTCTACTTACCCAATAGCCTTTATACGGCTGCTGAAGATTATCGAAAAGAAACAAATTTGCTTTTCCGGATCCATACGAAGCAGACACTATGGACGGACGAGAGCGAGTTGGAATACGAAGCGATCTCATTTTATCGTAAAATGTGGCCTTTGGTCGATCAAGACCGGAACTATGAACGCCCTATCTTTGGTGCGCCTGAAGGAAGTGATGTGTATGTGCTGAAAAAAATCTGGAACGAGCTGAACGAACGCTCGACTACTCGATGTGGCGATCGTTTGATTATTCTAGCTGTACTGCTCGATCTGAATGCGGGAGAAATAATGTCTCTTCAAGTCGAAGAGCAGATGCGAGCGATTTTTCGCACTCAAACCACCCTTCCACTTTCTTTACTATTCGAACCTCAGACGGGACAGGTGTCAGAAAATCCAAAGTGTCGATGGATCCCACGTTATCCAGAGGGAGAGATGTCGACAGTATATGGCTGCATGACAAGGAAGAGAGCTGAGACTGTTTATCAATTCAAACTCTGTGACATCAAAGCCTGGGGCTTCCTATTGGATGCTACAGACTCTCACTATGGTAGTTTCCTTGTGGGTCAGACGTCACCGTATCCGTTCACAACCTGGGTCAAAATAACTCAGCAAGACGATGCTGTGGCAGAACATGTGAACACAATGACCTGCATCTTACTCTCTCTCGTAAAAAGGTCATCTTCGGACCCGAGAGCTCCATTCGTTGGTGCTCGATTTTTTGTTGAGGGCATCGGTGCGAAAGGAGAGACGCTCACTCTTAGGTACGATGGTCCCTTGATCCACGACCGAATCAAGGAAAATCAATCTCTGCAACCTTCTCAACAGTGTCCAAAGCTTGCAACAAGTGCTATCTCAGAAGCAACTAAACTCCTATTAGATTGTGGTAGGTCATCAATGTGTAGTTTGAAGGACATTGAAATTGAACGAGCCTTCCAGATCTTCCAACTTGGTACGAGCCACGCATTAGTAGAGCGGAATCTTTGGGAATGCGTCAGCGTACTGGTATTCAATCTCCACCTTACGTCGCACTCATCTTCAGCCTACTTGCCGTGATTTGGTTGCTTGCCCTTGGCACTGGAATTGCCTTAATAGCTCATGCCATGCTCACATGGGGCCTCACGGAGGATCAATTGGATATACTAGGCTACTCATTGATCATCCTTCTGGGATTGGTCATCATCAGAGCAGCTATATTTCTTCTCCTAGAAGCCCAGACTCTGTTCAGGATCGCTGGCGAACGACAGTACTATCGATGGGCACGTACATTCAGCGGAGTTGACCCCAGCAAACTCACTGCGGTCGATGGCTCTAAGCATATTTCATGCCAATATCGGCCTTGGTGGCTTGCTGTGCTGCTGATTCTTCTTGCGGTTACTCTTGTAGTCATTGGTGTAAGATATCATTTGATGCTGTGGGCTATAGTTTCTGGCGCCGCGCTTCTGATTGAAACGGTTGTGAGGGTTACATTGGAGGTGCTATGGCTAGGGACACCGCTTGGGGCGATTGGCAAAAGAGCGCGGCTGCGGTGGCTCCCTTGGCTGTCGATTCCGGTCCGAGGATTCCTGTCACGCGATGGATTAAAGGAGAGACCTATTCGGCGAGAAAGATAGGAGCCATGCAGTGTTGAGTCCCCCTAATAGAACACTAGTAAGGGACGCTTGATATCCCACATCTCTGCAAAGCGCGACAGTGAAGCCATTCTGTGCCATACCCAAGCAGCCGATGACTACCAAATACCACACATCTTCCACTAAATTGTTCGACAGCAAGAAAAGGAAGAGCCAACGGACCTCTAGGATGGAAGAGGTGCGCAGAGTTGCTCGATGCTGGCGGAGTCGTCCCGCAGCCAAGTCTTCCAGATTCAATCCAGTGCCATTGCTGTCAACGATGACATTTATATGTCTGTGTCCGTTGCCCCTCGTCAGATTTATGGGCTTGGGGTCCCATTCACCATGCAATTAATCTTCCGCCGTCGGTCTGCATGCCCATTTCTCCTCTCTCCATGGAGACAATGCGCCACCCGCAAGAGCCAGCAGCGTACCACCGAACATGACGGTTAGAGTGAGCCAGTCGCTGTCAATGACGACAGCCAGAATGGTAAAAACATAATGGACTACCATCACATTAACACCCGAAACCCACACCCTATCCAGAACTGGCAAACCCTCCCCCCGCCGCCCACCCCCGGCCGCACACCTCGTCTGTATATCATTCCACTCATGCCGTGTGGAAACATTGCTTGTGAGTGTGGCTGTGATTACCTTTCCCTTGATTGACATGCTGAAGCAAGTGAAATAAGGCAAACACGCTTGTGCTTTTGTTCAAACATTCAAGCGCTCGTTCATTTCGGCACTTGAAGCTTTGTGTAGTTCTCCGTCCGGTAGACAAAAGCCCATGGAGATAAGCAGGGCGCCGTCGACTTAGACGAAGGAAGGAGCAAGCGGGGCATAGATCAGCTTAGTCATCAGTCGTAGTTATTTGCTGCTTCCTAGAATAATCAATCATCCTTCCTACCCACCATCGATCCTTGCTGGAAGCTTCATCTTTGTTTTGGCGCTCGGTCCCCAAAGTAGCAAAGACCCCGCCAATTGACGAGCGGCGGGAATGCTCGCAGGCAGCCAATGATAAGATTACAAGGAGCAAGGCAATTGCAATGACACAACGTGCTGCCAGTGATCAGTATATATAATTATACAGCCCACCGATTGCGTTAGAGATAGGTGGCTTCAAAGACCAGTAGGTCTCAGTTGAAGCCTTCCCTCAACACTTCAATCGCTACAACTTGAACCCTTTGCCACTTTGCCATCCTTGAGCGAAGATAGCCCTCCGATTCCTCCTCTCAATCTCTACGTTGCCTAACTTCCCTTTACCCGTCTTTGCCACCGGCAGTCAAAGCACACCTCACCTCTTCGCGGCGTAAAGAAACTTTCAGTTGCTAGTCCCAGAAGAGCAGGGTTCTAGTCTTCTAACGCCGCATTGGAGGCCATTTGGGTGATTCTTAATATTAGACCAGGTTATGAAAGGCCAATTTTCGATATCTCTGAACCTCTACAAGCCATTGCGGCTATAACTAGGGCAATCTTTACTGCATTTCGAAAAAGCGGGGGAGCTCTGAGAGGCAAACCTACTATTTCTCCCAGGAGCCATCAGCGTCATGGACCACCTTCCCGAAATCCAAGCCCCAGCACACGCACCCCCGTCAATACCCTGCCTCTGCAACCCACACTCCTACGATGGACTTGGCATTACAGATTTCCCCTCACGCGCAGGCTGGGAAATCAACCGCACCCAAGGCCCCATACGAATGGACAAAACCAAAGGCGAAATCGGATCGGCCGGCGCTTTAGTGCAAGTGTGGTTGTATTTTGGGATGCTATTTGAAGTCTTTCAGATCGGAGAAATAGAGTTGGATCTGCAGGATTTTGTTCGCTCAGACGATGAAGGCGGATTGTTCGTCACGACGGCCTGTCTGAGGGGATATTTAGACCGACTCGCTATACACGCTGAACGCTTTTCGCAAAGGGAGTGTTTGCAGAAGCAACAATTGGTGAAGATTTGCTTGGGGACAGTCTTTGGTTTCTTCGATATCTACTGGGATGCACCCGTCCAATTTGACAGATGGAGGGTTTCGTCTGTACTTTCGCTTGATACGCTTATGTCGATCACGATACTAGGCGAGACGTTCAAAAACGCCGCAGCTCAGATATGGCCGCTCCCAGCAGGAGTTCCTTCGCCGATGCAACAGGTATACAATTTCCGGCCGCAGAACCCCCTGCGGGAACGCCTCCACGAGCGCGGCTGGTGCCCGAATGAAGGCGTTATGCTGTTCAAGGAGCTCGATAGTACGGGTTTGCATATTGCGAGTTTGGTGGAGCGGCCATTTTCAAGAGGACTAAGGCATGAGAGATGTACCGACGATTTGTGTTTGGCGCTGCAGACGTCTGATGATGATTACCAGACGAAGCATGCGGATTCTTGTCCTCAGGATTCTTCGTGCGTAGACGTCGATGTTGGGCAAGAGAGTGTCTCTTCCATATTGTGTAGCGGTGGCATCCCCATCATCTACGTGCCGGTTTTCCCGGAGGATGATGTTCCACTGAAGGTGGAGATCAGGCCATACAAAGCAGATGGGTTGGAATTCATCGCGTTCTCACACGTATGGGCCCATGGGATCGGGAACCCGAAGGCAAATGCTCTGCCCTCATGTCAGATTTTAGGCTTGAAAGAACTGAGCGCCAAGTCTGGCAGCTCGCCGTTCCGTCAGCCTGCATTCTGGATAGACACGCTGTGCATCCCTGTCGGCTCAAAACACAAGCCAGCGCGGAAGCTTGCAATCACTCGGATTGCAGAGACATACCGTCAGGCCAGACGAGTCCTGGTGCTCGATGCAGACCTCCAGCGCTGCTCAAGATTCCGCAGTCGCACAGAGCTAGCGACGAGGGTATTATGCTGCGGATGGATGCGCCGGCTTTGGACGCTCCAGGAAGCTGTAATGTCTGAGAAGGCAGCAAATGCGGGCAAACTCGACGTCCAATTCCTTGAAGGCGCACTAGAGTTCAATGCTATCGCTGGGAGATCCGTCAGTAACCTCCATCACACGGAGAAGGCCTTGCAGAGCATCTTCAGCGCTTTCCCTCAATTTAGGACGCGAGATCGGACGTATGCTTTTTTGAGTCGTGCCTTGAAGCATAGGACGACAAGTAAGAAGGAAGACGAAGCGCTCTGCCTCGCGCCGATCTTGGGGTTCGATCAGGGCCAGATCGCGGCCATTGTTAATGAGCATACCGCTGAGACCAGAATGCAGATGATGTATACCCTGATGGGCGATATCCCTGCTTCGGTACTTTTCAACAAATTCGCTAAGCTGGGTCATCAAGGTTTTCGCTGGGCACCTGCATCTCTACTTGGATTGCAGGACTCCCCAGACCTTTTCAGTCACGTGGTCGCAAAATGCGATAGGAGCGGCCTTCACGTCGAATTCTCAGGTTTCGTCGTTACGAAATCCCTGAAAGAGCGGCAAATGATACCGAACGGCCACGCCGAGATGATTTTCATCGGCAGCGCACAAGATGCTCGTCCAAAGGTCATTGTAACGCCAAAGCCGGAGTACAACCATAGGCTGGTCTATCTCACCGGCAGAGCTTTCGAAGCTTCCTTCAAGGAAACGGCAACACCCGCTTTCATCCTGAATCCTCAGGATGCAGCTGAATGTGCGTTTGTGTCCGTGTCATCGGAGACCGATGGTATCATCCATGGGGTGTATTTGGATAGGTGTCAGATGAAGTCATGGTCGAGTCGCTCGAATTATAATGCCGAAGTCTACGGAGACTGGAGGGACCATCTGATGGATGTACGCGAGGTTGCGTCCGATCAGAAGTGGTGTATAAGATGAATGCACGAGGGTCCTATGAATACTCATTGTTTTGCAGCTCGGTCTTATGAATCGCATTCTCTAGCAAGCTCTGGTTGTTTATGCTTCCATTTGAACCCGAGCCACGCTTCAGTCCCTCGACCGGAAGATTCCGCTGCTTTGGCACCGCATCACCATTGTGCCGCCATCTCATCTCACTCCTCTTCTCCCTCGCGGCAGCTTTCGCCGCCTTCTTACTCTTCGCCCACCACTTCGCGTCCGCATCATGCAAACCCCCAGGGAAGAACGTCGCCGTCATTGACCTTCCCACACCCGGATACAGCCCCTCCACCTTCTTCAACGTCTCCATAGTCCTATTCTCGACGCAGACAGCCTTGTAAACCAACGGCACGCCAAAAGCCTCCGGTTTCCTCGGAGCGCCGGCAACTACGATGGAGAATAGCATACCTATAGCACCGACAGCGACCGCGAACCATGTATTCTCTTTGATGCCGGATACTGTGATTAGTAGCCCGACCCAAAGACACGACAGTACAGCAATCGCAGGTCGAGTGATTAGGCTTTTCGATCCACCCTCCGTGGCACCCGCCAAGTCTTCAAGATTCAACCCGCAGCCAATTCCTTGGATTACAATCGCATGCTGCGCGCCATTCCCTCTCGTCAGCACCACCGTACCTGTCGAGTTCCGTCGACACGCATAACGCTCCGAGCGCCACTGCGGCAGACTCGCAGTCGAAAACGCCAACATCGTCCCACAAATGGTGATGGCAAAGATCTCCCACTCCCCCCACACAATCCACGGTATCGCTGCTATGACTATCTGTAGAACCGCAACAATATAACCCGTAACGATCAACCAATCCCACACCGGCCTACCAGCTTCACGTTTCGGATCCGCTTCAAATATAGCGACGCAGAGTCCCGCCTTCGGGCTTTGCGCCCGTTTCAGCATCGCTTCCAATTCCCTTCTCACCGGCTCTGGCATCCAATAGTGCTCATAATCACGCAACAACCGGCCTAAAACCCACGACTGATTCGTCCTCACATGTCCGTGTGGGGCGCTAATAGCCACAGACTGCAGGTCCGGTGCAGGAGGCATGAGGCGGTTGTCACCCGCGGCGGACAACAGAGCTTTGAACGTATACGCGACCCAGCCGAAACTGAAGACTACGGGGGTGGGAAGGGAAGGGTGGCCGGATAGCTGGGCGATGGACTGTTGGATGACTTCGCCGCCGACGAGGAGGAGGAGGGAGAGGATATCGCTGGGATTGCGCCATTGGGAGCGGGATTCTTGGGCGGTGGATGTGCTGACGGAGAGTGTGCGGGCGAAGATACCTGAGGGAAGGGCGGGCATCGTGCCTACTCCCAGGAATCGAGGCCCTAATTGTGGTAGAGAAGTGCTTGCGACGGGAGATACATGCTGGCGTCCGATCTCGATGTCATGGCGAGCATGCCAAGGATGGCGATACTGTAGATATATGGAGTTGCAGGTCAGCCAGGCATTGCAGCTGAAACGGTTCTGGGGGCTTAGTCCAGCCCCCAACTTCGAGCTGTAAGCCATGCCCCACCATTAGTACAGCCTAGGCCCCTATAAAATTAGCCTGCTTTATCCTCGTATTTCCCTACCTATGAAAAGATTCCAGAGTCATGAGAAATGATTCATGGCCCTGTAATAAGCATATTTTTTCGGTCAAATGATGGTAATTAACTTCAGGTGTTTTACCACGGGTATGGACAGTTATTCTGACCTTCCTCTGTTCTGGATTCAATATTTCGTCTCTCCTCAAATTGAACAAACAATTCTTTGAATACTTTCCTCGCACCTTGATTGATCCAATCGCTCTATTTGGTGCTTTTAACCGCTCAATCCTCGAAGGCTCCTGTAAACGATCCCAGAATCCGTCCGTTCGCAACCAAAACCTAACCCCTTCCATCGCAAGCTAGTCAATGCAAATTCTACAACCAGAGATGCATAGCACACATTTCAATCACAAGCTCCAACAGCCAGCCTCATTAGGAAAAAACAAGACGCTTTCATTCGCTCATTGCAATGCCCTAACATCAATATATATRTATCATATCATCTATCTATGCGAAATGATCATTCCCCTCTCCATGCCCTACTTTCAAATGCTCAGAAAGCGACGGTATCACATCCAGCGGGGTGCTAGGGACCGAGTGAAACTCATCATGATCATGAAAAGCTGCTTTTGCAGGTTCCCCATCATTCTCCTTTGTTGTGTCGATAGCGAGACCACCACTCAACTCATTATCATTCTCCTTTGCAGGTTCCTCGGCCTTCTTTGCCGTGTTGATAGCGGAATTTGCGTCTGACTCTTTATCTTCCATTTGGATAGGCGTCTCGTAAGGCAGTATGGTCTCTGCTGGTGTTTCTCGTGATGAGTACTCGGAACCACTGAGAGATACCTCGTCAAAGCCGTCTTTTTTCGGTGATAGGCGGTCTGAATCTTGACGAGGTGCAAGGTGGACTTCATTGAGCTTTTCATCTAGCGCAGACTGGGATGCGTAAGGGTTGAGGGCATCGGGCTCGTCTCGATCCTGATCCTGGGATGGTCTGGTCAGGTTGATGCCCAGTCCATCAACGGGATATTCATTAGAAAGAGGACTTTGTGGAGGTTCAACATGGGGCCTGGCTCCTGAGGCTCGGTAAGGGTTTCTTGGTGGTAAAGCTGGTGGTATTTTCTTTGGTATAGTAACCAGTTTAGCCTTTGAGATCACCGGCTTTTCTTCCGTAGTCTCAACAGGACTATTGTTCTCGTGCCCGGATGATTCTTCGTCGACTTCGTCTGCCAGGTTCTCGGTTGTCTTTTTGATTGGGCTATGATTTCTCTCTTCTTTGGGCGAATCGGATAATCCTGGCGAGTCGAAATCAGCCGTCTGCGTACCTCGATCAGTACTAGCAATGCTGTTAGCAATGCTAAGCCGGCCACTGTTCCGCTTCGATAGCCTATTATTGGTGAAGTTTGCAAAGATGGGGCTTGAAGGTGATGGCCTGTACTCAAAGGCGTCATCACTCGGTCGGTGCACAGCGCCTGTGTCAGTTATCTCCTTGATCTCCATGCCTTGCTCCTCTAAAGCTTTGACGCCAAACGGGTCTGGATCGTCCTCGGCGGGTGGTAGGCCGAAGCCTGAGCTTTGGTCCTCTGCCACCTCAAAGTCTCCTGGTGTGGGCGCAGGTGAGGGCAGTGCGCTATCATCAACGGTGTCACCCTGAGCAGCTTTGATTGTGGCCATGAGGGTCCTTGTTTCGTAAGGTACATGCCTGACATTGCCAGCCAATATGTCTGCAACCTTCAGCTTCTGTCCATAGAATCTCTCGTTTTCATCCCCTCTTTCGATAATCACGGTGCCGTCTATTTGCACCCCAGCGTAGAAGCCCCGACTCTTTAGATAGTTGAATATGGGCGCTTGTCTCTTGTGTAACTCCGTCTCCAAGACTCCACCTATGCCAACTGGCCCTGCAACAGCACTAATCTCTCCACCCAATGTACACCGGACTTTTGTAAATGCCTCCAAAGCTTTTTCTGAGTTGATAACCACTACGCAGTCATAGATATCAACACCAACCAAGAACCCCAACCCTGCGGTGTGTAGTAGGATGCCAGAAGGGGATGACCATTCTCCATCAGCTTTTCTTGCAACCAAGATGCCGCTTCCTCCCGCACCGCTTATCCACAGTCCAGTCCTCATGGTGGTGAATATAGCAAGACCCTTCGCGTTTTTAATCACTTGCGTAGGTATCTTCTTGATGACCTTCTGTTTCCCCTTGGGTTTGTCACTCGAAGGTATCTGATCCTCATCTTCAACGTAAAATCCATCCTTGCAGAAGCTTCTCAAGATGCGCGCAGCCTTGTCCGACTCTTTGTCGAGGGTTGTGGGCCAGAATGCTTCACTCCCCAGCTTGTTGGAGAGTTTATTGACAGGAGCGCCGAGCTTATCAACGACTTTATAGACCTTATCGAATCCTTGCTTAGAAGTGGTTTTGGTCTGAGACCAGCTAGGAAGCGCGGGAAGACCGAGGGGCATGTCTGCTTGGCTTGATTTAGCTATTGGTAGAGAAAATGTCGCCTCAATGGCATTACATCGTCATCACGGGACCAAGAGCTCGAGAATACTCGGGGTAAAAGACCACTCAGCCTCGAGGGCATGAAAATGGTAGCTAAAGATGAGAGCCGCTGCTGTACGAATGGTAAGGCTTACGCGGATCTCCGCGCCGAACCGAGCTGAGCTCCCATCTGACAACCACCTCTCAACCGCATCGAAAGACGCTGGACAGCGGCAGAGTCTTGCATGAGTCGCAGTTGCCTACATTGCCTAGTTCTGAAAACGTAATTTGGATGTGGTGTGCCCAGAATTCTGCCGTCTTGGACGCTTCTTTATGATACATTCAAAGCGACCCCTGAAAGTTCTCCACAGCTAGACGATTGGAGCAAATGGTTTGCAGATAGTTTAGCTGCGAAACTGACTACGATAATACCGACTTTTCAGTATGCAGAAACATATCGTCCGCGCAACTCTTTCCTGCACAAAATCGACCCGCTCCCTCTACACATCGGTATCTCAGATCCACAATCATTGCTTGCCAATGTTGGGTGATCCCCTATCACGTCCAGCCTTCAAAGTGAACTCGTATTTAAATAAACACATGCTGGTCATCGACTGTGCTCCCTGGCGTTGACTGTACCACATAACTCCACCGGGGAGGCAGCAACAGATGCTGTCTGCTGTCAACTAGTCTCTAAAAACCTAAGCAGCAGGAAGCGTGAAAGCCTGATTGCAAAGTCCCCACATGCTCATGCATATCTCTCTGGATTGAAAACGCACTGGAGGATTTGGATACGTAAAGCTCGTACTTAGGTAGGGAGTAGGATGGTGTGGCGTAGAAGATGGGTTCCACACGTCCCTTCATGTGTAATTCGATAGTAGATATCCTGAGGCTACCAAAAGTAGATGCATGGCGCATGGCGGTCGATTCGACTAACCCTTTCCAGATAGTGGCGCAAAAAGGCATGCCAAGACCTCAACTGCTTCCTGGCTTGACCTCACGTTCCTAGCTCATATTGGAATGAGAGGTGCTATTTCTCAGGGAACTGTGACGCTGAGCCCAGTTCTTCATTCTTTGTCACCCGCTTCACTTAAGCTCGCCATGGTGAGTTCCCCAACGGTATCTCCTAAAACCAAACCGCGAGTGGCTCTGCGGTCTGACCGCTAGCCTTCTTCAGGAGCAGCATGGGTCACCAACCAGAAAGCCAGAGGGTGAGAATATGCTGCGTTAGTGTTGTGGTGCTGGGCGCTCTATGCTAATACATGCTGAACAGTAGGCATATAATTGCCATGGTAATATAGAGCATCTAGCCTTTGGTCGACCGCAAATGATTGAAGACAACACAGTCCGATTGGGTAGATTTCAACTCCATGAGTATCGGGGATATCTAATGCTTACTTGATTAACTGCGAACGAAGCTGCGACGCGTTTTAACCTGGATTCGAACATGGTGGATGATCCTCGGCGCTCGGCCGGCGATGTCGGAGATCCGAGATATCCGAACGCCTTCGTCATCCATCAGCAATTGAATAATTATCTGCCTCTGCAAAAGCACAGCCTGAGAAGACATTGACGATGGGGACTCGACGGATAATATGCTGAATACATCGTCAACATGGCTTCCAGAGCAAGAATTCTGCTCTCCAAGTTGGGGGAAGAGTTGGGCGTTTACTCTATACTATATTCCTCAAGAGATACCAAACTCCTATGCCTCCAGCGATTCACGCGATTGTTCGCCTATGGAGCTTCAACCCTGATCCTCGCCCTCTACCTATCTAGTCTTGGCTCTTCAGATGCTCGCATTGGCCTGTTCATGACCTTGACCCTACTCGGCGATGTAGTTATCAGCTTTCTCCTTACGCTTGTTGCAGATGGCTTAGGAAGGCGGCGGATACTGGTGCTGGGGGCAGCACTTATGAGTGCGAGTGGTGTGATATTTGCTATAAGTGGGAATTACTGGATACTGGTGGCAGCAAGCATATTTGGCGTTATTAGTCCAAGGTGAATACTTCTCTCGGTTCCAGACAGTAACAAGGCTGATAGTAGAGCAGTGGGAACGAAATTGGCCCCTTCCGTGCTATCGAGGAATCCACTCTGGCTCAGCTCACACCCACAGAGATTCGTAGCGATATATTCGCATGGTACACTCTGCTTGGCAATGCTGGTACAGCATTTGGGACAATCATCTGTGGTTGGATAGTGCAATTGCTCTTTTCACCGGGTGGGTTCACCGAGATAGGCGCATATCGAGTAATTTTCGGGATATATGCATTGCTGGGAGTAGTCAAGCTCGTCCTGTCCCTTATGCTTAGCGACAAGTGCGAGCCGGAACCGCCAAAGCCAAGCTATCAGGAAGTTCACCAAATGGATTCGGTAGAAGCTGAGGGGCTCCTGTCGGACGAAGAAGAAAGTGAGGAGGAACGACACAACCCAAAGATCCTCCCACGGGCACCTCTTCCTGAAATGAAAAAAAAGTCCATTTGGCCAGCTTTCTCCGCGCAAACTCGCACAGTAGTTTTGAAGCTTTGCCTCTTATTTGCGGTCGACTCTCTTGCTTCCGGTCTCGTTCCTTTATCCTGGGTCACTTACTTCTTCAACCGCAAATTCAAGCTCCCAGAGGGCCAACTAGGAACGCTCTTCTTCGTCACCAACATTATATCATCAATATCCAATCTCGCTGCTTCGTCGCTCGCAAAACGGATAGGACTGATCAAGACCATGGTCTTCACTCATCTACCCTCAGCAATTTTTCTCGCTCTCATCCCACTACCAAGCTACGCTTGGATGGCAATGACATTCCTCATTCTTCGGTCGTGCATGCAAAACATGGATCAAGCTCCCCGCCAAGCGTTTCTCGCAGCTGCGGTGCTGCCTAGTGAAAGGACGGCCGTCATGGGTGCGGTCAATGTGGTGAAGACTTTGAGCCAGAGTGGTGGACCAGTAGCGACTGGATGGTTAGCTGGGATTGGCAAATTCTGGATCGCGTTCCTGATAGCGGGGGCAATGAAAGCGAGTTATGATTTAGCAATGTTGAAGATGTTCTTGGGCTATAAGAGCCGAGAAGAAGAAGAGGAGAGCAGCAAAGATAGGCGAAACAGGGAWGAGCGCACAAATGGACATGCGTTAAATTAGTCTAGTGCAATGATGTGACGAGTTAGATAAATACTCCGAGCTTCCAATAACGGAACTTGGACTGGYATATCAGTATAATGTAGAGTGATTGGTATGGCTTCAATAATTTCGCTGATAGATAGGAGATGTGTTCCTTCCTGCCTAGTCCTCGAGTAGAGAATGCTTGCATCTCGTTTCATCAAACAACAAGCGCCCCCACCTATTCATGTCCATCAATCTCATACCTTCTTTTCTCCCCATAAACCCCAGAATAAACAAAACTTCAATCAAACACCGCCCCATCCCCCCACAACCCCACAACACTAATCCCCCACGCAACCGCAAACCCCACCCCCCTCACCACCTGTCTCCCCCTCCACCTCTCCATCCCCTCCCTCACCACCTCCCCATTCAAACTCCCCGTACTCGCCGCATTCTCCATCTCCACCTCCCACTCCTCCTCCCCAGACTCGCTCCCCACCCCCATCCCATTCCCATTCCCCTCCTCTCCCCCCTTCCCATTTCCACCATTCCTCCCACTTCCGCCACTAACCCTCATCTTCAGATTCGCATAAATATCCTTAGAGTATGTGAGCGCGATACATAGTGGTGCCCAGAGGAGGAAGGGATGGCGACGGCGCGGGGGAGAGAGGATGTACGCGAGGATGAGGGAGGTGGAGCTGAGGGTTGAGAGGAGGAGTTGATGTTTTGAGGTGAGGGCGCGGAGGTGTTGGAATGTTGTGTGGGCGTGTTGGGCGGCGGGGAGGGAGAGGAGGGGGGGAAGGGTCGTGGTCGTTAGGTTGTAGGAGAGGCCCTAGGGAGAGGATGTTGTTCAATTTTGCTTGTTTGCTGAGGGGGGAGGGGGGAAGGTGGCTGGTTGCTTACCGTCAAGAGGCCTAAGGAGATGGTGCCGACGAATTTGGAGAGGGTGACTGTTGCGCTTGCTAGCGGCATGCTGGGTATCGATGATGGTTTGTGGCTCGTTAGATGTTGTATTGTGGATGCATAGGATGGTGAATCCTGGAAGAAGTGTAGGTAGTCTTTTTGTTTCTATGAAGAGCACTCTTTGGAAGCCGGTCTTGCTAGCGTCTGCGGCTCGGCGGTACGTCCGGCGGCGGAAGTCATGACCCCGCCAATGGCGACAACGATGTCCTTCATTGATAGGTCATAAAACCATGGATCTTTCAATGCTTTATGTGACTTTCTCTACTTACTATCACAGCTTCCTTTGGCGGTGACAAATACTCCAAGCACACCGGACGAATTACCAGTCATTGAATTTGGACCTCGGTTGGCCGTATTACTCAACGGCCGTGCCGCTCGACATGCAGCCGCAGCGGAGGTAGGACGATAATTATCTCGCTTTCGCCTGTTTCTCTCTACATGAGATACTAAACCCTATCTTTACTTTGTATCTCTTGTATCATCGTGTTTCCATAAACCGTGCTGTTTGAAAATACCCAATTGGAAAACATGCCTCTACCCAAGCAAGACTACGTGAGCGACATCTGGAAAGATGGCATTTTCGGTGATCCACCTTTTCCGCCTCCATAAAGCTTTCAAGCTCATCCACTACGTTCAGAAAATAAAGTAGTCTTCTGCACAGGCGGTGCAGGCTCCATCTGCAGCGCTCAAGTCAGAGCCCTCGTCCACCTCGGCGCCAACGCCTGCATAGTGGGCCGCAATGTCGAGAAAACAGAAACCATGGCCAAGGATATAGCTACCGCTAGGAGTGGAGCAAAAGTCCTGGGCATCGGAGCAATTGATGTCAGGAACGTGGAGAGCCTGCAGAAGGCCGTAGAACAATGCGTCCAAGAGCTCGGTGGAATTGACTATGTAATGTATATCCCCCTCACAATCGAACCACCCAATCTCGCCATTCACATCATCCTCTCAGCGCCGGTGCAGCCGGCAACTTCCTCGCGCCCATCTCCCAACTCAGCACCAACGCCTTCAAATCCGTCATGGACATCGACGTACTGGGTTCCTACAACACCCTCAAAGCCACCCTCCCCCACCTCATCGCCTCCGCATCCACCCACTCCAACCCCCACCTCCACCCCAGCCCTGCCAACACAGGCGGCCGCATCATCTTCATCTCCGCTACAATCCACTACACAACCATGCCGCTGCAAACACACGTTTCTGTCGCGAAAGCCGGCGTTGATGCACTTTCGCATAGTACGGCGATTGAATTCGGGCCGAGGGGGATTACTAGTAATGTTATTGCGCCGGGGCCTATTGCGGGGACGGAGGGGATGGAGAGGTTGGCGAGGAAGGAGGGAGGGGAGCAGGTGAGGAAGAGGGTGCCGTTGGGGAGGTATGGGACTGTGAAGGAGATTGCGGATGCGACTGTGTTTTTGTTTGGGGATACGGGGAATTTTGTTAGTGGGCAGACGCTTGTTGGTGAGATATTTGACCTCCATCGTCCTTTCTCGGACCCCTGGATAAGGGTTTTGGGTTTTGTTTCTTGGGATATAAGAGCTGATTGTGGAATGAACAGTTGACGGAGCGGCATGGCGTACCCAGTCGGCGAATCCAGGAGCGGGGTTTCCGTATCCGGAATTTTTGCTGAAGGATGAGGTCGTTACGGGAGTTAAGGGGGGGAAGAAGGCGAAGCTGTGATAGGCGATGATGTATAGGAAGATCTGATACGGTTTGTTGCTGTTGATGCAAGCTTCTCTGAAAGCATGGAATGTGTACAGAGAGGTACTAGCGGTATGGACTATACGGCATTAACGGTAAATTTCAGTGTACAGGAAACGTGTAATGCGAATCCTGGAAATTGATGCAGCATAGAAGTTTGTGCAGAATCAAAATCTCCCGCGGCGATGACATTAAAGAAGCTTGATTCTGTAGGCTCAAGCTACCCCTGTTCTTATAAATAGACTCAAAAAGTCTTGCCCCTGCCTTAGCAATTGCTATGTTAGATAGGCACAAATTGGTATCACGCTCCACCCAATGCAATCAATCCCTTCTATCACCCCTTCCCTTTTCTTTCCCAGGTCCCTTTTTCTAAACTATATMCCCCTGCCACAACTCTTAGACCCAAACGCACTCCCAAAATTCATGCTTCTTTTGATTTTAAGTCTGGGCTCATGATCTGGTTGTAGGAAGTCTGGCGCGTCATCGCCACGTTGGCCATTGTTTGTTGTCTTTGAGGCGCCCGCTACAGCTGGAGATCCGGGACTATTTGATGATTTTGCAGCCTGCTCGAGCTTGGAGTCCAGCGCGCTCAGAAACTTGTTATCTGCGGAGGCGTTATTTGTCAATCCCAATGGCCCCTTTAGCTCTGGATCTTCATTGGCGAGTGGCTCCCGGTCGTCGGGGACTGGTGGAAAGTAGCTGTCTGATCGCTCAGAGGGTAATTTGACGGCTGTGGTGTGGGGTTCGAGAGGCGGACGCTCGATCTCTGGTTGTGTGGGCGTGTCTGCGTCCCCAGAGCCGGTGCTGGAGGGACCATCGTGGTTAATGTAGGAACGGCATGCAAGGGGGGTATGG
Organism: Cladonia macilenta KoLRI003786; assembly: GCA_000444155.1. Classification (NCBI taxonomy): domain Eukaryota; kingdom Fungi; phylum Ascomycota; class Lecanoromycetes; order Lecanorales; family Cladoniaceae; genus Cladonia; species Cladonia macilenta. Next base: position 1,474,907 of record KE598621.1, read on the forward strand.
CCGGCATCTTTGATGTAGATATCCTCTGGTGCCTCCAGCGTGCTTGATGGCAGCGCAATAGTCGCAGGCGAGACTTTTGAAGGGGAAGCTCCTGGAGAGGGCGACTGTGGCGTCATGATGTTCGGTGCTAGTCCACTGGCCTTGAAAGTGATTCCATCAAGATTCTTGTCAATAATTGCACCGTCTATGCTAGGCTTGTGTAGCAGTGCACCTTGCTTGCCCGTGGAATGCCCCGAGGATTCCTTGCGATTCCTAGTGTGACCGTTCTCGGCAATGCTAGGTAATCGATCTCCAGATTTATGGGGTGAGTTCACCGAAAATGAACGGGTTGGCTGGACATCGGTCTTTGGACCACGCCATACTTCGTCTCCAGTCCCGCTAATACTTGAACCTCTAGATCCCTCAGTACTTGCCAGGCTCCAGAAATTGCTGTTGGCGGTTGAGCCACTCTTCTCGATCGGCGAAGTTGCCTGACTGGACGAGATGGCCTGGTAACGTTGCAAGGAGACCTCCAGTTTTGCTATCTTCTCCTCCAGCGCTTTACGCTCAATATGCCACAGATCCCTCTCTTCGCTGTGAACCTTTCGCTGACGCTCCATGAGCGCTCGAAATTGCGTGACATATTGGGGCGATGCTGGCTGAGAGTAGGACGAATAAGTGATTCGACTAGCAGAGGAGACTGATTGTTGAAACGGCACGTGACTGGAAGATGTGCCAGTTTCTGACTTTGTCAAACCGCGACGGCGACTGGTTGGCGAATTCGAAGACGGCAATAATGCATCCATAGCGATGAGGAGTAGATCGTCGTGTTGGCGAAAGTGTGTTGATGCAAAGTCGCTGGCTAGGACACTGGTCTCCTGAAAGGGGTGGCAAATATATACTGCGAGAAATTGAGTGTTACTCGGTCATCGTTGCGAGGTGTCATTCTATACTAGAAGGGACAGATGGTTGCGCCTTATGAGCATATTGGAAGGAGACAGAAAGAATATGGACTGGTCCTACATTTCATGAAGAAGGTGCAGGTGTCGATAGGCAGCAGACGGTCGAAATATATATTTCTCCGCCAATTGGACGTCATCCGGCCCGTTGCTCCGCGTTTAGCTCAGGAACAAGACCAAAACGACGTGGCATCAAAGGGCTACAATGATATCCACTATTACCCACTGTTGGGCAACGCGAGCCTATCAAGAAGTAGAATTCTGCGCTGTTTGGGCATCTACGGGTTTGTACGGTGAACCTTCACGCTCCACTCTCAGCACTTGCAATTGGCATATTTACGCCACAGTGCCATCGGATGACAATTCCCTCAGCTCTAGTCCTTGAACCCTGACCTTCTTGACCAACCCCCACTTACAGTGGCTTACACCTTTTACCTACTGCGGTGCGTCGCTTTTGTCGAGCTCGGCGGTGTACTTCGGTAAAGTCAGGGCGCGCTGGCTGGGTGGCTTGACGTGATGAGACTAGACAGGTCCAATGATGGCGACGCTCTTGCTAGTTCCTTCTCATTCACAATTCCGTCTCCAACTCCTCAAGAGTCAAGGGGCAAGACTTTTCTAGCCATCTTTCTTTTTCACCCTTTATCCAACCCTCACAGCTACCTAATCCGACAACCAGGAATCCTAATTCCTCTCTATCCACATCAAACACCTCCCACCATTCGGCACTTGTCAACTTGACCCCCATCTCCCTCGCTGCGAGATACACAGCCGCGACCGCCAGCGCAGATGGCTGGTGCGTCAGGTACAAGAGTTGTGGGGAAAAGAGACCGGTGTTGAGATATGCTAAAGTACGTGCAGCTAGTGCGGTGGATTTCTCAGTAGGTATAGGAGGTAGGGCTCCGAGAGTCTGAAGATACGTGAGAGCGAGATGATGCGGTAGAGTTACCTGCGTAATGAAGGATAACGCGCGCAGGAGGATGGACTCTGTCTGGAGTAAAGTGGCGCGTGCAGACTGGTAAGAGCCTTCGGAGAGGTAGTAGGATTCAGGGTCAGGCTTCGAGGATGGGTCAGATGGCTGTCGGAGTGGGGATGTGGACGAGGTGAGGTAGGCGTAGACGTTCAAAATGGACCGTGTAGATTGAGGTACAAAGGAAAGCTTCGCTATCATGTAGAGTGATGCTGCAGAGACGTCCTAAGCACGCAGATTAGCCAAAGCCCGAGAAGGGCAGAAGGTCAAGTTACCTTTAAAGCATTAATCTTGAAGCTACCACCCTCTGAGCCAACGTAGAATCGATAAAATATTACAATAGCCTGTGCTATGATCTCCTGAGGCAAACGAAGCAGTATGCCAGCAGCTTGCGTGAGTTGTGCGCCTGCGAGGCGCAGGGAGCTTTCAATGTCCGGAGGCACTCCATCGAGCTGGGAACTTGATGTGGAGAGCTGTTCTACTGTTGCTAGAGGATTGGATAACGAAGATACATCAGGCTCTGGGGCCATGGTGGAATTGAATAACGCATGCACCGTCTAGAAACATGCAAGCCTCGGCAGCCTTGGTAGCGAGCATTGAAAAGGCTTGGCAGCTGGGGCCTACAAAAATACTCGCCCAGGGAAAACCGGCTGGCTGTTCATCCCCGCTTAGGGATTCTACGGCAGCCCACGTCAGTAACGCAACGCTCCATTAGCCTACACCACACTTCTCGCTTTGCCCATTACAAGCTTCAAAAGAGGCAGGAACAGGATCTTGCTGTTTTGATAAGACTGATATATGGCGCAACATTCGCAGGTGACTGGCGAATGTCCAAAGCCTAGATCTGGATCGAACCAACGTTCAGCTAGCCACGTCGAAACTTCGCCAGGACGCCGTCACTACAAGACATGCGCCAAAAACACGGGACGGATACGCGGATACGCTTAAGGGCTGGTGTGGCGTCGTAGAACTAAGCTGAGGCTGCAGCTCTATCACATTAACGTGTGATATCTCATTCTAGACCCAGATATTAACTCACTTACAGCTCGCTATAAGCATGCGTGGCACCCCCAAACATGCCGTTGGGTTGGATCCGAGGTTGGACTAGACCTAGTTGGACACAAAGGATGCCATCCTGGACCTTAAAGGAGTAAGCTGTATGCACTCGCGTGATTTTCTCAGCCAGCCTTTGACATCGTTCGGCCTCATTTGCCTTTCTGGTAGACATTTGTGTTCTTCCGTGCGTTTGATGAGCGTGTATAAAGCAATGGCCTCAACCGAGATGAGAAGTCCATCTGAGCAGTCGCAAGACACCTTCACCTTGACTTGTGTCATATTTAATTCAAGAACTCACACCTCCAGGCTACCCTCAGTATGGCCGCTCCGGAAAAGTCTCTCCGTACAGCATATGCACAGAGTATCTTACACGATGACCTGCTCACAAAGTACAATGAGACTAGCTCCCAGCGCCAGGACTCTCTCCCCAAAGCACCAGAACTCCCGATCAAATCACAAGATGACGATCCTTACCAGGGTCGTGTCTGCATCATTGGTGCCGGTGCTGCCGGCCTTTATCTCGCAATGATGTTCAAATACCTAGGAGCTCCCCACGTGGAAATTCTGGAAGCCAATGACCGGGTCGGCGGCCGGTGTTACACCCAGTCCCTTTCTGACGATCCTGAACACAAGAACTATCATAACTACTATGACATCGGAGCCATGAGAATTCCAGAGATTGCATGGATGCAACAGTAAACTCTTGACGCCATCGCCATGCGTGCTTGAAGACTGGCCTAACCTGAAGCAGGACTCTTAACTTTATTGACGACCTCGGCCTTAAAGACAGTAGGAAGGAATATGTGTACAACAATCCAGCTACGCCGTCTTGTTATTTCTATCGACCTGGACCAATGACGTGAGGGCGTGAACCTAGTGCTCCAGTGTTTTCAAGCCTGCTTACCGGCCATAGTGACAAGAAATTTGATGATTTCATGAAGCCCATTGTTGCTGATTTAATGACGGATTTCACGGGTGCTTTCCAAAAATGGTTGAGCACGGACAAGGACAATTACTCGACAAGGGCCTTCCTGATGGCAGGACCGCAAGGCGAGGGCGCTCCCAAACCGTAGTAAGTACTATCGCGAAACACTGACAAGGTCTGAAATGGGGTCAACCTAACTGTATCACGAAAGTTGGACGTATGATGACACGGCCACTGCTGAAATCTATGACACGTAGGCTTACCTTGTCCGTTCCTTTTAAGCTGCTCACCTGCGATAAGGTCAACCGGTTTGTTCGATCAGTCTTTCACCGAGACCGTCATCGACTATGCCGACTTCCAAGCTGCCGACACAAAGAAATGGTGGCGTATCGACGGCGGCATTCAAAAAATCACAGATGCTATGCAGAGCCATCTCGCTTCCACCAGTTGGCCAAAGCCCGGCTCAGCGGCAGTCCATGTGAAAACCAAACATCCTGTGGTAGCCTTATCCGATAACAGTAAAATCAACAAAATCAGCGTCACCGTCGCTGGCCATCAGCCTGTTGATTATGACATGGTCTTCAACACTACCGCTATGGGGCCTTTGCAGCAAATGGACCTCAAAGGCTTAGGTCTTCCCGACGATATTCTCACCGGCATACGCTCTCTAAGCTATGACCGCTCAACTAAAGTTGCCATCAGGTTCTCGCGGCCTTGGTGGAACCCCGATTCGACCAAAATCTATGGTGGTATCTCGCGGACCGACCTCCCTATCAGCAACGTGGTCTATCCCTCCTGGAATGATGGTACAACCAATTCGGCTGTACTTATGGTTTCGTACACATGGGCCCAGGACGCTGGGCGGATGGCATCCTTGGTACCAGATTACACCATTGTTAAGCCGACTAGGGACGATCGTATCGTAACACTCTGCCTTCAAAATTTGGTCAAGCTATGGCAACCTAAACTCCCCCAACTGAAGTTCGAAGACCTTTACAACATGTATGAGACGCACCACGCCTGGGCGTGGTCGCAGGACCCTTGGACCGGCGGTGCCTTTGCGCTTTTTGGCCCCGGCCAATTCAAAAATGTCTACCCCAAATTCTTAGAGCTCTTTTGCAACAAGAAGTTTGCCATGTGCGGCGAGGCGCTTAGTGCGCACCACGCGTGGATCTCAGGGGCGCTAGATAGTGCCTATCTCAGGATTTATCAGTTCCTACTCAAGGAGGGCAGGACGGGAGACATCATTGAATTAGAACAGTCCATCTTTGGCGGTGTGAAGGATCTGCACGCCGAGGAAATGGATGAGGAGTTGATGAAGTGGACTGTGAAACTAAGTAAGGGTGCAGCAGGACCCCCCGGCTATGGTGAGAAGTTTGAATCGGGGGAAGAGAACGTGATGGGTCCGAAATGATTAGCCAATGGCGAGCAAAGGGCTGATTCCCAGCTGAGAGGGGATATTTGCTTGACAATTCATGTCTAGGACGGAGAGTGAATATATGTCTTGATTTGCGCTAATTATTTTGGTTGAAGCCCTAACTGCAGATGAGACCCCAATGATGTCTTCGAGCTTACAGCATTTTGAGAGCTGATATCGTGACTTAATAGCGCCAAGCTTAATATACATATCCCTTTATTCACGTTGGGTATCCAGAAAACGTAAGATTAGTAGCTAGCTCAACTCGAAGAGTCCAGTCTCCCACCTACTACGCTCCTCCACTACCCGTGTTACTCTCGCATACTCTCTTTTGGCTTGACTTTATCTACTCCTTATATCCCCTGAAAGCGTCTCAGGGCCCTTTTCTAAACAGAACTCGCATCTCAAATCCTAAGTTCGAGCGGTGTATAGTCAAATATATATCATGGGACGGCCGAGCTTATTACCTATCTCTTGCAGATGTTGACATGAAGGTACTGGCGCAAAGCAGGACCCTTAAAACAATATTCGATTTAGTAACAGCTACAGTGGTACAGAGCAGAAAGAATACTTAAGGAAGCAACGAATGACAGCCCCTGCCGCCGCTATATAAAAACTTTTCAGCTCGAATCTTTCGCCTTCCTCTCCATCACCTTTTCCATGGCCGACAAAGACATCACCACGACCTGAAGCCGTTATCGAAGGCTCATTCAAGTCTACGCCTTTTCCTTATGTGCTTTCACCTCCCATATATAACTGTTACCATTACACAGTGCACTTCCAATATCTTCCTAGTTTAACTCACCTCATTTTGAACATGTCTCTGCCAGGGCCCCCAGCATCCCCGTCCGCACGTCCTCCAAACGTGTGCTAGACCGAGACGTTGAAGATGATCTACGGGCAAAAGCGCAGTGTAGAGAGAGACATCGAAGCCCGTCGAAACAGAATCAAGGCCAAGGGGTCATTTGACACGACTTACTGGGCCGGCCATAAGGAAGTGGCAGCACTGGAGCTGAAAAGACACCCGTTGTCTCGAAGGATATCTATGGAACGATTCTTGATACAGGGGGGTGAGGAGGAGACGTGGAGTGAAAAAGACACAGCAGGGACACTCCGCGAGGAGGAAAAGGCTCTGGAGATGAAGAACAGAATTTTAGCAGAACATATTGAGAGGAGGACATTTCCCCGGACTGATGAAGCAAGACAACATCGTACATGGGTAATGGCACTCTTAACTTCCACACCGGCACACAAGGGGGGTATAAGGGCGGGAGGTTGTGCTGGACAATGGCCGAGGAACTCATCAGCCCAGAGTAATTTCCGGAAGAGATTAGAGGATGCTTCTAATAGCAAGCATCCGGACGCCAGCTGCAACCTCCAGTGGTGTCCCATAACAAGCTCCTGGGTCTTAGAATCTGCCATTAGAGCAGCCCACATCTTTCCCTGTGGTGCGGGTCAAAGAACGATGGACCAGTTATTCGGGCGAGATGATAATGATCGAGAGGAATTGTTTGAACCAGAGAATGGGCTCATGATGCTTGCGGACGCTGAAAAGCGTATAGAGAACGGGTGGATGGTGCTCGTCCCTGATGTGCCTGCCGATGCGACAACTGCGCAACTTGATACATGGTCCAAACTAAAAGTCAAAGAGTACAAGCTGCGTGTCCTTTGCCCGGAGAATGCGATCATGAAACAGCACATTGACCATGTCAATGGTAGGGTCTGGAATGACCTAGATGGCCAACGAGTTCAATTTAAGAGCGACCACCGCCCAAGAGCCAGATACCTCTATTGGCAATTTGCAGTTGCCCTCTTACGTAAAGCATGGCAAAGTGATCATAGAACGAATAACCCTGTTGCTGCGGAGCTGGGCAAGCGATACTGGGGGACCGGAGGGACTTGGATCAGCCGCAAATATTTGCTAGCATTCACCGAGTATCTGGGGCACTCAGTGGAGTGGGAGAGTCTCCTAGAGGCTGCCGCCGACCCTGAGGAGGAGCATGACAACGAGCCGGATCCCGGAGGCTTGGTAGTGGCTGTTGAGCAAATTCGAAAAACGAGACGCAAGTTGACCAAGGGTTGGTACGAAGAGGAAGAAGAACGAGGAGGAGAAGAAGAAGAAGAAGGAGAAGGAGATTATATAGATAGGGAGGAGGAAGAGGACATATCTTAAGTTATGGACTGGACGTTGAGCTCGTTGCAGCTATTCGGTGTATCGTCTTTGAGTCTTGTAGTTTATAATTTTGGTTGCGAGGAGTATTTTTTTCTTGGTTGGGCGTTCGCGGTCCTTTTCTTATAAGTCAAGCAATCAAATACTTGTTCAGTGCCGCAATCTTACTATTTCATACTTCGAAAGTGAAGCCGTTTTCTCTTGCCAACATTATCTCTCCGCTACTCAATTAGATTCCGAAGAGTCTGAGCCTATTGATAAGCGCAGAAATACATAGTATGCAAGTAACCTCGACAATTCTGGTTACTGGACTGACGATGCAAGTCAATCTGGCGTCGAGTCCTTCTCACAAGGGGATCCCTTTTACTGGAAAGTGCTCAGTATCATGGCCAGCTTGTTGCTCCTTCCCTGGTTCGTTGATTCAACCTTGCGCTGGAACTCCGTGATAGGTATTTATGATATAGGCTCTACCGGTCAGTGAGTCATACATATCACCACTGGAAGTACAGATGAAGAGGTAAGCGAACCATCTGAGAGTAGTTCCGCTCTGGATCATAGAATTAGAGGGCCAATGACAAGTTCAGCTGAAAAGCTAAGCAGGTGTGGACTTTATGGTCTAGACACTTTCCAGCAAATCCGACACCCAATGGCCTTCCGAAGCCTGCCTTTGTGCATGCTGCTAACATGCAAGCAGAAGAGGGGTTAATGATCGTTGATCCACGTCCATCGCATCACGCTCCGGCCAGAATGAATGCCCCAACGGCGAGATGCTTCGGACTATCTATAACTGCATCTTGTATCGGCGAGAGAGTATGTAGGGTACGGTACTGATTTGTAGTCGATGGAAGAGGAAGTCTCGTGGACCGTTTTGTGGACCTAGGGTGGGTAAGTCGCCGGTCTTAGTAATGCAACGGTAGCTCTGACATCTGAAAACGCCCAGCAAATAGCGTATAGATCTACACAAGAAAATACCCAGAATTCAGTCCTTTTTTGGGCCCCATTGCCAGAAGCAATAGTTGTAAACTTGATTACCACTCCTGTTGTGGGACGGCTTTGTATCCATTGCAACGTGTCCATGCGGTAGTTTTAGACCGGGAACGCAGTGAGATTGTATATGCCATTAAGGTTAAGACTTTCCATGATCTCGTTTCGCTTTGGTTGATACCAGATGTCCAGTGTATCATGGAGGTCGCCCCCTAGATAAACCGCTGCTGCAGCGATGGCAGATCTTGGAAGGGCAATTCCAGGGTCTCCACATGTAACATTCAAGGCCTCTTTCCAAACATCCTGACTCACAGATAGGTCTGTCAATACAGCACAGATTGCTCCAGATTCTTCCTGAAAGCAAATCCACCCTGTAGCAGAGGCTAAGCTGGAGTTAACAGCTACTGAAGTCACGTTAATGGGCGACGGATCTGTAACATCTGGTCAGAGAACACATTGTCGACGGTGGTTGGAGGTATTTACTCAGGGTCCAGTTGCTGATTACGGTTGGGGTGATGGTGAGATTCCATACTCTGATATTATTTTGTGTGTCGAGCATGTAAAGTTGTGCAAGCCCAGGGTCTCCAACAGCTGTAGAGTGGCAGATGCCGCCATTGCCGTTGGAGCTTTCGAATTGATACTGCTCAGACCGTATCTCGTCGCCGGCAATGTAGACAAGCTCATGTACCAGGCCATCGACGCCTCCATAGTACAATCTAAGCCCTGATCTTGGAAGATAAAATGAGCTCAACGCGAAGGCTGATGGCGAGATTTGGACGGCCGGTTTGCCAAGGGTGCCGATTTGCCAGGTTTGAAAGTTATCTGTACTGATCACTTCCTGCAACATGTTGGTCGAATCAACGTAGAATAGATTTGCCTGTATGGGCACGTCAGTACTTCGGTCCAGTCTCAGCAGTGCTGGCAGCCTTACTTTTGGGGCGTTGGTAGTGGTATCTGTGTAATTGGCACATGCTATAGGCGTCGCATTTTTCGCGTTCGAGGATACGACGGCCGCAATAGCCGGGCCTCCGGACCACTGTGACCCATCCTTCTCAACACGGCGGAGCTGACCCTGGTAATCTTGGTAGAAGAGATGAGTGGTAAGCTCCTGGTTTAAGGCGCTATTGAAAGTTGCCAAGCTGGTGCCATTGAATGCCCCGGAGGTAGAAAGGGTCAAGTTGGAAACATTAGGTGTCCCAGAAGTTGGAGGGACTGAAGTATTGAAAGCGGGCTCGTCAAGGGATCTACTATTGCCACTGTAAATGTAAACATCTTGTACTGAGATCGTTTCGGGTTCTCTTATACCTGCTATCTCTTGAGTAATGCAGTCCTACAGGCACAGCGACAGCAATGGCAATGAGTAGGCCTGCCCCAGCTATTATCGAAAGCCAGAGCTTCCGGCTTTGCCTCTTCTTAGGAATAATGTTGCTCTTGAGTACTGGCGTCTTGTTAGAACATGGGTCAGTTGTTCTGCTTTCATAGGCTTCTTCCTCCGGGTGAGGGACAGCCTCTATGGGGACGTGTCGATGAAGTTCAGCCGGAGTGATTTGAAGACCCTGTAAAGGTCGAGTATCATCTATCTCTAAACCGTCATCATGGACAAGGACGTAAGGAACACTCAGGCTATCTGGAAGGCCACATCCGCCAGTCGGGAGTGCCATTTATGGATGCAACTTCTGGCGAAAGATTTCAACTGTCAACAGAAAGAAAATGAAGGACTGCTTACAAGAAGAGCACCTTAAGCAGCTTGATCTCACTAAATCGTCGCGGAAATGAAACGTTTTGACGGGACAGATCTCGAGAACACGTATGGAGGCTGTTAATGCAAGCAAACGGAGATCGCCCCTTGCGCCATTATTCGATCGAATGTCAGGTGCATTGAGGCATGGTGAGGAAAGTGGTCTCAGCCCCGAAGTTCTAAGGATGCCTCTGTCCCGTCGTAGGTTCGAGGACAGTGAGTATCTGCCGATACATGACGCCACTGCTTCTGTACCGAAGATACTCTAAAGTCTGAAGCGAGTCCAAGGATTGAAACTCTCGGGGTGAAGCCGTTTAACGTCTTCAGATGCTGCTGATTTAAATCGAAGTATTGTGCTTGCTGTGGCTATTGGGAAACTTTGGTACTCTAATGGAGGCTGAGTTAAGGTATGCGCCACAATGTCCGAGTGGAGCTGCTTTTGGGAGCCCGCATATCTAGCTGCTGGAAACGAATCCTTGTATCTAATATTTGCGGTTTCATGATCCTTTTCATCTGCGTACCACACCCGCAACTCATTGTTACATTCCTGAATAATGCAATTTTCCAGATGCCAAGATTTGGAAATCTTACCAATTCTCACCATTTCCTTTGACAAATAAGCAACKTCTTAGGTGGAACGAGAATGTCGTTAAATTGTTCATGCAGCGAATATCTCAATGTGACAACTTGATCTTTTTCCTCGCATTTGTATGATGTAACAGGAAACAATGTGATCGGAGGCCTTCGGCTCTCTAGATCGAATGCAACCCTTTACTGCAGATACTGTAGCAATGTGTAGTGATCGGGAGCTAGGAACCCCTCGATCGAAGGAAAATTGGAAGCTGAAGCTGCATAACTGCGGGGTTGATGTGTGTTGTATCATTGAAGCATCGCTTGTAGGGAGTAGATATTACTCCGAACAGCGCAGGCAGGTACAGCCGAACAAGGCGAGCCACGGAAGGTTGCGGTCGGCTTAACTGAGTTTGTACAAGCGGTGAAAGCGGGGTAGCCAGTCAGCAGGCGTACAGCTCTCCGCACGTACCTGCTCAGTGACGTCGATTGCGTTTCGGATCTGTGAGGATCATCGCCATAGGTTGGACAGAAAAGGCAAGAGCAGAGAAACCGCCTTACGAGGGAAACCTCTATTGTTTGAGCACTCGATCATCTCTGACTTACAACATGAAGGAGAGCGGTAGGGAAGGGAGAGTTATTATCCAACGGAAAGAGTACGCGCGAAGCGAAATGACTACTGGCCACGTACGTGCGATAGCGAATTTCTATTTCTGGATAACAGCCTATTTGGGAACGTGGATGTTTTACCATAGAAATTGGACCCCTGCTGGATAGGTATGATGAAGGTATTCAAACGTGCCCCTGTGAGAAATTAGAGAAAGCGCTGCCTTACATGGCACGCCTTATGTCCTATGAGCTGGCAGCTGTTTCAGTGGAGTCACCATCGTACGATGGAGCTGCCGTAGAGTACAATCAGTCTTGTTGTTGTTGCCGGTTCTCCGACGCCGCACCTCTAACGGCCGGGAAGCCGTTCAGGGCTAGGTACCTCTAGGAGTACTTGGTACTTCATGATGACAACTTTTGCTCATCGAGTCAATAAGTCTCTCGACTGGATCTAACATTGCACCGTAGAGATCTACTTCGTAGCTGCAATCTGAGCCTCATCAAAGCGTGATTCGTCTATCCGTTTCTTGGTTATCATTCAGTGCAGTAGGACATCGAAGACACCCGATAAGGTTTGATGAAGTCACTGCGTCGCGCTAAGATTTCAAATTGAGATTAGCGGTGCGTCTCCTGTCCAGAAGCCGAAAGGCAAAGACGAACCAATTTCTTTGCACCACCTCCACCATCAATTCAATTGTTTCTACTCTACCACAATCGTTTTGGTTCTTGTTGTTCTTCATCCATTCTTTTCAATGACAGCAGTTCCTGCCTGCTGAGTCCACACAGCTGGAGCAGCAGGTCTCGAATGCATCTATTTCATCAGTCCAGGTGACGGGAAAGGGGATAGCTTGGTGGAACTTTTGTTGGGTTGATCGGAAGGAGGCACTCAACAACAGGACGGACTCGAGCATTGAACTCAGCACATATGATCTCGGGGCGCCACAGGGCTCGAACACTCTGGTATAGTTGCAAGTCCTCGTCGCTTGCGGGAATAACTCGCTCATGTCTCAGTATACCTTGTTGGCGTTCCCACAAACTCCACTATCTTTCAACGGTCACCACCTCGCGCCAATCTACGCAGAACCCGTGCGATTGKCCTTTCGATACTCGTCTATCGCTTTCGATAAGGCATGACAATGGCAATGACGAATAGGAGGCACGGCAGTGGACCCGGTGTCGCGGCGGCTACAGTACTGATAGCATTGATGATATCAAGGGCCACTGCTCTCACACAACAGTATTGTTCTTCTCAGAATACTGGCGCCGACTCTTCACCAGGTATGATCCTGTGGCCTTTTGGAGTGAACGTATCTAACATGCTATCCTTAGTGCTGAACGATTTCCAGTCTAATGGGGCATGCCAAACAACCTGCGCAGGCTACGCGTTCGCAGTTGTTCAATACCAGAGCTGTTGGTGCTCGAACTACGTTCCAGCCGACACCACATCAACAAGTTCTTGTAGCGTCGCCTGTCCTGGATATCCATACGAAAATTGCGGGGACGAATCTGCAGGTCTGTTCGGCTATGTCGCTCTTGGTCCCGCCCCTTCTGGCACTCAGGGTTCGGCGTCTTCTGCACATGAATCCTCTCCTACTCAGGCCACTCAGCCTACGGTTCAATCGGTTAGTGCTCAATCTTTGCCAGTGGTCTTTTCTGGTGCCAATTTACCTTCGGTCCCGAACTTTTTCTTTACCAGCAGTACATCTTCATTACTGCAACGTTCTACATCTCTTAATGGACCCTTTACTGTTATCCTCTCGGCTCCTATCTCATTTGAGACGCATGTTTTGACCTTATCTGTACAGAACTCTTCGCCAGACCCGCCCTCTGTGACTGTACTGGCTACAGTCACGGATGAGCCATCGGTCAAAGTTTCTTATGTATCTATAGTATGCATCTTCCTACCCTATCCTACTGCTAGCAAGACTTTCACATGCATGACGTCTACGTGTTCGCTCATCAACGTAGTTACTGACAAGTTCTCAGATGCCGCCTACGACATCTACGAGCAATACGCAAAAACCCACAATAATACCTGTCTCAATACCCCTTGATACAACGACTTCTACACCAACTACCACACCAACTACTACACCAACTATCACACCAATCATCAAACCAACCACGCCCTCGACCAGTACTACGTGGACACCAACACCCTACACATCGGTAATGACCATTACCGGGCAAGTCAAAACATTGACCGTCACACCCACTGCTCCTCCTGCTGCTGCCGCCACAACCATTGTAGCTGCAAAAGATAATAACGGAGGATTCTTCTCGAATACAGGAAAGGTGGCTGGTACATTTGTCGTCGTTGGACTTATAATACTTGCGATCGCAGCTGCCCTCATATGGCTCTTTCTCCGCCGAAGACGACATGAGGATTCCGCTACTATCCCATCGACTATCGGAGGAAACACTCCGCAGCACACTCCCCAACGGCGGCCAAGCCGGTTGAGTCAGATGGGTCTCATAGGTGGGGCGTCAGAAGGCGAGAAAAATATTCCAAGGCTTCAGACCAGTGGCTGGGGCCCCGGTAACAGCGCAGAAAAGAGCCCAGCGGATACGCTGTCAGCGGATCGGAGGAGTAGCTTGCCTCGGGTCGTGGATCAGAGATTGGAGCCTACAGCTCTATGGAATCCGCTACATGATAACGGAAGTCATGTTAGCGTTCGGAGTTTCCGAGACGACCAGGACTACTCCCGGCGCATGTTACGTGTAAGTCCAATTCCACTTGACGAAAATTTACATACAAATGCTGAGTCATTTTCCGAGCAGATTGCGAACCCCGATGACGAGTAACATTAKTTAGCATCCGGCACTTGCGCGTATATCGCGTTCACATTTTWATTGCACCAATGGGCGGTTCTTTGATCAATACCGCATCTTTACCTTACCGAAAGCAAGCATTTCCGTTAATTGCTCCCTCCACATCTACGTCCAGGTCGACAATCTCGGGCAATCGCTCGACTACCTGTCTGTCCGAAGGCGTGGCATCATTTCTTCATCCRAATATTTCCTGCATGAGTGTCTCCTCGTCTGAGGGCACCAATGGCGTTGGTTCGGCTGACCGTACAATTTCGGTCCAGCCTYGATAGGTTTTACGTTCTAATCAAATGTACACTAGAGGATGATTGGCGTATTATGGGTACTTTGTACGTTCTCGGATGAGTTCTCGTACATGATCTTGGGTGGAAGGCCCACTCTTATGGTTCTTACGGCCTGGGGAAAGTTATGGAAAAGCAGAGTAGTGGAATTGACGGGGAAGGGCATGGTGTACTGAATGTAGATACAGATACATATAAGCGAAAAAATAGAGAGCATGCCCGCAAAGGTATATTGACAGACTAACGTTTGCTGGAGTGGTGTTTATGTTCGGAGGAGCTGGTTCGCTTTGACCACTGCCCCGAGTGTGGCAGCATCCGATCGTATTTTGAGTGTTTCAGGTACTGACTGATGGAATCATGGATCATTATCACGCCTTAACATGCCTGTTAGAATGACTGTCGCGATATCAGCCAGTAGGGGAGCTTGTCATGTATAGATTCGTCATTGAAACGAGGCCTCCGGGTTCCCACCACTGCCAGCACGTGTACTATGCTTTAACACCAGCTACCTGTGATCATGACAGGAGTACCAGGCCTGGAAAAGCACACAGTATTCTCTACCGACACCCAATCTTCAGGCTCGGCCAGGGCTGGAAAACGTGGGGTACCTTACCTTATTGACCACCTGGAAGTCATTGCCTGTTAGGGTTAGCGCAATCCATCGCTCGCTCGATCGCCTTTTGCCTCCAAATGGCGAAGAGATCCTCATCTCGGACACATTCCCTCTGCCAATGCAAAGGTTTGAGTCTTTTGGGGCCGCGATAGGATCGAAAGGATCAAAAGGATCCACGAGATGGAACGAATGAGTGGAAGTACGTAAGGTAGCGAAATGCCCTGATATATAGCGAGCGGGGACCTGCTTTCTCTGACCTCGGATACATGCATCATGTCACTCATGAACCACGTTGATGAGGCTTGGATGATTACGTGAACCTAAACAATCACATGACTCTCCCCTATATGGCGTTCTGGTATTTGTTACGAAGTTCGTACAACACAAGGACCGAAGGATCCCGCCCCACCTGACATACATTCCACAAAATTTGGAGAATTCCCTAGGCCATAAATCAACTACTCAGTATACTTTTCCGGGGTTTTCAAGGACCTGAATTTTAATACAAATCTGGTGCCTCAGTGTCAGGCTCTCCAACATTCTATTTCTCGGCTTAGGCCAGCAGTTACACAATTCTCATATATACATTGCACATGGAAACCCAGGCTGACGACGACATGATGTTCGAGAAGCTGCTTCCTTCCGCTCAGTCCCTAATTCTGGTCACTATTGCTTTCATACTGAGTTCTATCTACTATCTTGTCCAAACAGAGAGCCAGAAGAAAGCCTTTCGTCAATATTTCTCTACGTGGCTACTTAGGATACCACGTAGGAGACGCACTTCAACGTCAAAGACACCGCCTCGGTCTCTGACTCCGGACAAGAAAGTATCTGATAATTCACCTCCTACCCAGAACTATAAAGACACCTTCCCACCTTCCCCGCGTGGGAACCTGCCCATATGGACAAAGTCATGGAAATCCATATGGGCTAGCCTGAAAAGATTTGATGATGAGGGCTATCAGGAACATTTCCAAAAGAACCTCATCCCATGGGAAGCCGACTATAGGAAATGTGAGGCATCGACGTACACACCCATGGAAATCTCTATCGGCGAAGTGAAAGCGCTTGGCGACTTTCCCGACTACTCCAAGCTTAGCGGTGTTCCGTTGCCAGAAGCATACAAGGAATTCGAGATCGAAAAGGCAATCCCTAGGCCTTATCGACCTTTCCGATGGGCATATCATCAGACCATGTGTAGGTCTTCATTTTCCACTATCCTAAGTATTAGCTAACCTCCAATCAGCCTTGGGACAAATGGAGCCGGATTGGTGGCTTGAGCTGGAGAACACCTACTCAGACCGTATCGCAGAGCGTAAAGGTCTCTTCGACAAATATGGCAAATTAGTACTTAACTATCTCCCCGGTAGCGAATTGGGCTGCAAAGAGATAATGGAGAATGCCTTACAGTTCTACTGTGCTCGTTACCCTCAGKCTTTCTCCCTAACGCATTCAAAGTCGAAAGGCTACGTCTTTCATAACCGCATCCTGAAGAATGAGACCATTATCAAAGACATGCACCCTTTACATGTGCTCTTGGAGAATGTACCAGAAGACTTTGCAGTCATGCTTCGCAATCCTGCAGATGGCAAGTACTACTTCCGTGCTGGCCTCCTCTGCTCCTCGTTGGGCTGGAATGTGGACACGAAACTGGGCTTGCAGCTGAAGGATATTCACTCCCCAATACCTGACTACTCGAATATTCAATTGTCAATGGACCGGTAATTCTCATCCCTTGAAGCTCCCATATATCCAGCTAATCCTTGCCCCATACAGCTGGTTCTCCCGCCTCTCCGCTGATCGCCCCATCCAGCGCGGCTCCTGGGGTCTCGAAATCGACAAGCCCCTGTTCATGCCTCCAGGCGATCCCCACGAAAAGCACCGCGAAGTACAACACCCCGACCTTGCTCTCTCGCGCATCCATCTCCGCGTCGACTGGCAAACTCTGCGCCGCCTGCCCCTCTCAGGCGCTATCATCTTCAACTTCAAAGCCTTATTCACTCCAATCGAAGAGTTCAGAGATGAACCATACGTACCTGCCCTGGTCGCAAAGGTCTTGAAGGAGGGAAAGAGGAGTATCATGGAGTACAAGAATACATGGCATGTAGAGCATGTAGCGTTGCCGGCATTGGAGAAGTGGGCGGAGGAACAGGAAGAAAATGGCTTGGTTCAGAGGGACTGGGATGTCAGGACTTTGGAGGAGAGTCCCTGGTTTCCGGGCTGGAAGGAGAAGTGGCACAGGCAGCAAGGGTTCTAGGATACACACCAGCGTCTCAGAGTTCATGACAATTTTGAAATCATGGTAATGAGGAAAAGGAGGTAGCAGGAAGGAGTCATACCATATACGGGTCAAGGGGCATGCGGACGGTACTCTGGTTCTTTGTGATTGCTTTTTCACGGCTTGAGTCATGCATTTCGTGTCTATAGCTGCCGCGACTGCAACAATACTTCAATTAGACCACAACAAAGACATTGCTCATTACCCTTTTCGTACATAAACCCGGCGCATCTCGTGCCGTCCCGCCAGCCCCGCAGCGCATCTTGTGCATGTAGTTGCTCATTATCGGGCCCCCTTAACGCAGAAGGCATGATGTCAATTGAGTGCCTGCAAAAGGCTTCTGTAGAGATGATAAATAATGAGGAGGAGCAAAGTATCTCTAATATCTTTCCCCTTGTAATTTACATTAAGATAGATTTCATTCGGAACTCATAAACAGACAACATCAACATCCGCCAAGTAGAATCTGCAGTCGTAACAGGCAAAACCATCCTCCAGTGAGATACAATCAATAGTTTCTCCCAACCCTATGCATCTGAGTGGTTTGGTAGTTTCGTTTCCCGTCCGACTCTCTTATGATCAAATATACGGAGATTGACTTATACTCATCTCTTTCTTAGGCGCCGCCAGCTCCATATGTATTCAGCTCGTTGTATAAAGCTTCCTCAGTCGATACATCAGCCGTACGTCTTAGCAGATTTTCCACCGTGATATGGGTTGGAGCATAGACGATTATCTTTTCTGATTTGGTCATGGGTCAGTGGATGAGGGATTGGGTGTGCTAGGACTTGGCTTTTTCCTGTGGGTGTTAAGTTCCGCTACCAATTCGATGACAGATGTCGCTTGAGGGAGGCTTTGTCCCAGCGGCGGCAATAAGCACTGTCAACAAGATTTGTTTCGGGAAATTCCAGGTCTATTCTTGTTTCTCTAAGTGCTCCTCCCCAATGACCACTATGCCTCAACACCCATCCGCTCATCTGTCTTGAAGGCCAGCTGCTCACAGGCCCAGGCTGAGGACCTCCTTCTTTTCGAAACTATTCGTCGTCCTTCACCCTTCAATACTTCCGCTGATATATTTCCATCGAAAGCCTAGCCAGTGTCCACCTGCCCGCTAGCGTATCTAACATCAAGAAAGCGCCGTGGCGATGCACAGCTGGAATCAATGATTGATCTGCCTTGAGCCACAGTATTGATTTCTCTCTTCGCTGCCTAGCTTTGACCAGGACATCTTCAATTGACCGACACGTAAAGTTAGGGCGACCGACCCAGGGACGGTCGTCAGGGTGGTAGTGGGGAGGAGGGTCGGGCTAGCGCTAGGGGGCGGGAACGGCGGGGCCCAGTTGGCTCTTTCTCCGCCCACTCTCTTTCCTCCTTCTCTTTTTTCTCCTTCTTCACCTTCTCTTTCTTTCCCTTTAGCCGCTGACTGTTCTCCTTCCTCTTCCTCATCCTCGTCTTTTCTTCTTGTGGCAGGGCTGATCAAGCCGCTAGGGTGGGCGCCGTCTAGCAGAGTTTTGGTGATTAGTATGATAACGTACACTAGCATGTCAATAAAGGTGAACAAGCCCGAGTATTTGAGTGCCACGCCGTTTCTACGGCAGGAAAACGAATGGAGTAGGACGTCTCTACTTGAAAGAAAGTAATCAAAGCATTGTGAGTGTCTTGAGGGTTTGAATTACATTGAGAAACGCTTCGGCGTCCTAGATTTGCATTCGGTTTGGAGCTTGGCCTTCTTTCTTTTTCGAATGTACTCGGACTCGGGGCTGTCAAGGGACGGTTAATTATCATGCACAACCACAGTCCTTCCCTATCCGAATAAATCATACATCTGATACTCAGGAAAGTGGTGTGCGACCAACAGCTCTTCAGGCTGGCTGGTCATCATCTCCAAGGTTCGTCATCTCCACTTCCGTCTCCCCGTGCTCTCGGATGGCCATATACTGTCAGAGAGTCACATTCTCTCCGATCATCTCGCGCTGAAAATTAGTCACAGCCGTAGGCTGTTGGCTGCTGATCTCGTAACCGAGGTAGTAGGTTAGTTTCTCCTGTTGTAAGGTCCATTAATCCTACTCTGATCACTTGAGGCTTGAGTTTGCCCTGAAGGAATCCATCGGTAACCTCAGTTGTATAGCTGTAAAGCTTCTTGCTAGCTGAAATAAAGGGAAGTCTACAAGTGACTTGCTAGATATCCTAGTTGCCGAACAATTATAATCAGGGATATCTTTGCATAATACTGAAAGGATGAAATCTGGTGCCTCTGGATACTTGCTGTCTTCAGCCGCATCGACCTTTGGCTCGGAATATTTGGTTGGCTCTAAGACCAAAGAGCTATTCCCTGTGCGAGGAGTGTTGCGTTGTTCCACCTTGATCGAGTATCTAAGCTCTACATTAGAGACAAAGCGAAGTCTACAAACAACTTGTAGCATATCGTGCAAATATGCAATCTCTCTCTGCTTGTCGCCAACGATTGGGAAACTCGTTTAAACAACTTGCTAGGACGCAAGGATCACTAAAAGAGATACTTCAAGGGAATAAAGACACGGAAGACTCAAGACTATAGATCTCCCAGTTCCAGAATAAGCCTGTCCGCGTTCTTCGTCCGGCATCCAAGGTAATGAAGTTGCATATCACTATTTCAGTCTCCTCATTAACGACATGGTGTTGAACCAATAATCTCAACAGCCCTGATCTGATGTTGCCCGAATGATGTTCAGATATTCTCCGCCCTAGTCGTCGTGAGGAATACTCAAAACCCCACCAACCGTTCAGTGCCTTCGCTGTCTTTAAAAGTGGACCCCGTCTCGAGAGAGATGTGGCGAGAGGATGTGTTTAGTTCAAAGGATCTGCCAAATGACTTCGGATGCCTTCTTCCATTTTGGTCTCGCCTACGACGAAAGTGTGGCGTAAGGGCTTGTACTAGAACCCGCAATAGCCCTGGTATAATTCTGAGCCTTGAACGGGAGACAAGATAGCATCGAAGCTTCAGAGTGTGCTTATGTAGGGAATTAGCATTTTCGTATTTGCGCAAGCTATACGTTTCACTTCTCTTTCAGTCTTGAGCTCCTTATCCTGGTTCGCGGAGTCTTCGCTCGCCACTTGGACAGCCCGGGCTGCTCGTGCCTTCAGTTGAGTCTTGTCATGCTGTTGTAACGACTTTCCGTAGTCTTTGACCGGACAGAGCCATGTCGAATCGCTATTCCAACCTGAAAAGAGTGAAGAGGGGAGCCACTGAACAGATCAGGGCAGGCCTGGGATTGTGGATTGCTTCATAATTCCACTTGAAGAGATTTGAAAAATGATTGGCAAAGCGGCTCCTTAAGTATTTGGGGGGCCAAGGGGAGCCAGCACCGAGAACAAGCGGGGAGCAGTCGAACAAGGACAGCTATGTCTGCCAGACCACTTCGGAACTGCAAGATTAGGTTATGCTGGAAATCAGAACTTGCATCTCTGTCCAAGCTATATATATACCTTCCGAAGGCATGCAGTAATGCATTCCGAAGCATTCTTACCATATTCATGCAGCCGTGTCTGCTCGCGGACGGAGCTGTAGCAAAAATCCCATCCAGCCTGGTTGGGGCGAAGGGCAGCGACGGTACGGGAGAAAAGGGGGAGACGCAAAAGTCGAAAGCCGAACGAGTAGAACGACGACCGGAGTCTAGCCCACCTACTCGATAGGATAAGTACTCTGATACAAAGCTCCGAGGCCGACGGTAAATTGTGCTTACCAAGGGCGATGTGCTGGCTCCTTCGTCAGAACCTCGATTTATCTTGATCAGTCCTTAGCCCATTCGGACGGGACATCATCCCGTCAATTCCCAAGGGTAGTCTTTTCTAAACACAATTGTGATCACATACTCATCAAGTGTGAGCCCACCTAGTTGCCCAAAATCTTCCTCTTCAGGTAGATCCGGGAAGAAACTCCCGGGCTCTGGTAGGGGGTCTGCGTGATCCTGCTCGGCCGAGGAGATCTGGGCCAAACCCTGCTCAAGAACCCTCCTCCGGCATCTCGCTCTTCGAATCTCACGTCTTACGTCTTTGATTTCCGTCTTCAATATCCCCATCGTAGACACTATCTTCTAGGGCGAGGCGTGTTTCAGTCTTCGGGGGGAGGCTTGCGACCAGACCCAGGCAAAGCTGACACAGAGAGACAGGGGAATAGGAGGCGCTGACACCACACAGGTGGCCGCCAGCGAAGAAAGGGTGAGCGTTTCAGGTCTTCTTAGCCACTCGATCAGTACTGCTGAGCTGGAAACTTTGGAGCCTGCGAAATTTGATCGTGCCAGTCATTTGGTATCTCTATCTCTGTCCAAGCAATATATATATCCCATGTGCCTGCAGAGGGTCCCACTCAGCTTTGACGCGGACGAAACCCGACGCCAGTCAAGTGACATGTATCTTTGGTTCATGGTGATGAGATAGATGCTTTTGTTTGACTTGCTCTTTTCGTCCTGCAATGTTTAGCTTCTAATTCACAGATCTGGTCTTACGGTGGCGTGCCTCTTTCACTTACTTCTACTGAGATATCATCAAGGGCCATCTTTGATCGGGACGATTTATTCTTGCGGTCATGTGCTGGATTATCCTCTCCTTCGCTGCTACTTGAACTTGCTGTATTGAATGGCTCCTTGGTAAGACCATTCAAACCACCCTGCCGGTAGGGACACTCGAACTGGCCCCTTACGTCCCAACGCACGAGCTTATTACGGTAATATCCATACAAAGCTCAGGCCAGGGTGTGGTAACATGCGTATCAGTGTGCCGAACAGCAGGCCTTGCGCCAATTGCAGCTTGGCTTTTGCTAGCTGTGGGTTTTGGTATGGTTACATCAATTCATTGCTGCCAATATGCTTCAATTGGTATTCTTTGTCCTCCGTTATAGATGACGACTTCGTACCGATCATGCATCTCCTGAGTCTCGCGTAATTGTGGGAAATATTTTATGAGCGTATCAGGATTTAGGTTGACCTCCTGACGTATTGCCTTAGACGTGAATACCTCAGGAAGTGGGATTGGTGTGGCCACCAAAGTCAGCTAACGAGCAGATTGACGATATGGTCTGCTACGGTGCAAGGCTGTTATAAGTACTGGAGTCTTGGTGTAGTAGTTGCCTACAAGTCCAAGGCACATCCTCATTGGCGGCTACTTTTATCATCGATTCGACAAGACACCGAATAAAATACCTTCTGTTCCTGAAGCAAGGCTACCAGGATGTGAAAATTGGTGCGAAGCCATGTTATCGTAGTTGAGATTTAATTGCTGGTATTTTTCACTTATCAGAACCTAGATATGTCTTCTGGATAGAGATATGTTTTATGTATTTGAAAGAAGCGCGTATTCCTTCCGCAAGCTTACATGGTAATCGAGTAAAGAGATGTGATGGTGACGAACGAAGTTATGTAGAGAGCCAATCGGCTAGGATGCATCTATAGCAATAGGGTACTGGACCCGTAGGGTATATTTAACCTTAAAGTAAAGGCACCTTGATGGCTAGTATACACTGTACTCTATCTCATCATTCGACAGGGGATGATCCCGGGTCGGATAGCGAGCATTCACAGAGACATGGTACTTGATCGAGGATTGTATCTCAAGTCTTCACACACAACTTCAACAGCTCGAACAGTATCCTGTTGCGTTCAAAGATCACAATGAACTTGATCATCAGATCACGAGCTACCACCAGATGAGAGGCATTTCTAACGTTGTCTTTCGTTCCAATTACGCCCTGTAATATAATGAGTAGCGAAGATGCTCTCGATGTACTTCAATCGCTGGGTTCATGGGATTCTGGCAGGAGATAAGTTTGCACTTTCTTCCTAAGGTACCGCTTCCGAAATGGTGGTAGCTCTAACTTATCCAAAGCCTCTTCGCCACCTCTCATATATTCGACAAGTTCATGGTATATCGGGCACTCGAGGTATTGCAGCATCCGGTTCTCTGCTTGTTCCGCTATTCTTAGAGGCCAGGTTTGGCGTTCGATGTTGATTGTGGCCCTAGCCATTCTGTCTTTGTCTTCGGCCTTGCCAATCGATGTTAGTCTCGTTAGCATTCGACTGAGACCGTTGGCAATACCGATGTGATGGTCCCTCGGAGGGAAAATGCTCATGAAAGAATCCTATTCGGGAAGGCTCAGCCTCACAGACCTGTTGGATTTTACTAGGATCAGCAATTATATCAAGGCCGAAGGAGACCGCCGGTGCTGAGGGGTCGGATGGGGTGGGATATCTGCTCGGGTATGTTCCACTTGATCTTGCACGTCGTCTCGCAGCGACATGATTTGGGAGCAATGGAAAATCAGCGAAAACGTGTCTTTCATTAAGCGAGGCCGGARAATGCGTCTTTTCTGCAGTTGTCTATCCTTGAATTCGTTGGCGGGAAAGTCTTTCGATCCTGCTTCTGATTGTCCCCTTTCCATAATTCGAATCCTGAACTCCACAGATATGTTCAAAGTCGAAGCCACTTGCATGAAGATGGCAATACAGGTAGTGACTGTAGTATAATTCAAGTCAAAGATGTGATAGAGATAAGCATGCGACTGCGGAGATAAGCATATGTTGGTAGAAATAGCTAAGCGAAAATAGATGCTAAGAAAAGGAGAAAAAGGAATAGCGATATTGCAACAGAAGACACCATCTGGGGTAAGTAAAAAACGACATGTTTGCTGTGTTCTTATGTTGGCAGGCAGGGTTCGACTTGCTTGGTTAGGCCTTTGTTTTACACCCGAGCGGATGATATATTTCCTTGTCTTCCAAGATAGCAGATCTGACCATTGAACCCCATTCCGCTTTTGATATCAGTGCTTTTTCGTTGTTCCTGTCAGACACTGTGATGTGTATGGGAGTCTTCCCTCGCTTCTTTCACCGATTGCTCACATGCAGCAATGATGTATGCCATTTCCTTTTCCTTACGTCTCCCCTTTTAAAAGAGACTTCGACATATCGTAGATTGCTCGCGTAATTATTGATCTTGTAGATTAACTTAGATTAGAAGATTAATAGCTTAACTTTGCTATTCTCTCCTGTGCCCCTGTAGCAATTTTTTTTGGCTATTCCAGCTGCTTTTGCTTATTTAAACCTGCCTTGGATTTACCTTTACGGAGACCTGTCGAACCAACATTTCATGACCGCGCGGTCGGTATGCTCCAACATTTATTTCTAGGGCTGTTCTGAAGTGTTTTTCCGAAAGCTGCATCGTAGATATTCACTTGGAAATTCGAGCGATGGTTGATACTGAACCAGGTTCTCCTGATGAATAGCACATGGGAAAGTTTATAGCAATGTTCTGTCATTTGAGTTAAACTGCGGCTAAGCACTTCCCTCTGCATGAGTCTGTTTGTATCAGGCTGCCACTTATTCTTCCCAACTCCAGGAAGTACAAAATGGCGGGCCAATTCCACATCTTTTGACCCGTGACTCTTTCAGCGCTTTTCTATCCGAAATCTTTGGAATGATCCTACTGTTCACAGACCTAGCAGCTTGTAGTAGACGCGTGTCCCAGTTAGTAGCACTCAGTGAGTCCTTCCGTAAGACTTGTTCAAGCGACTTGTTTGAGACTTCTACCATTCCAGTGCTTTGATGGTGGTGAGGTACTCATGTCGATCACTGCTTAATGCTAACAGGGTCCGGTCATACATTGGTTCCACAATTGCCAACGATATACCCAATGTGAGGGTAGGCGTCGCGGAGGAGGCTCCTGGTGGGGATGGGGGGAGGGTGGTCTGTGGCTGGGGAGGGAGCGGCGTGAGCGGCGGTAGGTGTGGAGGGTGGGCGCGGAGGTGGGAGCGGTGGGAGCAGCCTAGCGAAACGATATTAGTAAATAATACTTCATGAAGGAGTAAGGGCCTCACCTTCTTCACCATTGTGTTGGAGTGTTGGTGGGTGCTCGTACGGTTATGTGTTGTTCCTACTGAAAGGATTATGAATGTATTCATTCATACATGTATATATGTATATATATATATACGAAGTGGAACATGTCGTCCGACATTGTTTGGAATGGGTGTAGTACCGCATTCACTTTGAACAATGCTCACCAAAGTCCAGCAGTAATGAAGGCGGAGGAGGTTTAGTAGCTGCTACGCTGGTAGCATACGGTGAGACGGCCAATAATTGGCCTGGTCTAAGCGCAAGAAAAGATTGTCTAAATGATTGGAGGACCAGCTGATCGTTCTCTATCACGACTTCAAAGCGTTGCGCTCTGCTTTAGTCGTTTCTAAGGTAGCTATATTGTGGGCACTAGGAGGAGAACTGTTTGTGAGGGTACCGGATGAGCTTCAGTGTAAAACCTGGAAAATAGTAATCGGCTGTCTAAATCAGTTGGTTCAGACTTCATCTTAGTCCGCTCCAGCCTCGCTCATCATCTCTTCTTCTTCAAAACACGCTTTAGCGGTCGAAAACTTGAATCACCAAGTACAGGTACTCTGAGGTCTTCCTTGACCTCCCAGTTCATCGAATACCTGAAAAGCTAATCGAAATCCACAAGATCTTTGTTGGCCACCCCCTTCATGACGAAGTAAAACAATTCCTGGATACGAAATCTCCACCCCAAAGCCCTGAGCAGTTCCGCTTGGCTGTTTTCGTAGAACCACACTGGGTCTTGCAGATTGCCGCATTGTCCTGGCACCTATACACCATAACAAAGCGCCATGTCGATGATAATTGGCTTCCCAAGGGGATCGGTGCTTATACAGGTCCTGCCATTTGAGACCGCAAGGACCGTGCAGGCCGCCATACCATTTCTAGTATTATACTTTCTCGACGGTCTCGACACCGTTCCGGTCCATGTCTCAAATTGTAACTTGCATTTTCGCCGCATGTCTTAGTGGCATACGGCGGGCCTTGATCATACCGTTGTTGTCAAACTCAGGTGGCCAAGAATGATGCATGCCACCCTTTGACATCGGTTCATGACGGCAGTCATATCTTCCCCTCACATGACTTCAACAATCACGATAGCCCATCTGTCAGGCCCACGCCAGATCGGCACCAGCGGAAGAAGGAAAAACGCAAGTGATTACGACAGTCGTCCGTTGAAGTGCTATTCCTTCACTTGCCTTGTACTCTGTTCAGCCGAGTTTCTCGCTGCTGGCCCATCCACGTGTACCCCAATATTTGATTGTATTCGATATATGTGTAGAGTCTTCAGCTGATGGTTACCCAGCAGCAGAGGGCTATTATACTCTCGTGGACCTCTGGGCCAAGAGATAATGGCTCAATTCTCGCCACCAGGTCAGCAGAGTTAGATCAATAGTCAGCTCTAGTCACTACGTCCAAGAAGCTTCTTCGTACGCAGAGAAAACGGCCGGAATTTTGTACTTTCCAGAATTTTGTACTCCCTTGCACACCTACCAAATGAGGCCTTGATGGCCTGACAGTCTTGATTGACCTATCTATTCCTGCTCTGACAGTAGCATTCGGTAGGTCCCTAATGTCATACCACGAGTTCCAATATTGGCTCCAGTTCTTCCACTTCACCAGAGATTCGACGATTGGTTGCTTTCCCTTCGGGTTTCGTTCTCTTCTATCAAGAAGCAATTTAACCTCGTAAATGTCCCCAGATCCTTCCGGATCGTTGTCGAATACTGGTGGCTGCTTGTCATTCTTCTTTCTGTCGTAAGGTTCCTTCCCCTTGGGCGCCGGTTCCCGGGCAGCAATGGAAACACTGCCCATTAGGTGTCCAATTAGCTTTGTTGCAGCTCGCAAATCTTCTGATTGCGATAGCGCAATAGTCTCAGCGCTCTGCTGTTAAGGCGGCTCTCGTATGGCCCTGTACGGCTTCGTTAAGAGCCCATGTAGTGTTCTGGAGGTCCTGTAATAGGTCGTCCATTGTTACCGCGCTTTTCTCCTTTGGAAGGGCCGTTGGAGAGAGCTCTCCCTGGAGCTTTAGAGGCCGACATTACTGGTGGCTGGTGTTGATGGTATGATGCTGGCATACCTGTAGGATCTGAGATTCATCTCGAAACTCCTATCACACT
Organism: Cladonia macilenta KoLRI003786; assembly: GCA_000444155.1. Lineage (NCBI taxonomy): Eukaryota > Fungi > Ascomycota > Lecanoromycetes > Lecanorales > Cladoniaceae > Cladonia > Cladonia macilenta. The sequence goes on from KE598621.1 coordinate 1,502,249, forward strand.
TGATATGAACTTTGGTATCGGAATCCCCAGCAGTGTTCAACTCTGCTTTGCGCTGATGGGCAGCATGTCGGGCGTCGGTATAGATGATCTCCTCCTCGATATACATATCGTCCCTGTGCTCACTTTCAACATGGAGTTTCCATCTTATTCATTTTGTAATTGCGATTCTTCCCATATTCGGGTCCCAGATTTTAGTACTCGCGGCATTAGAGCTTTACTATCAGATAGGTAGAGGTCAACGTAAAGAATAATTCACCGCCTACTGATAAAACCGGAGGTCTCCATCCTCAAAAGTGATATCACTAATACTTGTTGGGATTTTTGTCTTATACGCACTCTCGAAATCAATCCACTCAGGATTATCCCTGGTACAATACTGCATTCGGGCCCAATCCACACGAACTGCCTCAAGTTCAAGTCTGGATTTGATTTCGGCCATTTTGCTCGTATCAAAAGAAAGCGGATATAGGGCCCTGGAGATTTCTATGCAAGCTACAAGAGAAAGCGGCCCGCTTGGCACGTTTTAACACTGTTGAGATTCTCTTGACAGTAGCCGGAATTTGCATTCAAGGCTTGCCTTGAGGGGACTCGTGGACGATGATGCTTGTGTATTCGAAGGGAAGTAGTCCTTTGATATTCTTTTTTGAAAGACTCCACTATTAGAATCCGACAACACATCATTGTAGATGTGGTCGTGGGTACGTTTCGTGCCCGCCAACGCTTTGAGTGACTTAAACACTTTTAGTTAATCCCTCGCTTTCGTTTTTGTCCGTAATGTTAAAATAATCTGTATGTTCCTGCTCCTTTTGTGCCGCTAGCTCCGCATCAGCTTCTATTTGCGCTTCCTTTGCTGTGCATTCGGATGGATCTTCGTGGGTTTCAACATGCTCTATTCCCCCCGCACCGATGAGTTGGTGTGGCTTTAACGGAAAAACAGATCCAAGGGACAATATGACGCCTTCATTTGGCTCATTTGATGAACTTTCTAGAAGATTCACAGTCATAGCGTAGACGAAATACTTGCGAAGACTCCACGAGATATGCCTCCTCTTCAGTCTTTCCACGTTGGACGGACTGCACCACCTTGTATACTGCCTCTTCAGCCTTTCCACGTCGGACGGACTGCGCCGATTGCTCTGGTCTGAACATCCTGAAACTCCTCTTTGTCTACCTTTGTTTTGTAAGGGACCCTATCCATAAGCTTTGCCATATGGTCATGAATGTGCTCGCATATGTGTTATGTCATCGGATGGGAATTAAAGCCATAGGAGACACCACAATGAACCACGAAGACAAACAAATAAGTAAATAAACAACTATTAGCTACTACTCTCGAACATAGAGCCTTTTGATCGTCAAGAGATTCGTATTTAAATAATTGAATATAGACAAATGTGATCACAACCAAAAGTAGTCTGAGTAGATATTCTTGATTGTGATGGATGGTATCAGGAAACTTTGAATGCCAAATTCGGAGCCTTATGTAGTAATTCTGGACGATCTCTTCATGTTTGCGGTGGAAACCCTATTGGGCCATCGGCGTATCCGAAGTCATTCTGATCAGACTCTTTCTTCTTCAACTGATCTTCCCATTTCTTGAGCTCCAGTGCTCTTTTCTGTGACTGCTGTTCCAGCTCGAGTCTTTGGGTCATCTTCTCAGCAAATTTGCGCTCTTTCTCCGCAAACGTCTGCTTTTTCTCCTCAAGATTGCGCTTCTCGTGCTCCAGGACCAGTTTTCGCTCGCTAAATGTCGAGAATCGCTGTCTGTACGAATCGAAGTCTTCGGTGGTCTTTAACAAAACATCACTGAAGCTATTGATGGTCCATTGGGTGACAATGGGCGGGGAGCTCTGAGCAAGGAGTTCAACAATCTCTCGAAATTGACCATCGACTTGGACAATTTGGGTCTCGACACCAGCGATGGGTCTGTTCGTATTGCAATTAACCGTTTGCGGAGCCACTTTGCGGAATTTTTCCAATTCACCATAATTTCATCGTCCTGCTCGTTCATTAACTTCCTCATCCACTTCTGTGCAGCTCCGAGGAGATCAAGTGGGCTGCAACAAGCGTGCGACCACAGGACCCCTCAGCTCATGGTGCATAATCCCAGAGAAGCTTGTACGCAAAGGATGCGAAATTCGAAAAGCAAGGCGTATTTCGTATCTGTGAACAACCTGCCAGAACTTAGAAGGTCCTGGGATTGAGGACAGAGGATATCGTATGTATGATCTTCACAATGATTCAGAGGATACCAAATGCTTCCAACAATGCCAGTGGGATATAAACGGTTCTTAGATACCGTGATGTGTGATCTTTCTTATATATCGTTGACGGGAGTCCTCGACCCTCAGGCTGTCACTAACGAGTGACTGCCACGCTGGTCCATGTACACCCTAAACTCGAACTCTAGATGAGTATGAAGGTTTTGTAGGTAATGGGGGCCACCATGGGCAGAGTTCAATCACTGATTCTGTAAGGGAAGTATGAATCGGTAGAAGAACAATGATTGAAAAACAGCAAAAGCAAAAGAACAGAATGAAATACCTCGACTTGAGTGGAGAAGTTGCAGAAGCAAAAGAACTTACGAAGACTGGTATCTTGCCGGAAGAGGGTGAAAGTATTGTAGAGCTGATTGGGGTGCTTTAAAATAGCCGATCCAGTCTTGCTTGATCTCTTTTGTATCGATCGAATGGCCATGTGGTACTATCATCATTTTCCGACATGGTAAAGGGGCTTGTCCACCCGTGAAGAGCAATCCCTATTGCATGCAGCTCCAAAATTCCGGCATGGTTTGTTCCTGGTCAGGCATTACCGGAACAGCTATGGTTCGAGTACGTCTCTACCATTCACTTAACACAATGCTATAAAGTTTCCTGTAGTCGAAGTTGACTTGCCAGCAAGTCCGGTCTCAGTCACGGGTGGAGATGTCAGTCCGTTGTGATCTTGTAAGCAACCTAGCATAATTCAGCGGTAGAGTAATTGAAATTGCCAAAGCCCATTTCGGCGGTCAGTAAGCATCCAGCGGGAACCCCATAGCGAATTACTGTTATGATGTAGATTGCGAGCGCTTAGATGACCTATAGCTTATGATCCAGTCCAGGTAAGGCAACCCTGTCCGTGTCTGGGATCTTTCTCTCGGGGTGCTTGGACATTTTACATGTTGCTTTGATATTTTCCTATGCGGAGTCATCGCGTATGKTATTGAACCTGAAACAGTCAGCATGTTTAAAGCCTAAATTTTGCTCACTTCCAGAGCAGTGTACATCGTTGCCAAGTCTATGGGATCTCCAGTGTCTTCCTCCATCTTCGTCTTTGCCAACAACGGCCCTCGATCTTGATAGTGAGGCAAAAGTCTTCGAGCAATAATTGATCATTGCTCAAACAGACCCTCCAATGTTGAATTGCTAGACTTAGATAAAAAACCMGAATGCGAATTTCGAAGATGGTTTGCGACCAAATTGAGCGTTGACACATCTCGACCATGCATAGGAGTTCCGCCATTTTCTCGCATGGAACTGCTTCAAGGCAGCATCGATGATGCGGAAGTCTGTTGCATCCTACGGTATATTGCGAAGGAACTCTTCGGCCATGTTGTTAGCCTTGGAAGTTCGAGGAGATGGGCTTTGTCGATTGAGGTATGCTCTGGAGAATTAGCTGGAGAGTCTTTGTTCTTGACAAGTGGGATATATGTACATACGAGATTCAACCTTTTTTCAAGAACACAACTTTTGAGATCACGTTGAGGTTCAAGACCGACCCAGTTACATGTTCGTATGCAGTATGATTGTGTGGCGCACCAGTTCATTACAATACAACTTGCGCATCGTTCGGATATATGTGCAGCAGAATACGTTCGTAGCATCGAATAGAATCCCAGCTTTCAACTTCGGCGTCCGTTAGCCCGTAATACCTCAGAAGAGACTGGAGATACGCTTTGTTTATGACTGTTCTCGTCAGCCGGCGGCCCATGTTTCCCAACGTGCATCATTTCCCCCATTGCGCAGATTATCCGGAATCCATTCTATGTAGCAACTGACAACGTAGCTGAGAGCTATATCGTCATCGGGCATATCAACTTCGATGTGAAGTGCTGGAATTTCCTAGACCCCTTAGCCTGGGTAACCTTGTTTTGACTGTAAAATGAATTCGACTATTTGCGGGTAAAAGAAGTCTTCGGAGCAGCTCGCATGCGATATCCTACTCTTTTGGGYTCGCAATCAATCCCCAACTTTCTCTCCAGTTCTGAATATGGTCTCTGGCCCTTTGATGAATGACACGTACATTGTCTGCCCGTCGTTTGCGATGGTATGGGATATGACTCTGGCAGATTGATGGATGTCCTGATTTTCCTCGTCCTCGGAGTTTTGTGAGATATATATATACGATCAGATCACTTGTGTCAAGGTCCTTTCATAGGATTGTGGCGCATGGTGTACCTCAGTYTGTTCGTTGCTAGAGGCAAAATCTTACGTGTTTCCAGTTCTCGATATAGCTTCACGAGCTCTTGGAAGATAACACTTTTGTTTGGTATGGTCCCCAACATCTGCCACGGGAGACCCAGTATGCGTGAGCCGGCAGCCACAATTCAAGGCCCCATCCAGAATGTTGCCGCAAGAGCACTTATCGTGCTCGAGGATCTCTCTTTCAGAATCCATTGTCAATTGCCGTTGTTGGAGACTCTTGGAGGCATGTTTCTGCATATATTTGCATGACAACGCGAACAGCTTGTAGGATTGCCGTGGAACGATGCGGCTGCTGGTATCTCTGAGAGCATCTTTACACGTAGTGTTGTTAGTATACCATCGCGATGGTCAACTAAACAGTTGCCTAGATCGGAAGTCATCATCAGTGGATTAGATTCCAGAACTTTTCGAACAACTGTTTTTGTCATTCGACTAGAATTATACTAACTGTTGAGATTCCATCATCSTCACGTTGTGGTGTTCGAGATTTCGAAAAGCCGGTCTTACTTCATCAAAGTGATGCCAGATTTACCAGCAAAGGATAAGGTTGTGGTTGGGTTGGATGATTGATGATTGCTTTGATAGTCAAGGTGACCAGTCATCATTTTCATGATCTCATGAGGTGACAACGAACAACTGAAGTAAGGAACAGTCTCCCATGACCTAAGAATCGAGGATTAAACATGCCCATTGGCTTGCTCCGCAGTTTTGCGGTCCGTCATTACCCAATTCGGAGAGTCCTATTCATCGTTAAATGACTCAGTTTTTAGCAGACGGAGAATGAGTACGTTTGGACGCCTGATCAATCAAACATCGAGCACGATGAGCGAAGTGGCTTGTGGTACTGGAGGCAATAATAGCCACAAGGGCGCCTAAGGCCAGTAGTGCAGACCCCTATGAGCCTTTTTCAGTGGCATGATGTCTTTCTGGGTGACAGATGGGAGATGCTTGGCCTGTACAAACGAAGTCAAATGTGTGAATTCATCCATAATCTTATTGGGGGCTAAAAAGGAAATCAATCTGAACTCAGGCTTCTTCTTGAGAGCCGCCACGACGGTTTCGCGATATAATAAATTACGACTAGAAGGCTCTTGAGAAGTATAGCCGTGGGTCGCACACCTGATTTCTTGACTTATCGCGAAGAAGAATAATTAGGAAGTCGCAAAGGAAATGCTGCTACATAACGAAGGCAATTTCAGAAACTTGTAAATAGAGTATAGTGTTGCTTTGCCGTCAATTTGGTACAAATGTGTACTTCCAAAAAGAGATGCCATTCTATAACTGCACTGTACTGCAGTAGAGATAACTCAGGGTAGCCCATTGTTCACAATTATAGAAAGGTAGAAGATTTAGAGCTGGGCTCCTCGAAACGAAGCTTAATGCTTGTCTTCGCGGTCAGGGCAAGGTACGTCAACGCTGTGATATTGATGATGGTTTGGAAAAGTGCGCGTCTGACTCGAGTTCCAAAATGTTGGACTTGTCTGTGGGAATGTGACTTGTAGGAGAGACGAGACGATAATTTGTCTTAGTTTTACCCATCTGTCTGTTCTCCTAGCTGTAAAATCTTTGCTGCTAGTCGTTCTGGCGAACTTGACCGGGTTCTCTGTTGTGTTGTCGGGTCGGGTTACTATCGGGGGGTCCCAACGCTGCAAAACTGTGATGGCACGTACACAAAAAAGGCCTGTCACCCTTTGTGATAAGTGTTCATGACCATTGCCTAGAAGAGTGCTGATTTCACCGCTGGATCATAGTGGTTTTGTAGTTGCCAACTGGAGAATGCGGTGCTATGATCGAATAGTGCTATGTTAGGCTCAAGCTGGAAGAGCAGAAGTTGAGGTCAATGAAGTTGTGCGCAAGGAGTAAAAGAAGTCGGCAAACAGCCGAGATGTAGATAGGCATAGAAAGCGTAATGAATAGCAGCCCGGAGCGTGAATCTTTAGTTCAGAGGTCGGAATGATGAAGCTGAACTTCGGCGCTTCGTTATTGGCCGACCTATTCACTTCGCTTCTGATGGTGGATAAACGATGAAGTTCACCGTTCATGCACCTCATAATGCGGCTTCACTTCCACAAAATGCGCGTTCCATGTACCGGTATCTTGACCGCGGGTCCACTCGCTTTGGCATTTGCATTCGAGCAAGCGGGCTAAATTAGCCACCTTGGTCTGACGGTGCGAGTTCTAGGATCGAAGCGGTGCCTTTCAGTGATCCCATGATTCCTTCTTGATTTTTCATCACCGACTGTTTGATCTCGTCAGTCGATTCAACTCTTTCTAACCTGACAGAGAAAAGGAAATTCCCAGAGCGTGACGAAAGATATAGCGTACCAAACAGATCCATGTGGTGTGTAAACTATTCGACACCTTAATCCTTCGGAATTCAACCGCCACTTGAGGTGCCTCTTTCCGCATGCGGAGCTAACTTGAGCTCTTGCATCCCTTTGGTATGAACAAACGGTGGAATATCTGCCTTTATTTCAAGTCCAAAGATGCTTTTTCGGAAATACCGTAAGCTTTATATTTGATTGTTGGGGTCACAGGGTTTTTGAGAGGGGTTGTCCCTCGAACATGCCAGGATAGAGGCGCTTCCAAGTCCATAAGAGGTGCAATCATATATGTACTAAACAGAAATTTCACTGCGATGTTGAGAGCTCCAGATCACCAAGTTTCCTGTTGGTATCTTCCTTCTTTCTCCATGCTTTCGAGGTATCGCTCAGCTGTTCTTTCACCGATATTGCCCTCTTTTCTGAAGACATCAGCCAGCGCAGCCCGTACCGCTTTAGGCATCTTCCCAGACGACCCGCACACGTAGACGATACCACCAAGCTCAACAAGCAGGCGATGAACAGAGCTAGCTTGTCGTCGAATAACATCCTGGACGTAAAACTTGTGATCTTGATCTCTAGAAAATGCCGTGAAAACTGCCAATGGTACCTGTTGCATTAACGATTTCCACTCGTCTCGATAGAAATAGTCGGCCTGTTGATTTCTGCAACCAAAGATAAGGACGTCCTTCTCAGTACTTTGGACTCCGCTGCAATTTCTTCCCGTTTCGCCGTGAGTCAAAGCTTCGGCCTGTTGCAACCAAAGTTGCCGTTCTTTTATCAAGGATCTCATTGGCGCCACACCTGTGCCGGGACCGATCATAAGGACTGGGCGGCAAGCTTCGCTTTCATTGACGACGAGGCCACCCTTTTGCAAGCCAACTCGAACTTCAGTCCCCACTGGGAGTGTCGCAAGGTAACGTGTGCATACACCCTCTCGGATCTTCTTGATTACCGTCTTGTATTTGACGATAGCCACCAGAAGATCGAACTTCGCGTGTCCTTCGGGGGTTTTCTTGAGCTGACCTCCGCTCGCGATGCTGAATTGACGACCCCGCAGCTTTGGCAAGACATTTGCTGCCCACTGCCACGGGATCTTTACTGACTCGAACTCTTGGAGGACTTCCAGTATACTGCGCCTGGGCCTTGTAGTGTAATCATACAATTCGTCAATGTACTCTGGCTTAGTAAACTCCAGCAATCTGTCTTTGTGAAATTGATCTTTAGTGAAGTGTGCAATTAACGAAAAGAATGACCGGCGCGGTATGGCCGTCAGATCTAGCCGTTCAGTCAAAAGTCTTCTAAGCGTGGTAGACTCTCCTGGTGGTAAGGTTGTTGGTGAAGGGTAAAAGCCGTCCCCATCTACGGAATTTGTCGCAGTGAGGTGAATTTTCATATCTGCAACATCCATCCAGTCCATACGTCGTAACATTTGATCAACGTCTTTCGCAGAATTCTTTGGGTAAATCGTCAGGACATCGCCAGGACCATAGGCTGCAGGTGTATGACCTGTAAAGGACAGATGGCGGACGTCTTGCCAATGATCTTCGGGAGTCATGCGTCGGTTTTCATCAAGCGTGACAGTTAGGTGTGAAGCCACAGGATCAAGTCCCATTCTCGGGTCCAAAGCTGGAGCCGAATTACTCATGGAACTTGATTCGGCTGCTCCATTAACCTGAAGCAATGTCTCATCTTCGCCATGGGGTGAAGGACTTGGAGGGTAGCTGGGCTGCATTGCGAGTATCCATTTTGGCTCTAAAAGTACTTCTTCTGGGATTGGTTCAACACCAAAAGGCAACGGACACATGGTCAAAAGGTGGCGGCGTAGGTCAAGTGACCATGGCACGAAGGAAGCATCAAGTCTACAACTTTATCAGCTCCGCTTTCGATATGTGCTAGGACTGTCGTGATACCCTTCTTCATGCTGCTCGTCGGCTTCACCCCGTTCGTAAATCTCATTGGCGCCTAGTTGTAAAAGTCTTTTGTGTAGTTTTCGAGCCGCCCAATTGAACCTAAGCGTGATCAACACAAAGTCACCAAACTCGGAACATACTCTTATGCTTACTTAGGATATGAACTGTCCCCAAGACCGAAGGTTGTGAATCGAGCAGCATTGAGATGATCAAGTGGCAGTTTCTTGCGGAGAATGCGTTTCCAGAACAGTCTAGCATTTACTGGTAGGTCGCCCTGGCCAGTGGTGGATGTGATTATAATTACAATGGAATAATTGTTCAATGACGACTGGGCATGCATTAGCCTGTGAAATTTGGGTCCATGATGACAAAGCGCTTGCCGAATCAATTGCATCAAGCTCAGATACTTGTGTGCGAAAGCGGATACGTTCTAGAACACGCCCAAGTTCTTCGGCATAATCGTTGGCATTGCCTGTCTCCGAGCCATATGCAATAAGGGCTGATCTATCCCGAAGCTGATAGTTCTCGTCCATCATGGACAAGGTTGACAATAGAGAGGAAAGAGATGCCTGTCAACACAAAAATCTACATCTCTATATTATGTTGAGAGTGATGATATCTCTCATAGTATTTTGCAGGATCGTGGCGTTTTCTACAGAAATTAGAGCAGGGGTTGTTCAATGCCTGTCACTGCTTCAAAATATCGGCCATCCCTTTGTATTGTCGTATAGCGGCTGTGAGCTAAGGTTGTGAATACTTGCCAGGTAAGAGATGAAGCTCAACAGCTTGTCTTTAGTATTCTTAAGGGTTATAATGTCTTGTGAAGGCGGTGAATGTGGTGCTTCGTTACTTCCTCCATGAGCGCCACTCTGAAAAATTGGTACAAGAGACCCTGGCAGCGGGAGGGGCGGGCACTTTCCCGTCCACGGATTAGCCGAAATTAGCGCCTTCTGCGGTCACTCAAAATTTTGTTAACTCTTGCTCCTTCTAAAGCTCCTTCCTCCTCTACATACCAAGACACTGTTCATTGTCAACAACCCTTCTTCCAACTTTCAAAACTCCTTGATCTAGGGCACGTAGCTACCCTACAACCCCCTCGTCAAGCTCATTTCCTCCAAGGCATTCTCAACTTCGCCTTCCAGCAAGCCACAAGTACAGCCAAGCTTAAGCTCAAGCTCATCTCAACAACTCCAATACCATGTCTGTCGATCAAGTCACTGAGAACATGGCCGCCACTCAGATCGCCCCTATCGCATCTGAAGGAGCTAATACAGCAACTGGCGGTGAGCCGATCAACGCTGCCGAAAATGAGGCAGTCATTGCAGCTGCCGCAGAAGGCCGTCGTCTATACATCGGAAATCTCGCATATGCGACCTCCGAGGGGGAGCTTAGGTCTTTCTTCACCGGTTTCTCTGTGTAAGTCATTCGATCTGACATCTCATTACATCAAAGTGCTCATAGTAGCTCCAAGCGAGACCACCTCCATTCCAACCAACCCTCGTACCACTCGACCAGTCGGGTACGCCTTTGTCGATCTCTCCACTGCGGAAGAGGCCCAGAAGGCCATCAACGAGCTCGCCGGAAAGTTCATTCTAGAGCGTAAGGTTTCAGTACAGCTCGCCCGCAAGCCGGAAACCGCAGCAGAAAAGCAAGCTGCCGCCGCTAGCGGCGCAGAGGGCAGTGGTGGTGAGGGCAATCGTCGACGGGGCTCTGGTCGCGGGCGCGGACGCGGTCGTGGCCGTGTTGGCCGTCAAGCTCGTCCTGGTCGCGGTGTATGTCCATACCCTGTATAAAAATCCGTAGGTCGGAGCTAACCTCCATACCTTAGGCTAAGGCTGAAGGAGAGCCTACCAACGTGCCTGGGCAAGTCGCACCACTGACCGAGACATCGAACGAAGCTACTGGCGAGGCTGCCACTAATGGAGCCGAATCCAAGCCGCGTCAGCCGCGTCAACCCCGGCAACGTGGACCTCCTGAGGATGGTATTCCGTCGAAGAACAAGGTCATGGTTGCCAATCTTCCGTATGACCTCAGTGAGGAGAAGGTACGCCCTACAGGCGTCCGATATATGTGTTGACGCATGACTAACGTTATACAGCTCAAGGAACTCTTCGCTGCTTACAATCCAACCAGTGCAAAGATTGCCCTCCGCCCCATCGCTCGTTACATGGTCAAAAAGCTACAAGCCCGCAACGAGCCTCGTAAGGGACGTGGCTTCGGCTTCGTTTCTCTTGGATCGGAGGAGCTACAACAGAAAGCCGTCAGCGAGATGGACGGGAAGGAGATTGAAGGTCGCCAGATCGCCGTCAAAGTTGCCATCGATAGCCCAGGCAAAGAGGACATTGACCCCGAGGCTGCTGGGACCGCGCCTCTTACTGAGAATGGAGTGGTTCAGGCCAACGACCCCCCCGCGACTGAGTCTACCACCTAGTCAAATCGGTGAATCAATGTGATGCTATGATGATCATCCCAATGACTTAGGTCGGTATGCGATTCAGATGCTCACAAGAACTGTGGTGGGAATTTTGGTGGCAGTCGGCACATGGATTCTCTTGCATACATTTAGAGCGACTGATTTCCTTCCTCTCGGGTTACTTAGAAGTTCGATGTTTCCGCAGGAACGAAGATATTGTTGCTTGTACCATCACCAAGAATTGCTCTTCTCGCTGCATGCGTGTTTTGGTCAATGTGGCCCCTGTATTCTAGATTCATAGTTATGGTGAGGATGGTAAGGAAAAGTCAACTTTCACTTCGCATGTAGACATCTATAGACTTATTATGCCAACAAATTCCCACGTTAGCGTTGCAGAAGTACTGTAGTACTGCTTTAAGGAGTTAAAGGGTTCACTTTTAGCGCGTAGGTATCGATAAAGAAGTACCAACGAAGCCCACGCGCCAATCTTCATATCTTCCAATTGACGAGGCTTGAGGTCCAGGTACCAAATATTTTAGGTCGAGGATGAGTAGAATATAGTACCACGTCCCCAAGTTGACCGCTGCTCGAGACAGCCAAGATGTGGGAGGTCGACCCTGAAACTAAGAGCAAGGTACATATGCTCCTCTACCTGTGACGATACCAAACAAACAACATCTACTAAACCGCTCTCACCAGCTCGCACTCCTCCAGAAGAGCCCTGGAAACGCGACTTGCGTCGACTGCTCTGCCCCTTCTCCGCAATGGGCCTCCCCCAAATTCGGCACCTTCATCTGCCTCACATGCGCCGGCCTCCACCGCGGCCTAGGCGTCCATATCTCCTTCGTCCGCTCCATCCAAATGGACAGCTTCAAGCCCCTGGAGCTCGCACGCATGGATCTCGGCGGCAACAATGCGTGGAAAGAATTCTGGGAGTCGAAGACAGGGCAAAGCTGGGGAGAGCCAGGGCAAGGGGCTGATGCGCCTGCTCAGCGAACTTTGGAGGAGCGATATGGAGGGGATATAGGCGAGGAATATAAAGAACGATTAGGGTGTAAAGTCGAGGGCAAGGAGTTCACTGGCATGCCAATTAAAGAACGCAAGAAGATGGAGAGTATTGGCACCGATAGCGCTACCGCACGCACTGCATCCCCTCTCAACGCATCGGGCGGCATGGGCTCCAAAAGCCAGAAAGAGATGAATGAGGAGTTCTTTGCGCGAAAAGGCAATGAGAACAAGTACCGTCCTGACGGCGTGGCACCTAGCCAGGGCGGCAAATACGGTGGTTTTGGCAGCGAGCCTCAACCTCCATACCAGGCTAGTGGTAGCGGAGGAGGAGGAGGAGCACTGCCGAGTGCGGATGAATTTCAAGCGGATCCTGTCGCGGCGTTGACGAAAGGGTTTGGATGGTTTACGAGCACGGTTGGGAAAGGGGCGAAGACTTTTAATGATGGGTATATACAACCTACCGCGCAGAAGGTACGGCCATCTACCTATCTTACACATCCTCTCCCTGAGGACTAGAAAGTGCTGACGAGAATGTTTCTTGATATGCAGATCGTAGAATCAGACCTCACAGCCCAAGCCCGCCTCACAGCTGCGCAAGCCGCAAAGACACTCCAAACAGGCACCAAAGGCGCGGCGGAACGTTTTAATAACTTCGTGGAAAATACAGGGGAAGGGAGCACCGCGCGGTCAAAAGGGGCTGTTGAGCCGGAGCGAAGGGATTTCTGGGATTCTTTTGGGGATGCGGGCGCGGATAAGAGTAAGGGGAGTTCGATAGGGACGGCGGCGATGAGGAAGGGCGGTGGTGGTGGTGGTGGTGGAGAAGGGAAGGGAGATGGATGGGATAATTGGTGAATGGATGGATACCTGCTTGCATTGCGGATTTTGGGTGCGTTGTGGGGTTTTATATGCGTATGGTTATTGGTATAGAGAGGGGTTTAGGTAACAATCCAGGATGTGTATGAGTAGTGTCTAACGTGCGATACGCCGATCTTGCCTTAATTCTTCAATAGCCCCTAAGTTCCTTCAGCAGCACCTTCTCCCTCTGCCCCACTACCCGTTCAAACTTATCAGCACTCATAACAAACGTCCCTCTTCCCCCCGTCAAACTCCTCAGATGCTTGAGATAGCCCACCATCTCCTTCAACGGCACCCTAGCCGTAATATTTCTCTGCCGACTGCTATCAGTCGCAATCCCCAACTGCTGAGTCTGTGACGAAGAACCAAAAGGATCAGGAGGTGCGTATACTTTGCTGACATCAATGCGGGGAAGATCCTCGTTGGTTGAGTTGACAGTAGGACCGGAAGTAACGTCCGCGTCATCGAGGGACATTATATGGCCGCCTCGCGAGGAGGAGAGATCGTTCACCACGGCGCCGAGGCTGGCTTCGTCGACGCTGACGGTGACGTTCATTACGAGTTCCATGAGTGCGGAGCCGTGTTTTAGTGCTGTTGCTTTCAAAGCTGCCTTCGTAGCGAGGCGTGCTGCGGATGACAGGGCTTGGGGCGTGGTTTCGGTACCGAAGAGGTGGTTTCGGGGATCGAGGGTGATGAGGACGTGAGTATTGTGGAGTTGGAAGGCGTAGTTGATACCGCGACTCAATGCGGCTAGGGCCCCATTGTTGATGGCATTATGGATTATGGGGACGGGGAGGTGGGAGGGAAGTTCGCCGTCCCAAGCTTCGAGTTCTGAGGTCGAGTCTGGAGGCGATGAGAGTGTGATGGTGATTCTGTTTCCATCTTCGTAGGCTGAGTAACCATAATCGTCTAATATTGGCACGTAGTCTTCGGATAATGGCTCGACAGTTGCGATGCACGAGGCCCTACCTTGCTTACCGCCTTGCTCTCGATCGAAGGCATTCGTCTCGGGCTGAGAGGCTTGAAGTATGGACTCTCTGTAAGCGATCTCTATCTTTCCCATGGAGGCCTTAGCTTTGAGGTCGTTGACAAGCCTATCTATAGCAATCTCAAGATGGAATTCACCCATGCCACTCAAGAGCGTTTGTCCAGATTCTTCATCTTCCACGACCTGCAAGCTTGGGTCTTCGCGGATCAAGAGGTCTAACGCAGTCCTAACTTCTTTCTCCTCGCCTAGACTGTGAGGCTCCACACTAGAGAAAAAGACCGCAGGAGGGACTTCTATGGGTCGCAGCTGCAAAGTATTTAACGGTGCTGGTGGACCGGATTTCGGATTGGCGCCTGTATACGAAATCAGAGTATCCCCAGTTCTCGTATGTTTTAGTCCAGGTATGACGCCGATCTGGCCGGCTGGAATGGCATCAATCTGTAAGGAGTCGGAAGCATACATCTTGAGAAGTTGAGGTGCCCGCTCCGAGATCTGTAGATTGGTGTTGAACAGCAGTGATCGAGGAGTGATAACGCCAGAGTAGACCCGAACGTACACTAGTGCACCACGGCGAGGGTCATGGACCACTTTGAAAGCCAGAGCGCACGTCTCTAGGTTCTGTGTCAGGGCATTAGCATGCCTTTTGTGTTTAGCCACCTTTGACTTGTGGCTGCTCATCGTGGAGAGCATGTCACCATTCGTTAACCGGGACAGAGTGCCTTCAACGCCGCCCAGATTGAGCCCTGGATCTGGAGCTTCTGCTGGGTTGGGCAGTAATTGCACGACAGCATCTAGCAGAAGCTGAACACCTATATTCCGGAAGCTTGCTCCAGCAAAGATAGGTACAATGTTCGCGACCGGATTCAGCACGCATCTTCGTAAGCTGGCTACCACATCTTCACTTAGAATCGCCAGATGATCTTCTTCGGCTTCGAGGTATTTCTCAACCATCTGATCGTCATTTTCGCTCAACAATTCAACAAGAGCTCTCCGAGCTTTCTGAATCTCGTCAACAAAAGCTGCGTCTGAATTTTGAAGTTCATCGAGTTGAGTGACCTCAAAGGATTTMCCATCTCCTCCACCAGCCCACCTTATGGCTCGAAGGCCAATTGCATCTCCCACACCAATGAATTGGCCCCTACCTCCTTCCCACCAAGGGACATGGCACACTGCAGGCCAAGTGTGGAGGCGAGAGGCAATCTGCTTGACAGTTGCCCCGAATGTGGCACCATCTCGATCAAGCTTGTTGATATAGATGATCTTGGGGATCTTGTACTTCGCAGCTTGATACCATACCTTCTCGGTCTGTGCTTCAACGCCAGCGACACCGTCCAGTATGCAGACAGCACCATCTAAGATGCGCAGGGAGCGAAGGACTTCGAAGGTGAAGTCCGCGTGTCCTGGTGTATCTATGAGGTTAATATTGTGAGGGACTAGATTTGACGTCTTCGTGGGCCTGATATTTTGATCGTCTTCCCGCAACGGGGGCCAGTAAAGAGATATGGCAGCAGATTGAATGGTGACCCCTCTCGCCCTCTCTGCTGGCAGGAAATCGGTGACTGTGGAGCCTTCATCTACATCTACAGAATCATTAGGTCTTTGATGCAGATATTAATTCCGTTCAAGTAATAATGCGTCTTGGAGAAGAAGTTCATGGCCATTAAGCATCGTAATTTGATTGGAGGGTTTGCATACTTCCTATCCGGCGTGTATGGCCGCTATAATAGAGCATCCGCTCTGTGGTCGTCGTTTTGCCCTTTGGAGCGAATTAGCTACATTGGCTAAAGCCATTAGTCTCTCGACCTACCGCATCGATGTGGGCGATAATGCCAATGTTCCTCGTCTTCGAGACGTCGATGACGGCATCTTTTGCTGTTCTGGCAAGTGAAGGAGTACTGAACCCACAACTCACTCTATTGAATTGAAGACCTAGCAGAGATCGAGATAGGGGCCTTGACACCCTAATATTTCGCATTTACAAGAATTAAATGGCGGATTCTATTGTGAAAAGAAATCAAGGAAGTCGTGCCACGATGTACTAATGCACAGCCGCGGCAGCCGTCCCGTCCCGTCTTGTGGCGCAGGCCCCCATGCAGGCTTTAGGGGGCCTGCAAATTTCAGGGGGCGGCGCCATTAGATGCGACTCGAAGCATATAGCATTGTAAGATGAAAGGTTGTGCTCAGTCACATATATGTAGATGGGCCAATACACTGCGATCATGCCTAATGCCTCAGACATCATAACATATATCGGTATCCCGCTTGCCGTGCTCGGCGTTCTTCCTATCATCTACACAGCAATCAATTCCGTAATCACAATTCGCAAGGTCCAGCAAGCACTTCGCCGGAATGGACTATCAGAAGCCAGTACTCGCAGCAGTCTCATGTCAGGCATTGTTGAGGTATCACTACCGCGCTTTAGTATTACACCATTAGACCGGGAGGAAGATGCAGGGTATTGGAAGCTAAATCCTAATGCGTCTACATTGAAGGGCGGATCATGGACGATTTTCAATTGGAATTGTCTGATAACTGGGTCTAGACTGTATAGGCTGCAGTACAGTGACGAGTTACAGATCCCGCAGGCAGATATTGATTTCGAAGAGTTGTTGTCATTTCTGCTAGATCGAGGGGCGGTGCCTGACGTGAAAGGACTGCATATGCTTAGGCTGGCCGGACTTTGGACGCCTACAGGGACTAGTTTAATGTTGAGTCCAGATACTACAAAGAGCGTTTTGAAAGTGGCACTGCCTAGCGATTCAGACGGTATCCTCTCATTGGCGCTACACTGGAATCCCGCCTGGGATCATCGTGAACATGATTTCCTACCGCCAGGATGGATGCGACTTCAGCTTCCCCAGCCAAAAGATGCAAGATTTGCGGAAGATGATAAGTCAAGGCCAACACAGGACATAAGTCCTGGGCCATTTCCGCTAGAAAAAGTCTTGGATGCAGCTCGACCAGAAAAGCCAGCGCCTCAGCTCAGGCCCATGTCCATACGGTTCCGTCTTGGGCACCGTGGCGACTCCGTCACCATTTCTAATGCGATCTGGGAGCATGAGAACATGCCGCTTGCTGAGTCACTGACCCTTGATCACCTTCGCTCTGGTCCCGCCTCCATATGGGCTCCTTCAATTGCCCTTGCCCTTGGTCTTTCCAAATCATTTCCTCTGTACAACCATCACTTGGATCCATCACTCACCAGCTTGGCTAGTCGCGAGTCCATTCCTTGCGGCGTTCTTGTGACTCTTGGCTTGCTTGATGAAAGCGAAGCCCCCCCTTGGGAGACAAAATATGACCCATCCGAAGATGCCCAGCGATTTCAATCGGATTTTCTTACTCGAAACCGGGAAATGAATGCCGAGAATAAGATGAGCCCAGACCAAGCAAATATAGCACGGTCGAAACGATTAGCCGCAGAGATGCAGCAGAGGATGGATCGGGCTCGCATGGATATGCAGCGGGATAGAGAGCGGAGAGCCACCAGACAGCGCGAGGCTATAGGCTCTCCACGACTTGATACCGTGATTGTGTCGAACGCAGCTTTGAAGCATTTGAAAGCCCAGAAGAGTATTGATCACGGTGATGGATTCGAAGCTGCTGTTGAGACTCTTTTGATCGGCATTATGAACCAGGAGGAACCGTCGATGGCTCTTTGTACCATCCTTGAGAAGTGGAGAGCGTGGACCGATCGAGGCGGAATGACCATAGCGGATTTGGAAACGTTAGAGAAAGAAAAGCTCGCGTTCTGTAATGCAGCCTGTGTCATGGGTTTGATAAAAGAAGTGAGTACCAAGGAGGAAAGTGCGGTTGCCCTGGACATGCGGGAGTGTGTGGAACATTGGAAAAAGGTCCGTCTTGGGTAGATCGTATGTATTTGTAGGCTGGCAGATATCATAATGATCCTACTATCACCACATTTCCTTTTCCATAGTAAGAGCCACACTGCTCAATATGGACGTTTTGCAGGGACGTCATCCACGGAAGCCGACCTGTGATAAGGCAGCGAACGCCTTTTATTACAAATGTCCATTTGACTGAAGCTGTATATACCTAGACTTGATGACTTATTTGTCCGATTCGATTTTCTTTTGATCCTTGTGTAATGCCTTGGTATCACCCAGCTTCAAGATATCGTTGTTTTGATCTCTGTTTCCGCGCCTCTTTATCCGCGCGAATAGCTTGGTTGAAGCTGCTACCAAGCCCTTCGCTGTTTCTACGCTCCGTCTCAAAACATTCGGCGGTGATATCATCCAGGACGAACCTACCGAGGTGACCGTTCCGCCATCTCTGGATCATCCATAACGCGGAGGCCTCTTCGTCCGGTATCCCTCCTTTCTGTAGCCGGCCAGTCTTGCGTGCCAGCGCGCTCAAGAATTCCATGATATCATTTGTAGGAGACGCATACTCCGCATATACTCTTGCGTTGTAAAGATTCAGATGATAGAGCAGGTAGTCTGCTAATGTCGTTGGGGCAATGACTGTATCTTTGACACTTCCACAGAGCGCCAGCTTAAGCATTGACTCCGCGTTGGGCACGTAGGGCATAAAGACTCCCGGTGTGTCCAACAAGTAGACAGCCTCACTATTGTCACCGGCCTCAATGATCTTAACTGTAGTTCCAATCTTTCTGGTGATGCCAGGTTGCGCGCCTGTAAATGCAACCTTCCCTTTCTGTACACCAAGTTGCCGAAGTGCGTTGAGGAGAGACGACTTACCCACGTTGGGCATTCCAACTATCATCATCCTTGAACCAGTAAGGGAGTCTTTGGCACGAGCGTGGTGTCGAGCAAAGTTGAGCACTTTACGTACAGAGCTTTTGTCCCTGTGGTCTGAGAAAAGCACTGAGGTCTGCTGGTGCCATTGCTGCATGATCGCTTCTCGCTATCTCGGCACCCATGATCAGCGAATGCACAAAGGTAAGGTATTCGTACGTAGCGACAGCGACCTGCGTGAGACATACATTCTTATCCTCCCGTTTCCCTTCGCTGCCTAAGTCTTGCTTTGTATAAACAATCAATCTTTCGCGACCAGCTAAACTCTCTTCAAAAAGAGGATTGCGAGAGGTGATGGGTATTCGGTAGTCTCGACATTCGATCACAAGATCAATATGGCTTAGCATTGTCTTCATCTTGTCCAAGCCTGCGCGATGATGTCCGAGGAAGTAGGATCGAGGAAGGRAGTCGAGGGTGGGGAAGACCTTCCGGGGGACGAAGGAGGACATTACTAGATCCTACGCGGAATGCCATCATGCGGGAGAAATTTGGTGTATCATGGCCCAGAAACTGAGCAGCGTATGTACTGCTACGAGATAGCCACTGTACCTCCGTAGGGGAGCGAGGGACCTAGGGTAAGTTCGGCGTCGTCAAGATGATGTTGCTGACTCAGCAACATATCTTCTCTTTTCAACGTACCACTTTCCGCAACACCTGCTAGGTTCCTAAGGTAGTGGACTACGACTTGAATTCTCCTTATCTGTTTGACAGTAACCTACTAATGTGTGACACGGAGGCAAGGATGGTATTCCCTCCGCAATTTGATACTGGAGTCGAAGCCCCTATGACATCTGCGAATCTGAATGGCGTGACCACAAGCACCACAAGCGTTATGCATTACAGCTAAGGGACAGCTGAGCTTCGTTGTGGCATAGAATATCATCTKTRCATTATCATGGCTAGTACCACTGGTGAGATCTCACAAGCTCATTAGAAACAAGGGAATGGTGGGGTCTCATGATAAGTGCTGCTGCCAATACCGGATGTCCTGAATCAATGCAAAAGTACCCAGTTGGTAGACTTGCTCATCTTCAGTCCAGCTGACCCTTCGCAAGTATAGAGATCTAGATGCAGGTGCCTGACTATTTGTCACATCAGTCTATGTTAGGGGAGCGTCATTCCATACCGCCGAACTTCTCCTGCAGTAACACTCCTAGGTGAGGTGAGCATATAGCAGTTACCCAGCCTTTACTATATCAGGTCTATGCCGTGGTGATGATGGTGGTTGGGGGACGGCTCTAGAATCCCCTTGCATGAATAAGCCCCGGCGCTGTCATGCGTAAGGAATGTTATGCAACAACCGATACAAGTTTCACCTTGCAGTATCGATGTGACCGGGATTTAAGAGGGAGATGGAACGCTCTCGTTGCCGTACTCTGACTGTACAGGATTTCAGAAAAAACAAGCTTCTCTAGGACTTCTGTGGCCTTCGAGTGATCCTGGCAATGCGCCTAAATTCTGTGTCCAGCCTCCTCACTGCTCTCCTCATAGCTCTCTTATTTGTTGTCGGTAGCTCGACCTCTCCCTTACCCTATCCAAATGGAAGACTGGAGCAAATCAACGCCCTACGTGCTCGAGGCGTTTCAGAGGTACGACATTGCACTTATGTCCTGCGCCGACAATGATGGCTGAATGCAGATAGGCTGCAATTGCAGCTCGCTTCCCACGTCCAGCTGTAGTCTCCATCGTCGCACCGCTCGCGAGTCCATCTCCGGATCCTGTAATTCATTCTACCGACCTCCTGGACGCTCAGGTGATATTCGGGGATCAATACGCGGACACGCCTCCTAAGAAGAGAAGGCTAACTCATAGTGTTGGACAAAGAGGGACAGAGATGGGGAGGCAATTGTGAAATGGCTGTTCAATCAGCAGTATGCTTTGATTGGAGGGAACGAGACCATGCCCCAGTACACGATCTGCCCGATGGCTTTCATATGCAGGACCTTCATAACATTGTATTTTAGAACTCATTCCTGGTGCACAAGTTACTCATTGGAAATCTAGAATGCCAATATTGATTCATCATCTTTCGACTCCGCTAACACGTCAATACTGACCGATTCGAACGGCTCTCTGTATCACTGTAGCGTATCTATGGATTGTGTTGAAGCGATGTACAATGACACAGAACAAGAATCGGACTGACGACTCGAAACAACGTCCGAGTTAATAACCTACTGATGTCTGATTCCATCCCAAGCACATGCAATCACAAGGCTAGGCTTGAACGCACACTATCACTGCAGTTGAACATGACGCGAATCGTGCGAATAGGTTTTCATTATACTCCTTCTTGATTTGCTATATGGTCCAGAATACAGAAGGCGCTAAGGCATTGAATTAACGGAAAACTGTCATATATTTCCAACATAGCTTATTATGCTCATATTGACAAAAAGTTACCACCAAGGAATTGGGAAGCAGGCTGGGGTTAGAAACGGGCATCATCGGGTGCGGCATTGGTTCCGCGGCTGCGACAGCGAGCTTTACCTTCATGAGCTCTTCATTGTCTGACATAGCAAGCCTACTAAACATGCAAAGCTCATGATCTGAGAGACTTGTAGGCTCCCAGAGAGCAAGACCCAAAATGTGCGCAAAATGAGGCCGTTAATCCGCTTATATTCTTCGTTATACAGACCATGGCTCCGCACCAGACCAGCAATCCATGCCCAAGGCCCATCGCGCGCAGTAGCAACCCATACATACAATCACCATGCCTCCGCACTCTCTATCCTACCCTCTAATGTCGACAAGTCGTCCAATGACTTCACCGAGAATGCGAGGCAGATGGGCGAGGTCATGGCAAGGATGGAGAGGCTACATCGGAAGATCGAAGGAGGAGGTCCTGTAAAAGCAAGGGAAAAGCATCTGGCTCGAGGGAAGATGTTAGCAAGAGAGTATGGCTTTGAAGGATGAGTTGCTGCTATGCGTGGCTGATGAGATACGGAGCACAGCCGAGTGACAGCTCTTACAGACGCTGGTAGCCCGTTTCTTGAGTTGTCCTCTCTTGCGGGACATGAGATGTACGGAGGCGATGAAGTCCCTGCTGGCGGCATCATAACAGGCGTCGGGACGGTTCAAGGCGTCTCTTGCATGATTGTCGCCAACGATAGCACGTACACGAATTCATCCCTATGCTCTAGATATGTCCTTACGTTTCTATAGGGTTAAAGGAGGTACCTATTACCCAATTACCGTCAAGAAGCATCTGCGAGCACAAGCTATAGCTCAAGAAAACAGTGGGTTCTTTGGCGGAGGATTATTGATAGTATGTGAGAGCACAGCTGACCAGTTCAGGATTACCATGCATTTACCTTGTAGATTCCGGCGGCGCCAACCTTCCACACCAGGCAGATGTCTTTCCCGATCGAGATCACTTCGGACGCATTTTCTACAACCAAGCAAGAAGTAGACATACTGCATACCGTGCTGAGCCCTTCGACTAACGCAAATAGTGAGCTCCTTGGGCGTCCCCCAAATATCTGTCGTAATGGGTCCCTGCACTGCAGGTGGAGCATATGTCCCCGCCATGTCAGACGAATCGATCATTGTTGAAAACCAAGGAACAATTTTCCTGGCTGGACCACCCCTTGTAAAGGCGGCTACAGGCGAAATCGTTTCTCCCGAAGACCTCGGAGGAGGCAAGTTGCACAGCTCTATCTCTGGCGTGACGGATTATTTAGCTGTCGATGATGCGCATGCTTTGGTCCTTGCTCGCAGATCAATCAGCAACTTGAACTGGCCGCGTACAGAAGAGGCAGCAACCACTTTCACAGAGCCGTTGTATGATCCAGAGGAGCTAGCAGGTATTGTGGGGACTAGTTTGAGGAAACCAATACCGGCCCACGAGATCATTGCTCGCATAGTGGATGGTAGTGAGTTCGCTGAGTTCAAGAAAGACTACGGCACTACACTTGTCACAGGTATGTCCTATCTTCGTGTGACAGACAGCTTTCACAGCGAACCTCAACTCACTTGACAAGGTTTTGCACGCATCTATGGTCATCAAGTCGGCATCCTCGCCAACAAAGGTATCCTCTTCTCCGAATCATCCCTCAAAGGCGCCCACTTCATCCAGCTCTGCACCCAACGCAACATCCCCATTATCTTCCTCCAAAACATAAGCGGCTTCATGGTTGGCGCCGATGCCGAAAAGGGCGGCATAGCCAAGAACGGTGCCAAGCTCGTGACTGCAGTAGCATGTGCCGACGTTCCGAAATTTACAGTCGTCGTGGGCGCAAGTGCAGGTGCAGGAAATTATGGGATGTGGTAAGTTGCAAGACCCCACCCGGTTGGCCATTTCATAGGAGACCAGATGCCAACATTATGTAGTGGACGAGCCTACTCCCCCCGTTTCCTCTGGATGTGGCCCAACGCCAAGATTGGCGTCATGGGCTCACAGCAACTCTCATCGGTCATGGAAGCGGTCGGTAAAACAGTAGATCCGGAATTGAAAGATCGTATTGAGCGAGAAAGTGATGCGGTCTTTTCATCGGCGCGGCTATGGGATGATGGTATTATTCCGCCTGCGCATACGAGGCGGGTGCTGGGGCTGGGTTTGAAGGCCGCTATGAGCTCTAAAGAGAGTTTGAGTGGGCAGAGGGAGAGAAGTAGATATGGTGTCTTTAGGATGTGAGGTTTTCATGAAAATCTTGGTGCAATTGGTGCATGCAATGTGCGGGTGATTTCCGTGCACCCAAAAGCAGAATCAAAAAAGCATGTCTCCATGTAGATATGTACTTTGTAACTCCTCTTTACCCTCAAGATCCATCGAATCTTCCAATCAGCGAATCTGCTTGAGCACCAGTATCCTTAGAACCATGTGTTTTGAGTAGTGATGTTGATAGAGAGCCGTGACGCTATTTGTGGAGTTTGAACTACCGGTGGTGTTATGGTGATCGTAACTACCTCATTATATGAGCAATTGGGGATTGCCTTGATAATTGGGAACTTTTAGACTTGATAAATCATTTACACAGGATTACCTGACTAGAAATAGAAGAATGAGTGCAATTGGAAATGTCGCTAGCTTGGTGGATTAGCGGAATTGCGATGTGTTATATATTTCAATAAGCTTTACTCAAGTAATAACAAATCTAGGTCCCATAGCCCAGTGGTAAAAACCGTCCCGTCTCTGCTGGCAGCTACACCGGGTAGTGCAGGTCAACGCTTAGACCGATGGTTCGACCCTGGGCCCCCCGTACCGAACATTTTCCACACTGTCCCGATCCAGAGGCAGCCACTTCGGGTGGTGCAGGTCAAACTGGATCCGACAGTCAACAACCCCCCGACCGCTCCCCGACCGTATCGAAAGTAAAATCCTCGGGTTTTCTGTAACCATGCTCCTCGATCCCCGAAGATCGAGCAGCATGGTGAGTCTTTTGCCATTTTGAATTTCTGGCACATATTCCTTGTAACGTTTCGACACGCATCTTTTCTCCTGAGTGCAACATCCTTGACCCTTTCATATTCTTTTGCTCAATCTTGCTCTCTGTAGTAATATTCTCTCGTCGAGGAAAGTGTGTTGAACATGACCCCAAAAGGTGGCGTGGAGGACTTCCTCGCTTAGCCGGCAAATGTTTGTATATTTTGCGCCCGTGAACTTCACCCTGGAATCTCTCACACGCTACTGATGTTTTCTTGCATCTCAGTACCTTCAGCATCTTCCGAAGCCTTCACTGCCGCGGCGCGCCTATCCTCATCGTCTTCAGGAGTGCCATCTCTACAGGCCCACGCATCGACGAAGCTGAGGGCTTCCCTGTGCCACAATCGATTCATTACCAATAGTCTTATCGGGACAAGGGCAATGATTATAACGGGAAATGCAGGAGCGCCCTTGGTCAAGGTTACGATGAAGATCACGGCCGTCATCACAATTTGTGTTATAGTATATATGTGGACGCCCCAATAGCTCTTGACTGATTTTGGCAGTTCTGGCAGTTCTGATGGAGGCGTGAGGAGGTAGAAGAATCGATAGAGAATCGGACTTCGCATACAATCAGCAACCGTCTATGGACGTATATCACGGAGAGCTATACTTCACCGCAAGACTCTGTTCGCCCATGAACATAAACAATCCTGCCAAAACACTCGTGGGGGTAAGTCCCAAGACAAGCTGGAATGGCGGGTTTATRAATACTAGGATTGCTCCAGCRTGCAAAAAGGCACTCCATCTCTGTTCATACACTCTTTCAACTCTGCGCACCTCAACCTTGTTCTCACCAGCAACTACCACTTGCACCTCTTCTTCCTCAGTGTGCAGAAGACTTTCTGAATGCAGTGGTGCTTGGGGAAGGAGGCCATTCGCTGGCGGAAGACCTAGTATACCACAAAGGGCTGTTGTGGTCCCGAGTAAGATGATATCCCACGCAAAGCCGCCGGGCTTCCGAGTGCCATACCGATCGATAGTGCAGATGATACTACTGACTTCATGGTCAAAGAAGAAGAGGACGGTGATAATGAAACCCGGTATGATAGCAGCAAAGATCCAGTTTATTGGCAAATGCCAAAATTGAACAAAGAAGACAGAACGGTCCGGATCGCTGGGGGTGAAAGAGTGGCTGCTAACTTGCAAGTTTTCTCTGTCCAGCGAAGCCAATTGACCAACATGCGGCATACCAATAAAGATGATTATGCTGATTGCCGCAGCATACTCTACAAGGCCCATTCTTATATAACGGTGGAACAATGGTTTCCAACTTTCGGCAGTCGAGAGGAATATTGCAACCAGCATGGTCCCGATGGCTCCAATGATTGCATAAAGAAAGGCTGCAAAAGAAAGCGCGGCATGAGCTCTTTGCAATTCTTGGACTGCCTTGTGGAAATAAATGATACTGTTTAGGAGTGAGAATATCTCCGTGGAAAACGTCGTCACATAGCGCATGGTCCAGTCATGTGCGTTAATTATGGCAAGGATGTAATGCATCCATCCAGCATGTATCAAGGACCAGKCCATGAATGGAAGAAAGGGTATCTATCTGGTATCAGTCTTATCCCATATAGGGGCCTAGGCCAACTTGCATCGAAGGAGCTGACGCATAGCGAATAGATGTTCTCGGCGAGGACGGAAAATGGTCCAGTCACACCCAGGATCGTGAGAGGCTGAATTGAGAACCTATCGGCATGATGAGCAAGCTATACTTTCATCATAATTGGACAAAGCCACAGGTCATCAATCTGGTGCTAGTGRAAGATGRCTGTCATATGTCCTTATGGCATCCGATAATGACCATACTCAACCCACAAGCTAAAGATTACTCCACAGAGGCCGGTACTGAACACTACTTCAATGGTTCCCCAAGACTTCCCTGTCAGGACATACAAATCGCTTGCAAAAGTGATGCCGGGCAAYAGATTGGTAAAGAAGACGTAAACCGCGGATGCTACAACAAGTTGGTTGAAGACAGTCCAGTCAGACACATAGCGTCTACGAAGATTACAAAGATCTTGACGAAGGAGGCGGAAAGGCCTTATCGCTTGGGGAATATGCATTAGCAGGGTGCTGCCTTGAAGGCAGAATGGYGATAGAGGGGGCCAATGGAGGTTAGGTGACTGGATTGTAGGCAGTTGGAGAGCTTGAAGAGCATAATTTGAATGACGGTAGTTGAGTGAGGAGACATTCTAGAGAGGCTTCAGAGCAGCAAAAGATACCTTTGCACTACGGCTGTCTCTGATGCCTTTTTGCGCCAACGTGATGCTTCTTGCCGCAGAGATTGGGCCGCTTTTCCGAGCAGAGGTCTTGGCTAAGTCTTGGCGAGCGAAGGCGGGTCACTGCCTCTTGGCAACAGTCTTCGGATTATAAGTCTATGAAAACTCGAAGCCAACAGCTTGCACACGCAGTGGCGGTCTTTGTGCCTTGTTACAGATGCAGTCAAATTTGCATACGGCTTTGGAAGGTGCGCCCATTTCAAAAGCCTCTGCATTCATTGACTTGAAAGATCGCATTCTTTATAATACTTAATTTTTGGTATGTGCGTCAGCTATTTGAGCACGAAAACGGCGCTACCACAAATTTATTACAGGCACGATAAACACCAACTCAATTGGCGCGAATCTGCTTTTCAGATTCACAGATACGGGAAACGGTGGCAGAAAGCATAGACATGTCTCAACCATACAGTCCATTTCCTAGAATCAACCAGCTCAACCACGAATTGGACTTCCTGACCCAACAGGAACCTATCCCAGCCTCTTCTACTCTCCCTGGCCAACCTTGCATCCACATGGCCGATACCAACCGCCTCTACGACTTCCTCGAGCGCGAATTCTGCGCCACGGATCTGGAAAAGATGGCCCCGCACCTCTGGACTATGTCTACGCAGTCCAGCGCCAATATCTCGCCTCTGCACCATCAGCGGGTCAAAGGGCGCGAGATCATCGTGACTGAGGATCCCCAACTCCATCTCGTCTGGATCCACAGGTGCATATTCATAAAACCGCTTCCCCCATACCTTCTCGCCGAGCCATTCTGGATAAAGTACCTGCATGGCCGTCAAGATGTGTTTAGTGCCCGCGAATGCGCACTTCGGAGAGCGGCATTGGGCTATCTACGGACGTATTGCTATCTCATTCGGCACGAGTCTGATTTTCATATTGCACAAGACCAGCGACTGCGCTTGGTCCCAATGGATGCAACATGGGCACAAGTCGCAAAGTTCATGGCCGCTTTGTCTGATATCAAGGACTCTGATGTTAGTGGCCGTTACGCTTACGGCGAGCTACGCTTGACAAGACTCAACTTCTGGGCCAAGATATTTCTACGCAAGTGGTTTTTTATGCAGATCTATGGTCAATACGACGCTTATTTTTCACGCTTTTATGGTCCTTTATTATTTGTTTTTGGCGTGCTCTCGATTCTTCTGAATTCGCTGCAATTGGAAATGGCCGTTGAGCAAGTAGTCTCTACTGTTGACAATCGATGGCAGGGAATGTGGTGGTTCTGCCGCTGGATTAGTGTTATATTTTCTGTGGCGGTCGTTGCTTTAGGCTTGGGCCTGATACTAGTCCTTGCTATGATGATTGCAAATGAATGGACGTTTGCACTGAAGGCCCGTTGCGGGAAGAAGCGGAAGGCTATGGATGAGTTATAAGCTTTAAAAGGCGATACCTGAGCTACGGATGATGGCGAGCACTATCTATACCTGATTCCGTTCGATCAGAGAAATGAGATACACTCGTAGGTTGTAAGAGAATCAAAGTGGTGAATTACACTTAAAACCGCTCTAATGTTTGCCTTACAATAGGAGTTTGTTGAGGATGGAGGGGATGTTTGCGAAAGTCCAAAATCGAATCAAAGACGTCCTCTGTCTCCTTCAGCCATCCCCACAAATCCAGACCAGAAATCTCTAGGTCGACAGGAATTTATTGGTGCTCCAAGATGCAGGTGGGCAAGGCCAAACCATCTTTTTCGCGACTCTCAAAGCACTCGCCACAGAGATCTGTAGAATGACATGTGGTACATACAAATTGCGGTTCGCCATCGCAAGTCTTTCGGCACGAGTCACAGACCCATCCCCATCTGGCAGAAATCTCTTGACAGGCTCTGTGTGCTATGTCATTCCTCTGTAGATAGAAGAAGCTGAATCGTATTATTGGCAGCGCGTATTCAAACCAGGACTCTTCGTACCGCATGTCGTGAAATGCTAGTTCTAGAGCTGATTTAACAAGAGTTGAGCGGTCTTTCGATCGTAGGATACAATCATCAGGGATCTGCCCCGCGTAGATTCCATGGTCCGCAAAGATCTTTACAATGTCATCCTGGCCACGCCATGTTGCCTCGTCCAATGCAGTCCATCCATTGTCGTCCATGGCTCGAGGGTCCTTGCTCGATCGTATGAGCAACGGTAGAAGGTGTTTCTGACCCTTGGTGACGGCATCGTGCAGTGGTATACGACTTGACTGATCAACAGCACTTAGGTTCGCGCCGGCTTCCAAAAGTGCGGTCACAATGCTCTCGTTTCCCCAGAGGCAAGCCAAATGGAAGGCACTACCGAAGGCCCCGATGTTCTTGTTGATATCTGCACCCTTTCCAAGGAGAAGTCCGATCATCTGGGAGTGCCCTTTGTAAACAGCAGCTGCCAGTGGTGTTCCGTACTTGCCGGCAAATTCATTGACATCGTCACCTGCTTCAAGCAGGTATCTGACTATTTTCTCGCTGCCTGCGTACGCAGCTGCGTGAAGGGCGTAGCCGAAGCGTCCTTTACCCAACTTCGTCATACCTCCATTGATATGTAGGAGCCGCACTACTTTCTCATGCCCGAAGTAAGCGCCAGCCTGCAGTGCACTTGCATGGCGGCCACCTTCAGCATTGATGTCTGCCCCGTACTGGAGAAGAAGCTGTACAGTATCGAAGTGCCCGCCAACGGCAGCTGCTTGGAGTGCAGTCGTATAATCGTTATGGGGCATTGCAATGTTCGTGTTGATATCCGCTCCGTTTTCTACCAGAATCCTTACTAAGGCGTTATGTGCTTCTCGTGCTGCAAGCATGAGTACGGTTTCACCCTGCTTATTCCGTGAATTCGCAAATCCCTTTGGGTACAACGGTAAAATATGCTCATAATAACGCGAAAAGCCAAAAAGCGATGCCAATGGTAGAGGGCTGAAAGGCTCACTCTCGGTAGGTTTGACGAAGCGGTAAAATTTACATTGATATCTCTCTCGGGGAGGCATGTTATTCATTKACGAGATAGCTGCTCTGCGCCATTCCCGAAACGATGGGGTTGCAAATCCATTTTCACCTAAGAATCTGACCAGCGTACGATTGGAAGGAGGATCTTTTGTAGCCTGCTCGCTCTTTTGTGTGTGAAATGGCCAGTGTATTAGAAGGTACTGGGCAATAGCGTTCATGGCATTTTCCTGGCCGGCGCCGTCTGATAAAGCCAGATCTAGCTGCCAATGCGAAAGGAAGGCTTCGGATGCAAGGATATGACCTTCCGCCTCACTGAAATGATGCTTCTCGAAATATTCACGTACTGACAAGTGGTTCAGTCGAAGGACGTGCAGCTCATGATCAACGATAACCATATTGTGACAGACACGTAGGAGGACCTCCAGTGTCAGCTCTTCCTCTATACCACTCCAAAAGAGAGCAGAGAACATCTCTGGAGGCGAAAGTGGCCGGAAAGCAGACATGATCCAAAGAAGCGTGTAACGCGCAACTTGATAGGCTTGCTCTTCTTCCGATGATATCATTGCGTATATTTCATCATATGTCTGTTCAAGGGTCTTCGGCAGTTTGGCCAGCTTCGAACGTATATCTGCTTCGAGACTCATCCTACACAAGTTGTCGAGTTGCAATGCGACCCAGAGAAACCTAATTGTGACTTAACATTAACCAAACGTTGGAAAGCGTTAGGTTCGTGCAGACTCACATCCCGTGGGCATTTCGCGACAATTGATTGATGATTTGGTCCTCCAAGTCCTTGGATACCTTTCCCCGGAGCAGCTTGCGGCTCTGAATGGCGTCCGTCACCCGCCACTCAATGAAACGTTGGATATCTGTTCTGCTGTCCGTTGGCCTGATGTAATGGTTTGGAACCCCTTCTAACTCTAGAACGATATCGTCATCATTTCTGCTTGCAACGAAGCATTTGAACTCTCCGTTTGTTGAATTAGAAAGGACTTGCAGCATACGGAAAAGAGAGTGCCTTGTCTCTAAGGTGCATTCGTCCAGGGCATCAATGACTAACGTGATACGTCGAGAGCATTTGAGGATTTCTAGGATCAGCTCTTGACAACGTTCCAAGCTTGGTGGACCGTCGGAGAAGCCTCTTAGTTCTTGAAGATCGTATTCCTGCAGTAGAGGCATCATTGTTGCTTCTGAATGACTCGATAGTTCTTTGACAAGTGCCTGTGCTATCAAAGTAGGGTTACGTCGTTCAGCTTCATTGCGATTACAGAAAAAGTATGCAATGGGAGCTTCGGCTTTTTCCGCCATGAGAGCACTTATCACAATAGATCTAGTATCTGGAATCAGTATGCACAATTTTAGGACCTTTTGAAAGCTGCGGGCCTCTTACGCAAGTTTCGTTTTTCCTGTGCCAGCTATACAAACAGTGAGCTGCAATTCTATCCATATTTAGAATACCTACGGTCTCCACGAAGCCAGAGAATTCCTGAGCCGCCCTCTTTTTTCCAATTTTGGTATTTCTTATGATCCAAAAGCCACTGTCCACTGTTCTCTAAGATGCCTGTCCCAGCTAATCGTGCATGCTCTTCATATCGGATCGAGGATATCCATTGAAGAACTCGAGATCTTTTACGATCTGACAATTGATCAGAATATCGTAAAGCTCTGTGGAGGTCATTGTCGGCTACACTGTCAAGACCTACCGGGCATGGGAGATAGGTTTGAGTTCGCCATGGCACTTGTGAGTCCTGCAAAACTGGTCAGCTAGATGATATTAAATGCTAAGACTTAGTGTGTGCCCGGTCTGAAATGTCAGATGATCACCGTCTATGCTTGTGCCAAAGAGACGTTCGCAAGCTAAAACAGAAAGGCGGTCTTACGAGCTTCCGTGTTCGTTATTCCCTTTTTGTACATTTCTTCGATCTCTTCGCGTAAGAGTAGAAAGTCGCCATCTTGGGCATCGCAGAACTTATTCATATGGAAGTGGTTACGGCTTAGGCCACATTTAGGATATCCTTCCAGACACCCAGACACCTCATCAACGACGTATTCCTAGCCGCCAGTTTCAGAGTCGGCCGATTTTGAGTTGGCATGTGGGCATACCTCTATGCGCTGATTCCCAATGATTCTACCGACATTTGTGATTTTTTGCTCCCAAAAGCAAGAGACCAGTATTTTGCTCTCTCTACTGATAGCCATGAAGTCGTCCAACGTGTCGATCAACGTGTCATTTCCATATTGAAGAATTTCCAAAACTTTTCCTTCGACGTGAAGCGACGGGTCGGATGCGATAGCAGCGAGCATCAAACCCTTCGACATTTGAGGTCCAGTGCCTCGATGGGGCGTTCCAAGGAAAACAACCCCGATCGTCGAGCTAAATATGCCATGCCAGCGCTGGGGAAGCAGCCTCGCGCTTGATAATGCCTGAATTCATGAGCAGATGAAACGTGACAAACGCGGAGAGGTGGTACGAACTTTCTGGATCACCAATCCTCCAAAACAATGACCAACAAAAATCAATGGCCGTTCCTCACAACCCTATGGCAATCAGCCTAGGAATCCATTCTGTATACTTGTGACTTGCCTTTCTCACCGTGAGTAGGCCTCGCAGAAGTCGTTCAGCAACAGCAGAAAGTCGCTGTCTCACTGCTTCTTCGCCGAACCAGCGAGACTCATAACCAAATCTCATGATGCGCGCAGAGGGTACCACTTGTGGGAGCATTTCAGAGTGTGCCAACCAATTCACATTTCCAAGCTGCCACGTGTCATCCGGGTCGGCACCGATGCCGTGAACTGCAACAATACTACAGGGTCGGTTAATCAAAGCCCAGGACCTTGTGCTGGCTAGGTATACTCTACGGAAGCGTTTGTAGAAGACTGGTCGACCGGAAACAGTATTCTCATCCCATGTTTCGATCGTGATTCATTTGGGTGTCTCCTAGCACTACCGCCAGATTCGGGCACCTTTGTAGGAGATCCAGTGACAGCCAGCATCCCGCTGAGACGATCGTACAAGGACAATCTATTGATACACAGTGTATGTGAAGGTATGACCAAAGCTTAGGAATCCAGTAAACCGCTAATAGGGAACTCTAGGCTGCCTAGTGATTGATTCCAATATTCTAGCCCGCACGTGTGGGCGGCTCTAAACGGGTGGACAGGGATTTTCACTAATAGATGAGTATCGCTCGGACACAAAAGCCTTGTAGGAACTGGTAATAAGAAACAATCCTTTAAATGATATTGTATTTGAGAAAGAATATGCTGGGTATTTTCTGGTATGAAAGATATCATGGGGTCAGTAGCGTGGTTGTTGCCTGCTCTAGAGCCGCCTGCTGCCTATCACTTCAGCTCGTAAGCGGTTGTTCTAGCTCCGCCTAGCGCAGCCCACAATCACAATTCTCTGATTAGCTCACTTGCTACGGCTAGATGATTGGTTAGAAAAGATTTGCAGCTGAACGCGGGGAAGTAGCAAGGTGTGCGCAATAGGCGAAGGTCAGGCTGGTATATAATGCAGTACTGAGATTGACACCAAAAGTCTTTGATTGAACATTAGCATCTGACTGAGAAGTCATTCTGATAGATACCTTTCACGACAGCTGGCCCTGATGCTTCCACATTGAGCCGCTTTTCCGACTGATGTCTTGGCAAAGTCTTGGCGAGGAACAGATAGACACTGACGACTCCATAATCAACACAATATTACTACGTGATACTCTATCAGATACTGAATGTAATAAGTGTCTCTAAAAACAGCAGGTCACATGCTATGGATTATCTACAGGAACTCAGAACTTCGCTAAGCCTATCTACTTGTTTAGACTACCAGTGGGCTCGTTTGCAATTATGGAAGTCAGGCTCCTTATCCTTAAACAATCCAGACATGGCTTTGTCCAAGCTTGGAAACCGCAATCCATACAGGAGCGATCTGCTTGGACCTGGATGAATATCCAGCACTCTTGAAGCCGCTGGTATGTACCTTCACAGAGTCATGGAAAGATTCGGATGAGAATTTTGACAAAGTGCGAGAATTACTTTCCAGAGTCATCAAACGCCGAGAACTGGGAGACAAGAGTATCGACATTCTGCAATGGCTTATAGCCACCTATAAAAACGTGTTTGATATCCCATTTATTGAATAATGAGAGGAGGTGCGCGTGTCAAGTATGAGAAAGGATTGCAGGTACGATCTTCGACATGTGTGCTGCAACTATGAGGTACAATTGACTGCATAATGTAAGCTTACTGTGCAATCTGACTGCATATTGAATCGCCGCTAAAAGGACCGAGCCTTAAGGTACCTTAGTACCTACAATAGTAGCTCGGTAGGGCAATGCTCTAAGCGCAGTTGACCGCACCCCGCAGATCGCTGAAACATTTTTTCAAAAGAAGGATGCAAACCTGCCTAACGTACCTTGATGTAATACACTCTCTGACATGCAGGGTGTTTCTCGTGTCAGAGATGATTATTCATCCAATACTACTTCCAGAATGCTTATCGGTCTCTTGCAGAAGCGCACCATTCTGTACGCAAGAGATGGGGTTCCCAAGGCCAGAGTGCGGCTCAGTCCCACCAATTCGACTTAGCTACGCCCTTATTAAGGTCTGACGACCTTCCCACTTTGGTCCTGTGAGACTCATAAATGGAAGCGGTCCGCAAGATTATAACACTCGAGGAGTTTGTAAGACAACAACCATAGCATGGCCAGCCTAACCCCATCCGAAATCACCTACGAAGAGACTCATATCAATGATAATCTCAGCACGACGCTCATTGCCATCTGTAATGTTTTCACTGGAATAGCACTACTATCCGTGTTTGCTCGTCTATTAGCTCGACGACTCGCGAGAGTTCAGCTGGGCTGGGATGATTACTTCGCGGTTGCGGCAACGGTAGATACCTGAATTCGATGTCCACGACGCTGCAGGCCACTGACAGTATGGCAAAATAAGGTACCATTGTTGGGAATGGATATAGCAGCGAGTCTTAGTAAGCAAACCTGCTGTAGTGGCCCTACATCAAGTGCTAACGATCAACGAGTCGGACATTGGGGCATCGGAAGGGTCTCACTTTATGTAGCGAAGCATCCYGAGAACTTTGAGCGTATTGGAAAGGTAATCATCAAGACTCTAGGGTACTCGTGGTGATGTTTGCACCTGTTTAATAACGCCTTTACAGGCAGAGCTGGCTGGCCAGGTTTTTTACGATTGGAGTATGGTCCTCGCTAAACTGTCGATCCTCTCGCTTCTCGCTCGTGTTTTCACTCTTCACCGGATGTGGTTTAAAGTTGGCGTTTACTTCTGGACGACATGGACTATTCTCTGGTGGTTCGCTAGCTGTCTTGTTACCTTCCTTGAATGCCGGCCACTCAGTACCAATTGGGGCGTTCCTATGCAATGTCGTCCTACCTTTCAGGCCAGCGTTTGCGTGGCAGCATTCAACACAATATCCGATATTGGGGTCTTAGTACTGCCACAGCCATTGATTTGGCACCTGCAGATGCCCCGCCTGAAGAAGCTCGGGGTTAGTCTTGTGTTTTTSTTGGGAGCGTTGTACGTCATTGCCTTAGAGCGCGTGGTATGGCTAAGAAAATGCACTGACTTATTGCAGTGCCACATCCATCAGTATCGCGCGCATCCCCTTACTGAAAGGAGCAGTCTCGGACTCCAATTATGATCCGACCTGTGAGTTCCAGCCTACTCACTACCTTTTGCAGTATGGCATTGCTAACGCTGGGGTAACGTTACGTCAAACGGACTCCTCTGAGTTGCCTGCCCTTTTCACTGTTTTGGAACCTTCCAGCATAGTCATCTGTGCCTGCTTATCTACGGACCAGGCCCTCTTCAAACACTTCCCAAAGATGAAGCTCGTGTCCTACTTACCATTCTCTCTCACTCGCTTTAGCAAGCTTTCTAGCAAGAGTAAACGCAGCCAGCCTACTACCGACAGCGATTTGAAGCCGGGGCAATGGAATGAGCTAGACGAGACCTCCTCCTCAAGCCAGGCCAACAAGAGCGAGGAGATTATCTTGGACCACAGAGCATCTGATCAAAACGAGGAGTATGAGTGGGCGCCGACTACTAGCTTGCCCAGGAAAGAGTGTGAAATTGTATAGATGATCAACGGGCTTTGCGTTCTTGGCTGTTATACACGCGTCTTGACTACCGTGCATGCTGAGAGATATGCGAAATGTCAGTGCAGTGCCTCTAAGCAACGGTCTTCGTCTCTTAAGCTTGGACTACGAAGCTGGAAAATAAGGAATACAAACTTGATAAAGTCGAAGCCAAAAGCTCGCACACGCAGTGGCGGTGTTTGTGCCTTGCGATAGATGCAGTCAACTTTGCATAAAGCTTTCTGACTTGAAAGCTCGCATTCGCTGCACAACCCCCTGCTGTACAGCCCGGTAGGGCTGGGCTTAGAACCGGCGAAAACAGCCCTGAAAGACTCCCTAAAGTGATCAACTCCGGGGCTTGATTCTGTTGCTTAGGCGACCACATGGGATTGAACTCTGCTAAGCGCCTACAATGTCGCAGGCAGACAGTAATTGGGGGCTGGACATCCCGCATTTGCCAGGCTTAGGTAAGGTAGGATAGGCAACAGCGTTATCTTCAGAGCTAATGATGTTCTTCGTTTCACTTTGCCGCCAACCAGCATCTCAGATCCCCAAGACCAATTGGCCAATGTCGCACTGTATAAGCCAGCCGATGCTGTTCAGCTTTTCCATCCTCGAGATTCCCCACTTCCCGCAGAGCTGAAGGTGAAACTTATCTATGAACAGCTAGTCGTTCAACATGTCACCGGCTTGGGTGCTCTAACGCGCCCATGTAGGCGCGAAGGATTTCGGGGAGGGKTTAGATCGGGGCTATGTACCTCTGGTTGAAATCCTTCGTCTGCAGCTTCATTCCATTGAAAGTTCAAAAGAAATTGAAGACATGCATTTCCTTGGTAAGCGCTTTTGCGTAAAGATTTCTTCGGCAATCTGTTACTGTTCTCATGTGGTCAACCTATCTTGCATCTGTCGTAATGCGACATCTTGTCTCTACATTGTATCTCCAAGTTTTTCTTAGTCTAAATCTTGCACCAGCTTTCTCGAATGCTCAGAATACTGTATCAGCTCCGTTCGCAGTACCATGGAACACGACCAGCACTTTTGGGACCGATGGGCCCTGGCAGGCTGCTTCAATATGGATTGGCACCGGCAACGATGGTAATGGGAACCAAGTAAATCTATATCCAGGAGGATTCTTCCAGTCCATTATCAACTCGGTTGCTATGTGTGCAGAAACGAACAATGGGCCGGGGGTATGTCTCTCAGGAGAAGCTGGATTGTACGATCCCTCTGACTCC
Source organism: Cladonia macilenta KoLRI003786 (assembly GCA_000444155.1). Lineage (NCBI taxonomy): Eukaryota > Fungi > Ascomycota > Lecanoromycetes > Lecanorales > Cladoniaceae > Cladonia > Cladonia macilenta. Next base: position 1,538,960 of record KE598621.1, read on the forward strand.
GAAACCGCGGTGCAAAATTTCACAGCTCAAGCTGGCTCCCTCGGTCAATGGGGCAGCGATACAGCTCTCAATCTCACAGGCCAAGCCTTTGACGTCTACGACACTGTCTCAATTTTTAGCAATGCCCAAGACCGCGTACGACTAAACAACATCTCCCTCTCAGTCGTCGATGCATCCAACTTCACCCTCCCTTCCGGTATCTCTTACCCTACCGAACTCGGCTCTCTCTCCCTTGGTGCCCCCCAACTCTGGCAAAACTATACCGAAGCCCAAGGCTGGACCATCCCCGGCTGGCTGCGCAAAACTGGAGCCACGCCGTCCAACTCCTTCGGCTTACACTACGGCTCCGCGGCCCTCTCACTAAGTGCGTCCCTCGTCTTTGGCGGGTATGACCAATCCCGCGTGCTCGGCCCCGTCGGCACATTCGACACCGGCTTCAACGACAGCATGTCCCCCACCCTCCTCTCCATCTCCTTCGGCGTCGCCTCCGGCCCCTCCCCCTTCCCAAACACAACCCTTCTATCCACCAACCTACTCCCTCAGAACCAACAGTCACCCACCACTACCCCGGGCATCTCCACAGTCCTAAATCCACTAATCCCCTATCTCCTCCTCCCCCCCACAACCTGCACCGCCATAGCCGCCGCCCTCCCCCTCACCTACTCCCCCTCCCTATCCATCTACCTCTGGAACACCACCTCCCCACTCTACCCCTCCATCCTCACCTCCCCCACCTACCTAAACCTCACCTTCCAATCCCCCGGCCTTGGAAGGAGGATCTTTTGTAGCCTGCTCGCTCTTTTGTGTGTGAAATGGCCAGTGTATTAGAAGGTACTGGGCAATAGCGTTCATGGCATTTTCCTGGCCGGCGCCGTCTGATAAAGCCAGATCTAGCTGCCAATGCGAAAGGAAGGCTTCGGATGCAAGGATATGACCTTCCGCCTCACTGAAATGATGCTTCTCGAAATATTCACGTACTGACAAGTGGTTCAGTCGAAGGACGTGCAGCTCATGATCAACGATAACCATATTGTGACAGACACGTAGGAGGACCTCCAGTGTCAGCTCTTCCTCTATACCACTCCAAAAGAGAGCAGAGAACATCTCTGGAGGCGAAAGTGGCCGGAAAGCAGACATGATCCAAAGAAGCGTGTAACGCGCAACTTGATAGGCTTGCTCTTCTTCCGATGATATCATTGCGTATATTTCATCATATGTCTGTTCAAGGGTCTTCGGCAGTTTGGCCAGCTTCGAACGTATATCTGCTTCGAGACTCATCCTACACAAGTTGTCGAGTTGCAATGCGACCCAGAGAAACCTAATTGTGACTTAACATTAACCAAACGTTGGAAAGCGTTAGGTTCGTGCAGACTCACATCCCGTGGGCATTTCGCGACAATTGATTGATGATTTGGTCCTCCAAGTCCTTGGATACCTTTCCCCGGAGCAGCTTGCGGCTCTGAATGGCGTCCGTCACCCGCCACTCAATGAAACGTTGGATATCTGTTCTGCTGTCCGTTGGCCTGATGTAATGGTTTGGAACCCCTTCTAACTCTAGAACGATATCGTCATCATTTCTGCTTGCAACGAAGCATTTGAACTCTCCGTTTGTTGAATTAGAAAGGACTTGCAGCATACGGAAAAGAGAGTGCCTTGTCTCTAAGGTGCATTCGTCCAGGGCATCAATGACTAACGTGATACGTCGAGAGCATTTGAGGATTTCTAGGATCAGCTCTTGACAACGTTCCAAGCTTGGTGGACCGTCGGAGAAGCCTCTTAGTTCTTGAAGATCGTATTCCTGCAGTAGAGGCATCATTGTTGCTTCTGAATGACTCGATAGTTCTTTGACAAGTGCCTGTGCTATCAAAGTAGGGTTACGTCGTTCAGCTTCATTGCGATTACAGAAAAAGTATGCAATGGGAGCTTCGGCTTTTTCCGCCATGAGAGCACTTATCACAATAGATCTAGTATCTGGAATCAGTATGCACAATTTTAGGACCTTTTGAAAGCTGCGGGCCTCTTACGCAAGTTTCGTTTTTCCTGTGCCAGCTATACAAACAGTGAGCTGCAATTCTATCCATATTTAGAATACCTACGGTCTCCACGAAGCCAGAGAATTCCTGAGCCGCCCTCTTTTTTCCAATTTTGGTATTTCTTATGATCCAAAAGCCACTGTCCACTGTTCTCTAAGATGCCTGTCCCAGCTAATCGTGCATGCTCTTCATATCGGATCGAGGATATCCATTGAAGAACTCGAGATCTTTTACGATCTGACAATTGATCAGAATATCGTAAAGCTCTGTGGAGGTCATTGTCGGCTACACTGTCAAGACCTACCGGGCATGGGAGATAGGTTTGAGTTCGCCATGGCACTTGTGAGTCCTGCAAAACTGGTCAGCTAGATGATATTAAATGCTAAGACTTAGTGTGTGCCCGGTCTGAAATGTCAGATGATCACCGTCTATGCTTGTGCCAAAGAGACGTTCGCAAGCTAAAACAGAAAGGCGGTCTTACGAGCTTCCGTGTTCGTTATTCCCTTTTTGTACATTTCTTCGATCTCTTCGCGTAAGAGTAGAAAGTCGCCATCTTGGGCATCGCAGAACTTATTCATATGGAAGTGGTTACGGCTTAGGCCACATTTAGGATATCCTTCCAGACACCCAGACACCTCATCAACGACGTATTCCTAGCCGCCAGTTTCAGAGTCGGCCGATTTTGAGTTGGCATGTGGGCATACCTCTATGCGCTGATTCCCAATGATTCTACCGACATTTGTGATTTTTTGCTCCCAAAAGCAAGAGACCAGTATTTTGCTCTCTCTACTGATAGCCATGAAGTCGTCCAACGTGTCGATCAACGTGTCATTTCCATATTGAAGAATTTCCAAAACTTTTCCTTCGACGTGAAGCGACGGGTCGGATGCGATAGCAGCGAGCATCAAACCCTTCGACATTTGAGGTCCAGTGCCTCGATGGGGCGTTCCAAGGAAAACAACCCCGATCGTCGAGCTAAATATGCCATGCCAGCGCTGGGGAAGCAGCCTCGCGCTTGATAATGCCTGAATTCATGAGCAGATGAAACGTGACAAACGCGGAGAGGTGGTACGAACTTTCTGGATCACCAATCCTCCAAAACAATGACCAACAAAAATCAATGGCCGTTCCTCACAACCCTATGGCAATCAGCCTAGGAATCCATTCTGTATACTTGTGACTTGCCTTTCTCACCGTGAGTAGGCCTCGCAGAAGTCGTTCAGCAACAGCAGAAAGTCGCTGTCTCACTGCTTCTTCGCCGAACCAGCGAGACTCATAACCAAATCTCATGATGCGCGCAGAGGGTACCACTTGTGGGAGCATTTCAGAGTGTGCCAACCAATTCACATTTCCAAGCTGCCACGTGTCATCCGGGTCGGCACCGATGCCGTGAACTGCAACAATACTACAGGGTCGGTTAATCAAAGCCCAGGACCTTGTGCTGGCTAGGTATACTCTACGGAAGCGTTTGTAGAAGACTGGTCGACCGGAAACAGTATTCTCATCCCATGTTTCGATCGTGATTCATTTGGGTGTCTCCTAGCACTACCGCCAGATTCGGGCACCTTTGTAGGAGATCCAGTGACAGCCAGCATCCCGCTGAGACGATCGTACAAGGACAATCTATTGATACACAGTGTATGTGAAGGTATGACCAAAGCTTAGGAATCCAGTAAACCGCTAATAGGGAACTCTAGGCTGCCTAGTGATTGATTCCAATATTCTAGCCCGCACGTGTGGGCGGCTCTAAACGGGTGGACAGGGATTTTCACTAATAGATGAGTATCGCTCGGACACAAAAGCCTTGTAGGAACTGGTAATAAGAAACAATCCTTTAAATGATATTGTATTTGAGAAAGAATATGCTGGGTATTTTCTGGTATGAAAGATATCATGGGGTCAGTAGCGTGGTTGTTGCCTGCTCTAGAGCCGCCTGCTGCCTATCACTTCAGCTCGTAAGCGGTTGTTCTAGCTCCGCCTAGCGCAGCCCACAATCACAATTCTCTGATTAGCTCACTTGCTACGGCTAGATGATTGGTTAGAAAAGATTTGCAGCTGAACGCGGGGAAGTAGCAAGGTGTGCGCAATAGGCGAAGGTCAGGCTGGTATATAATGCAGTACTGAGATTGACACCAAAAGTCTTTGATTGAACATTAGCATCTGACTGAGAAGTCATTCTGATAGATACCTTTCACGACAGCTGGCCCTGATGCTTCCACATTGAGCCGCTTTTCCGACTGATGTCTTGGCAAAGTCTTGGCGAGGAACAGATAGACACTGACGACTCCATAATCAACACAATATTACTACGTGATACTCTATCAGATACTGAATGTAATAAGTGTCTCTAAAAACAGCAGGTCACATGCTATGGATTATCTACAGGAACTCAGAACTTCGCTAAGCCTATCTACTTGTTTAGACTACCAGTGGGCTCGTTTGCAATTATGGAAGTCAGGCTCCTTATCCTTAAACAATCCAGACATGGCTTTGTCCAAGCTTGGAAACCGCAATCCATACAGGAGCGATCTGCTTGGACCTGGATGAATATCCAGCACTCTTGAAGCCGCTGGTATGTACCTTCACAGAGTCATGGAAAGATTCGGATGAGAATTTTGACAAAGTGCGAGAATTACTTTCCAGAGTCATCAAACGCCGAGAACTGGGAGACAAGAGTATCGACATTCTGCAATGGCTTATAGCCACCTATAAAAACGTGTTTGATATCCCATTTATTGAATAATGAGAGGAGGTGCGCGTGTCAAGTATGAGAAAGGATTGCAGGTACGATCTTCGACATGTGTGCTGCAACTATGAGGTACAATTGACTGCATAATGTAAGCTTACTGTGCAATCTGACTGCATATTGAATCGCCGCTAAAAGGACCGAGCCTTAAGGTACCTTAGTACCTACAATAGTAGCTCGGTAGGGCAATGCTCTAAGCGCAGTTGACCGCACCCCGCAGATCGCTGAAACATTTTTTCAAAAGAAGGATGCAAACCTGCCTAACGTACCTTGATGTAATACACTCTCTGACATGCAGGGTGTTTCTCGTGTCAGAGATGATTATTCATCCAATACTACTTCCAGAATGCTTATCGGTCTCTTGCAGAAGCGCACCATTCTGTACGCAAGAGATGGGGTTCCCAAGGCCAGAGTGCGGCTCAGTCCCACCAATTCGACTTAGCTACGCCCTTATTAAGGTCTGACGACCTTCCCACTTTGGTCCTGTGAGACTCATAAATGGAAGCGGTCCGCAAGATTATAACACTCGAGGAGTTTGTAAGACAACAACCATAGCATGGCCAGCCTAACCCCATCCGAAATCACCTACGAAGAGACTCATATCAATGATAATCTCAGCACGACGCTCATTGCCATCTGTAATGTTTTCACTGGAATAGCACTACTATCCGTGTTTGCTCGTCTATTAGCTCGACGACTCGCGAGAGTTCAGCTGGGCTGGGATGATTACTTCGCGGTTGCGGCAACGGTAGATACCTGAATTCGATGTCCACGACGCTGCAGGCCACTGACAGTATGGCAAAATAAGGTACCATTGTTGGGAATGGATATAGCAGCGAGTCTTAGTAAGCAAACCTGCTGTAGTGGCCCTACATCAAGTGCTAACGATCAACGAGTCGGACATTGGGGCATCGGAAGGGTCTCACTTTATGTAGCGAAGCATCCNGGGATGGGGGGGCGGGGGAGGGTGGGGTTGTGGGTGGAGACATGTCTAAGAGTAGATGCGAGAAAGATAGTGAGAGGCGCTTTGATTGGTATATTCCTGTGGCGACAATGTCTTGTTGAGCATGACTTTTCGGTCTTGCCTGTAGAATGAAGTCTTAGTAAGCTAATTGAGGATATGGAATCACTCCCCAATGATTGAGTCATTGTGTGATTGTCTGACGCAAGACGACTTCTACTCCGTCCCGTTGCTAGACGTTGTAGCGTCAACCGTCTTTAGTTCAAGCCCGTTCACGTGGCCGATGTCGGAGATGTCAAAATGCGTGCAGAGCGTATCCTACCTGGCTCTTGCGGGCTGTTGTTGTGGTATAATTGCTGTCGTTCGTTGAGAGCATGCCAAGGGTTGAAGCAAGTGCATGAGGTCGCGTAGAGAGGCCCAATGATAGCTCGAACTAGACATGCATGACAAAGGCGGGTTCAAGATTCAGCTCCTGTGATGACCTTCGAATAGCTTTCCCCAGAGTCTGGTCGTCGAGGACCTTCCGTTGAGTAGCTTTATCTGATGCGCCGGCCGAAGTAGTGATACTTGCAGAACCACCCATTTCACAACTTCGACTTAGAGGTCATGGTCTTGCTCTCCCACTGCTCAACCCGATATAGCTCCTGCTCCTTTCTCGTCCTTTGTCTTTCTCGGTCTACCCTTTCCTTCTGTTCGCTGTTTTTGTAGTCCTCCAACAACGAAACGGTCTCGCCCCACATCTCCCGCTTCAAACGTCCATATACCCCGCTCTTAGCTCTATCCAACAACCTCATCTCTTGAATAAGTGTGATAGCTTCCTCCACACCTCCGACGCTATCCAATAGTCCCTCTTTCACTCCTTCCAGCRCCCCGATTCGTTTGCTCTCTAGGACAATGGTACGGTATGTGTTTGGGCTGGGAACCTTCTGACGGAATATGGAAGCCATTGGTGGTTGGAGAGGGGCACCAAAATCTAGCTCATTGAGGCAAAGGTAGCCTCGATGAGGGTTCATGATTCGGTAATCGTGCATCATTGCTGTCATGAAGCCGGCAGCGAAGGCATGACCAGGCATTACTGCCAAAGTAGGCATCGGATAGCTGTACCGTTGCACATAATTAGCACAAAGCGGCCCAAGTTCAAAGGAGTCTGTAGATTCAGAGAACTATGAGAGCAACATACGTTAAAAGCCGTCTCCAAAGCGGATACAGTATCTCCCCAAAGAAGCCTTTGGTCCTGATTGCACTTTCATAGTCCAAGCCATTACTATAGAATTTTTTAATCCCTGAAGTTGTAACAACCACGCCTTTTGGGAATCGGTGATCGAGTATGTCAAGAGCAAGGAGAAAGGTATCGCAGAAGGCCGGGGTCATGCGATTATCCGGCGGAGATTCGAAGGTTAAGAGATAGATGCGAGGGGAGGGCTGGGTACAGGTTATACGGCCAGCTGGAGTGATGGGAAGCACGAAGAGGGCTGGAATTGGAGGCATTGTTACTTTCCAGCTTTGAGAATAGTGGATGTGTAGAGGAAGAAGAGTGGACGGATGGACAAAGGCAGGTGTTTATGGGGAGCCCGAACCACTAGTGCCTCGGTTGTGATTACTGAACAGTACTTTGATACAGTACCAGTATTTAGATACTGAGAACTTTCATACTACTCCTATATAGGCTTTGGAGTAAATCCAGGAAGCTTTCCATCACACTTATCAGAAGCAGTGAAGTGACAAGAAGTAGCGACATGGAAACACTTAGTCTTCTCGTTATCAAACTATCATCCACGCTCCGTACCAAATTCATAACTCTCATTCCAGCGTTTCAAGCGGCACTGGCAGCCTGAGCAGTCCCTCCACCGTTAGCCCTTGCCATGTTCTCCATACCCAAAGTCGGAGCGACGCCCACCCTCTCCTTCCCCAAGAGATCAACGAGCAAGGGACTCGGCTTGTTATCCCTATTAGGTTGGAAGATTGCCTGACTCTCTTTATACCTCTTGACGCTTTCAAGATAAGTGTCAAACAGATATGACGAGTCCAACGGACCGCCACGCGCCTCTGGATGGAATTGCGTGGAGAATATTGGGCGGGACTTGTGGATGATGCCTTCGTTGCTGGAATCATTCAGATTTACAAAGTACGGCTTCCAGTCTTTGGGAAGTGTCGAAGCATCCACAGCGTAGCCATGATTTTGAGATGTAATGTGGCACCGGCCTGTAGTCAGATCTAAAGCTGGGATATTGTGCGCACGGTTGCCGTACTTGAGCTTGATGGTCTTCGCACCTACAGCTAGGGCTACAAGCTGATGACCAAGACAGATACCTGGAACTTGTTAGTACAAGGCTTTTTGATGTTGTTTGAAGCTAATGATCATACCCATAATTGGAATCTGGCTGGAATTGATCAAAGCCCGAAGGCTTTGGACTGTATCCACACAGTGTGTCGGATCGCCGGGTCCATTGGAGACTGTATTGTTAGACCCCGCTTCCCAAATAGTCCAGGTGCAGAGACTCACTGAAGACTCCGTCAAAATGATGAGCGACTTTATGGATAGGGTAGTCGAATGGAAAGCAAGTGACACTGCACCCACGGCCAACCAGGCTTCTGAGAATGTTCTCCTTCACGCCACAATCGATGACAGCAACATGCAGATCACCGTTGCTGGAGCTAACGTGAAATGGAGCTTTGGTGGAAACTTTTCGAACCTATGCACCTGTTAGCAGACTGCTGGGCTTTTAATCCTTTGCTATTTCAGATTCGTCGTACCAAATTTATTTGCTCAGGATCGACATAAGCTTCATCCTGCTCTTCATCATACTCCTCTCCGACAGTAATCTTTGCCAAGGAGCTCCCTTGCTCTCTCAAATACGTCACAATAGCTCGTGTGTCTACCCCCGAGATGGCTGGGACACCCTCTCTTGCGCACCATTCGGATAAGCTTTCAACAGCAGTCCAGTGAGAGTATTGCTCAGCAACGTCAGCTACCACAACACCCACAGCTTGTATGTTGGGAGACTCGAAGTATCGAAGGAGGCCGTGCTCGTCGCGGGCTGATGATGGTACACCATAATTCCCAATTAGTGGCTGAGTGAATACTAGAATCTGGCCGCGATATGATGGGTCTGTCAATGATTCTGGATAGCCGACAAGGGAAGTGGTGAAAACGGCTTCACCAGAAACATTGGACTTGGCACCGAAGGACTTGCCATTGAACACCGGCCCATTCTGTGAACTTCATTCAGCTTTGCCCTAGCATCCACCTCAAAGATAGAGTCTTACTTTGATGGTCAGATTGGCGGTATCGTGTGAGACCGGTGTCTGCCTTTCCCGAGTGATAGGAATCTGACGGGGGGTACCCCGTTCGACAGTGGCCAGCGTACGTATCTGGACGCTAGGGATCACTGGCTTCTTTGCCGCTTTCAGAAGCCCCATGGTGAATTTGGAGCTAATACGAAACGCCATGTTGAAATGACTATCTCGATAGGTAAAGTGTAGATCTTAAAATTGTGGTTTTCTCTTGCTTAGAGGATTGCTTCAGTTTGGCGAAGCTTTCCAGAGGTGGTCTGCGAGATTGTTACAATGGGACGTCTTTGGGGTTAGCCATAGTTTGACATACCAGAAATGTAGTCCTACAGACGAGGTCATCAGTGTATGCTCAATTCTCCGTACTTTGTAGTGGGGCGGGGATCTCTCGAGTTTGTAGGCTTCAATTGCACATACCTGAGAAGTGAAGACCGTAGGAGAACAACGCATACGCGCGACTGTGCTTTCAGCACTGGTTCAGGTTGGGAGTATAGTTTGTAGAACAGTTCGAGATCCGAACAATCGTTGACCGTTACTCGCGTAGCAATGGACAATTTGGTGGGTCCGTAGGACTCGATGTTGGTGTTAACCCAAGGACTGGGAATCGAAAGGGGCTTTGAGGTTGTCTTTGCAGTTGTTTCTATGTTTTGTGAGGACCACTAAAATTGTTAGCAAGGTGGGGAAGTTGCCGCACAGATATTTTATGATGCCGCAGTGCGGAAAATTTCGCAGGGCTCGGTTGGGTTCCCTTTATGTTCGGTGGGTGAATCGGTAGGGCTGAGCTATCTACGATAGTAGCATCGTGATACTCCACAATTGGATCCAAAAGATMCTCAGGAGCGGTGTGGATAACCCGATAGATGCTCATGCTAGGGCTGTATTGCTCTGATGTATAATGCTAATATACGGTTGTTGAGTTGAAGATGATACAGCAAGAATATCGTACAATATACCTTTTCGCGATCAGGATCTCCATCACTCAACCGTGGAATAGTTAGGGAGCCTGGGTTCCACAGAAATTGCCCTTACGGTTCTAGGAGACGATTCAGGTCYGAAGAAGACCACTGGCAGCTTTCACAAGTGAATAGAGCTAGTGAGATTCGCACTCGTGAAGTACCTTTTTGATGAAACGTTACCTCCTGTCATTTCGATTCATTGTTTTCATACTAATTGATTCATTCATCCTCTCTCCCTCGGAAAACCATACGACCGTATCATATATAAATTACTTCATTAATTATGTCCTCAGCACGTACAGTATGATATTTTCCAAAAAGAAAAACAAAAACCAGATATTGATCCGCTCAGGTACCTCCCATCCCACCATGCTTTACCTTGTTGCAAAGCTGGAGCTTTTGTGGAGATGCTGGAAAGCCAAAAAGCCAAAAAGGGTAAGAAAGAAGGGGGAAAGATAGAGAAGAAATGTATATATCCAAAGAAAAAGATCATCCACCACCACTTTAAAAATCAATCCACTTCAAAGCTCCTTTCTCAAATCAACCCTCCTAGAAACGAAATCATCCTCAATTAACAACCCCCACCCTCCCCCTCTGTCTCTCCCTCCTAATCCCCTTTCCCCCCACCCCAAACATCCCCATCAAACCCCCACCGCCACCCACCTTACCCCCCACTCTGCCTCTATTATCTCCACCCCCCACCTCCACCTGCACGCGGCTCACCTCCATTGGCCGCGGGTAACTACCCTCGTTGACTTCCCGATGATAACTCGGGCCGCGGATGATAGGTGGGGGTGGGTTATTTTTCTGGAGCTTGTGTCTCGAGGAGGCGGATGTGGGGGAATCGCCGCGGCCTCGGCGGTGTGGCGGTTCGGTGTTGTGGTTTTGGTCGAGGCGGGAGGCGGAGCGGGAGGAGGGGTTGTCTTGGTTGGAGGAGCGATTTTTGGGCATTTTGATGTTGTTGCCGGAGGTGGTGGATGTAGAGTCTAATCTGTGTTTTTGGGCTTGGTGTTTGGTATGGTTGTCGTTTGAGGGAGATGTCATTGAGGAGCGGTGCGGGAGGTTTGTTTGCGACTGCGAGAGGGATATGGGGACGGAGGGCTGAATTTGGGAGTCCCGGTAGCGGTGAAGAGTGCGTTCCATGCTTGAGTTGCGGAGGATGGGGGCGGAGATGGATTCTTTCTTTACGTGACCTTGTTGTTGGCCTTGCTGGTTTGGTTGGTATGGGTTCGGATACGTTGTGTTGTTGTAATGATCGCCTGGAGGTGGTGCCTTTTCTTTCTTGCGACCCCGGGCGCCGGCTTTCATTAACTGGCCGATGTGTGTCTTGGTTTCCCGGTACTGGTCTAGCCCTGGCAGAGCTGGAAGAGGTCGATTGAGGTTTGGTCCACCGTCTTTGCGCAGTTTGTTTGGCTCCTCACCGTCTGCGCGGCCACTGCGGAAAGAAGCCCAGCTGCCTCTTCGTCTGAGACCAGAGCCTTTCCACCAGCCGTTGCCGCTTCGACGACTCATGCTGCTGCTACGACTCTCTGATCTGGACATGCCGGATGCGGAAGTCCTTCCTGACCGCATGCTGTCTTGGCTGGCTCGAGGTCGAAGGTAGTTGCTTATGCTGCCTGCTATGCTGCTGGCTCTGCTTAATGGACGTTCGCCTTCTGTGTCGCTGTCATATCTGGATCGTTTTGACCTCCTAGATGCTCGACTGCCTGTTCTCCCTGCTCGGCCACTCTGTTGATATTTTTCTTCCGCTCGCCGTAGAGCCTCTTTGTGTGCTTGCCACGCCTTGGCCTGTGGACTTACTTCTTCTTCTTCGGATAATGCAACATCTGAGGGACGTCTCTCGTATAGAAAGGTCTTGTCCTCACCAGGGGTGATGATAGCGGATGTCGGAGCAGTAGATAATGGACGACCACGATTGTCGTATTCCGTGTTAGTGCGTGTACTTGACTGGCTAGATTCTCCTGACCGTTCACCACGATCCATATGGGCTGCTGTAGAGCTACTGGGTCCTGGGTCTGCATTGTCACGATTTGCACGAAGGGCAGGATGATCAGAGTCCTTTGGCCTACTCCGAGTGTTTTGTACGATTGTTGCGTGAACCGGCGGGAGGAATTCTACAGTAGTAGCACTCTTTGCTTCAGAAGGATCCCTGGGGCTTGTGGAATCCACTGCCTTCTGTTTACCAAGGGCCTTGGCAGACATCTTCGTGTGCGTTGGTTCAATTGGTTCCATGGTGGGATTGTACGTGTCCGACGGCCTGCGTTTCCCTCCGAGTAGATCGAAATTTGCTGGGACGTGTTTAGGAACATATGTCTGTTGCTCTTTCTTAGGTCCGGATACAGGAAGTTCTGAAGGCCGGCGTGCTGAGTATCTTCGAGGCTGCTCTTTTCGGGGTTGATCTTTTGGCAGTTCGTTCTTCTCTAGTGTGGCCGAAATCCCCAATTTGATTTGTGCTTGCTGTACTATCACTTTCCGTCGCTCAGGCTCCGCTTCCTTTGCCATTGCCCTCCGTACTTCGGCTTCCACTTTTCGAGCAGCATCCTTGTGTGTTTTCTCGTTGATTCGAGACTCAGAACGAGGTATTACTACTTCTGGTTTGGCGACCTCTCTCGTCTTCACTTCCGTGGGCCGAGCCTGGACTGCATATTTGGCTTTCCGCTGCTCTTCAAACTTCCTTCTAAGTATCTCCCCGTGTTCGGGCTCTTCGTCTGGGTCTGGAGGGTTCGTCTCGTTGACAATTATGGCGCAAGCCTCTCGCAGGTCAGCTATGAGTGAGTGCCTGTGGAGTGGACGCTCCATTTCAGATGCTGTAGGACTGTAGGGAGGAGAGGTATCAATATCGTAGTCTGTAGCAAGCTCCACAGCCGGCGAGGCCGTTTTCTATGAGCATGTCAGCTTATGGTCCATGCTTTTTTGAACAATCTAACAATRGAGCCCATGCTCTCTCGCGCTTTCTAACAATAGGTGGCCCAAACACGCGGAAACATTCAGAAAGCGGGGAAACGGAACCTACCAGTCGCAGCGAAGACAGGGAGAATTTCTTCTTAGTGAGCCCCATGGTGAGGATGCTAARGCTGAGGGTCGTCTCAGAAGATGGAGTATTCAACGGTCACTGGGGGCGGAGTTGAAAGATTTTCCGCGTCGCGAATATAGGCCGTGAGAAATGGCAGTGGAAGATAGAGGTAGGACGAAACAGTGGTTGAAGTTTCGAATATTAGAAGATTTGGTCCAGGCTCGTTGTGCGGAATTAATTTGCGCCGGATAGTGGCATGAAGTCAATTCGGCCCCCAAGATATATATATACACAATGTGGCAGAGGTGGTAAACATTGCCTTGAGCGTGGAGTGTATCAGTAGGTAGGGAAATGGCATTTGGGCGATGGGCAAACTTGGTCGGATCTCCTGCTGGCGTTGGGTAGTATGGTAGTATCCAGCTAACAACCAACACAATCGCACAATTAAAGCTGCCCTAAATCGTCCGGGGGCCGAATCGACGATGGCGTGGTGAACCAAACTCTTCTATGGCCAATCAGTCGGGCCCTGCCGGGGTCGGAGTGCCTTCTAATGCCAAATTTAAGGTCGAGCCCGCTGGCCTCGACCTGTTTGGCGCGCTTTAACTTCCCTTTAGTGGCAACTTCTAGGGCACGTCAGTGGCCATTACCCCTGTAAGGTACCCCTGTAAGGTACCCCTGTAAGGTACCCCTGTAAGGTACCCCTGGATCATTAGTGGGAGCAATAAGAAATAAGGTAGGTAGGCAGGTAGGCAGGTAGAATGATTGGCGGGATTTGGAAATGTGGGCTTGCCGGCTACCGGGTTGGTTTCTGTCTCCATACAAAACGGTCGAGACTTAAAGATCTGCAATGTGCGTGAACTCTCCCATTCGGTGGGGCAAGGCAGATCCTGATGGTCCTATGAACAGCCTCGCCTAGAAGTACTCTGGGCCTATTGAAGCATACGTTACGTGGACAATGTAGACGTTTATGGATGAATGAATGAATATGCGCAACGTCCAACCTGATGAAAGCGTTGGGAAGATATGACGGAATCGAGTGACACCTTTCGGGAAGGATGGTAGAAATTATCATTCTCGGGAGGTGCAAGGGTCATAGGCATGTACTTGTTACACACGCGTTATTAGAAGTATATTAGACGATTAATGCACGGATGAAATATCCTACCTGTATCACTACCTAGGTATCCTATCGTTTACTCCGCATTCATCTTGCTTGCATCATGTAAATTTTGGAGCTTCGTCGTACTTGGCTTGGTTCAGTCTACACCAGACTAGAGGTTTGTTGCTGGGAGTGTGATGACCTTACGAATGAGCAGGTGATACTGTAAGTAGTATGATAGCCATTGCTGAATTGCTGAATTGCTGATATCTCAGCTTCCCACACAGAAATACATAGCCATGCCTCCAATCTCGGCTGGCAGAAATGAACGCCTTGTACATGGTAGGTATCGCTCCTCTCGCTACATGCACCCCTGATGCGCGCCATAAAATGCAATATGTTACACAATGCCCCTCACGTCTAACATCCTGCCATCATCCCCATACGCTACCACTACCTCTACCTCCTCGGTCTCTTGCTCTCCGAGAAGCTCCTTTCCCCAGGCCCTTCCTCCCCACCCCGGCCCCTCTTTCTTCCACTGCCTGCCCCTTCTCTCCTATCTCGCTCATCCCTTCGCTCACCGCCGTCACGCTCTCGGTACTGTGCCTCTTCTCTGCCAGACCTTCTTGTGTCCCTTGGTGGTGCCCTGTCCCGAGAGTCTCGATCCGCTCCACCGCCAACTCGAGCGCTCGCCTCGGGTTGTGCAGCCCCACTTCGCATATCTCGCTCTAGGGGGCCTTCATAGCCTCTTGGACGGTCTCGCGGACCATCTCTCTGCGTTAGATCTTCCTCTCGAGATCGTATGGGCGCTCCAGCAGATCGATCTATACCTGGTGATCGGCTTCGATGTCTCCCAGATCGACGTTCTGCCTCCCTAGGAACATCTCGAGGAGCGCCTCGCCTTCCTCTTCCGTAAGATATCTCGTCTTCGTTAGGCTGCGACGCCATTGGCCCGCTTGGTCTCCCAGCAAAGAGGTCTTGAGGAGACAGCTGGTCTGGTCGCGGTATTCCTGGGGTCGGAGGGCCAGATGTTGATGGAGATGGGATGTTGACATTGTTGGCACGACCGCCCCTACCTCGGATGCTCGCCCCTTGTCCACTTCGCTCAGGCGCATTTGGCGTGGCACCTTGCTGAAGCACAGTTTGTAGACCAGCGAAACGTTTGTCCCTGCTGTTCCTGTCATTCGACAATGATGGACCAGTAGGAGGACCACGGTTGGCAGCTGATGGGCCTACGGGACTCGGGAGCTGGTTGTTCGGCCCTCTCGGTGGGCCTGTAGCCATTGGAACCGGCGGTGGCCGTGGTCCCCGGCCTTGCTCACTATGAATTTGAGGGCTATTGTCTGCGACGACTGGTCCCGTTCCTTGTATTGCTTTTAGGCGATCTGGATGGATACCAGCAGTCTCTGCTACGGGTGTGGAAGGGCCCGATGAGGTCGCAGCCCCTTGCGGAAAGGTAGATAGCTTGCGCGGCCCGCTCGGAGTTGGCCTGTCTTGTGCAGGAGTTGTTGATGCTTGGTTTTGAGAAGGTACCGGTGGTTGTTGTGTATTTAGCTGAGGTTGCGGCGCACTTGCATTCCGATTACCCCGGGGTGGCTGATTCCCGTTGGACAGTCTTGGTCCTGAAGGTATATCGCTATCCGGGTTAAGCCGGCCATATTGTGATTCTGCTTGGCGACTGCTAAAATTCGAATCATGGCTCAACCGTCCGTGATTTGGATCTTGTGGTGGTACCACCGCAGATGGTTTCATCGTTTCCCGGAAACGATCATTTGGATTCAGAGGGCCCGTATTCGATTGCCGGCCTGTTCGTGGACCAGTTGGAGCATGAGGCTCATCATTTCGGCCTGCGTTTTGGCGTACAGGGTCATCCATTGGTCGACGTCCGTCATTCAGTGGCCGGTCATCACGTCGACTGTCATATCGACCGGGTCTACGATCATCAGCCCGATTGGGCGATGGCCCTCGAGAGCTCCGCTCGGAATGTGCATGAGGATCGTGCCTGGCAACGTCGGATCGACGGTCAAGAGGGTTGTTTGACGGGTGTGCTCGATCGGGTCCCTGTCCATGTATCAAAGCAGCCCTGTCGGGGTGTTGAGGAATATTAGATCGTGGTGGAGGCATCGCGGTGTCTCTCGTGTGTTGTCCTGGCAACTCTGGTTCCCTCCGAACTTGATGATGCTCTGGATAGATTCGATCCAAAGGAGGTCTCTCTTGCCTATCATCACGGTGAAGTGGTCTCGTATCTCTTGAACTGGGCACGCCATAGCGATCTTCGATGCCAGTACGTCCTAGTAGAGCTTGCTCAGTGGCCCAGCGATCTCTGTCCAGTTGTTGTGGCCTTTCACCTGGTCTCTCATGGCCATGTGGGTGTGGGCCAGAGACAGAGCGCTCTTGTCCCCTATCTCGAAGATCTCGTGGTCCCCCACGTTCAGGGAAGCGAGAGTCCCTGGCATAGTCGTGTGGTCCACGGTCGCCAGCTCGTGGAGGTATGCGGTGATCAGCTACTCTCGGCGTTGGTACTTCCGGTTTATTGGGCAGGTTGTGCTGGACCCGGCCATTGACAGAAGCTGAAGACAAGTTCCGTGTGGCTTCTGGTCGTCCAGCGCCGGGTGCTTGGCTTGGAGCAGTGGGCTTCACTTCTAACTTGGATGCACTTGGAGAAGACTCAACTCGCGAGGAGTGACTCTGTTCTGGAGCGGGTGACTGCTTTCGTGAACCAGTCGCCGTTGCCGGCGCTGATTCATTTGCTTCCTTGACAGGGTTCGCAGTAGTCGGAGCAGATGCTTCTATAGCCGGTGCATCAACCATCTTAGGATCTTCTATCTCGCCATCTTCAGCTTCGGCCTTCTCGGAAGTTGTCCCGACGGCTTTGGTGATGCCATTGACACTAAGATGAGCCTGGTTAGCACTTTTTTGCCTGGTCAGTCAGAATCATCGACTTACGATGTTTGAGGGTTTGGGTGGAACTCTGCAGCTTTGGGATTCAGATTCTTAGACGGGTCAGAATCTGGTAACGGTGTTGACGGCTTCGCAGAATTAGATCTAACGCCATTGGTGTTGGTAGCACTATTATCGGTCGTCGCCTTATCACATGTCAGCTTTTGATTTTGACCTAGGCAGCGAAGCATATACCAAGTTGAATGCCTGTGGAAGTACCCAGTCTTTCTCCCTCCTCTTGAGCCCACCTATTAGAGATGTGGCGGCTACCTTCAGATCCTCCCTTGTTTCAGTCCTGCTCAGTTCTGTGACACTGCTGAGCAAACTTTGCCCCATCCAATTTACGACTGGGAAATTCTGATGCACATGGTTAAGTATGTTGATAGCATTGCGTACATGCATGTACTCGCCACTGCCGACGCAATTCCTGATAGCCGTGTTCAGTGCCCGGTGCCATTTGAGCAGCAACCTGCGAAATTCCTCAAAATCTAGAAATGCGAGGTTGGTCTTATCTTTCGACATTTTCTTGCAAAAGCCGGGAAGGTCTCGCTTAAGACCATAAGCTTCCTTCTCGAAGATGGCTTTGTCGGAATGCCATCGGCCAAACTCTCGAAGGACTTCATTGAGAAAGCGACCCAAGCACTCTG
The DNA here is from genome assembly GCA_000444155.1 of Cladonia macilenta KoLRI003786. NCBI lineage: Eukaryota > Fungi > Ascomycota > Lecanoromycetes > Lecanorales > Cladoniaceae > Cladonia > Cladonia macilenta. Next base: position 1,556,646 of record KE598621.1, read on the forward strand.
CCTCTTTGGCGGAGCAGAGAAACATCATGGATGTTAACTTCTTTTCCCTAAAGAATTGATCAAAGACTCCCATGGTCCGGAAGTTGGTCGTGCCGGAACCATGAAGAAATTTCAACATCTTGAAAGTGTACAGGGCGTCAACCGGAGAGATTATGATTCTGGGAAAGAAGCAGTACTCGATCAAGGTCACATTCAAATCATCCCATTTGCCCCAAGCATCAGAGAACCAATGTTCCCTTTCCTTCAAGATACGAGCTCGTTGGTGCTGATAGATGAGTATTCGATCTTTCGACTCTGCGCGCAAGCGGTCTTGTAATTCACCAAGAACTTTCTTTTCCTGGTCCTTTCGCCGGGTACCTGCAATGCTAATGTCGGACCTGTCGGTATTGATGGCTAAGATTTTCCTCTTCTGCCGACTGATCTCATCGTCGTAACTTTGCAAAGGCACATGCATGTCAGGAAGGGCGTATTGCCAGAAAGTCACGTAGAATGACAGAATCCCCCAGGTCTCTCTAGGTAAAGCCGGACGGATTGCATCCATCACTTCCTGCATCACAGGATGCCAAGGCTGCTGAATAGCTTCGGTTTTCTCTATCTTTGGCGATTTCGCTGCTGAAAACTCCTCGTTCAAGTCTTTGAGTTCGACTTTGCCATTCTCCAACTCGGTCCGACCATTGGTTGGCATTTCCGATAAGTCCATCCTGTCCTCCAACTCGCCCGTCATTTCTTGAGTGTTTACTTGTGAACCATTAGCGGTCACCGAGTCGGATTTTTCTTGCTCCGTCGCCGCATTTGGTTCGAACTTGAGCTCTTCTTCTGGAGCCTCTTTCAGTGGTGACGGCCTTGGGTCAGAGGGTTGCTTGCCATTCTTTGCATCATGTTCGGCCACTGCAGCAGCGAGGGATGGACGACTGATCCAGAATGCTATGCTAGGATCAATTCCAAATTCTTTGATCAATCGGCAGACGTCTGGCACAAAGTTGTCAAACTCTTTGACTGACAAGTTGCTTCGGAGAAGTTCCAGGTATTGAACAAGTATCCGATGTAGCTGGTCGAAAAGGTTACCGAGGAGTTTTGGATGTGCATTGTGTTCTTCAATACGGAAAACAGCCGTCTGGCGTTCTTGAGCAAGCGACACGGCAATCTGGCCTGCTAGTCTGGAACTTGTCAGAGATTTTATTAGCCGCTTGGCGGTGGTTTTTGATTCATGTCGGCGATCCAGTAGCTGCAAGATAGTTTGAGCTTGCAGAAGATCACCCCCGCCCATTGCCTGGACTTGTGCTTCGTTGAAATTGGTATCCGAAATAATGCCGGCCATGGACCTCGTCATCTCCTCGAGGACTATTAAATCCGTCGAGTTCCCCTGACGAAGTTGATCGGCGACGTATTGGATGATTGGTGTGGGGTTCATCACAGAGTGGCGCTTGAAAACCTTACCGGCGAACAAGGACAATGCTGCCAACCACTTACTTGTAAGCATGCCATCAGCCTGGACCCTCGTCCTCCCTGTGCCGCCCAACGCGCTCATAAGGGACCAAACGAGTACATCGTAAGCCAGATCAGTGAAGTATCGTGCGCAGTCCACAACTGTCTCGACGATGTTTTCATATGATTCGAGCTGTGCAATAGCTACCGAAAAGACAATACCAGGTGATGAATAGGCTGTTTTCGCCAACGCGCGGGCCATGGGTTTCACAGTAGTCTTGCTGATGCGCTTCAAGACATCTTTTGTTTCAGCTTTGGTTTGGTCGAACGCACTTTTGACATCTGGCTGCCTGGATATCTGTCCAGTGTACCACTCTGCATAAAGGTTGTATCTCGTAGCCGTCGAAAAGTGCTTAATCAGCTCAAACATCTCATTGACTACCCCAGGATTTTCGTCGGTCAGGGAAAGCGCTGGTAAGAGTAGACGCTTCGAAAGATCGATCCAGCGAGCCAGATTAGACTCGGAACTATCGGTAGCTAGTGAATGATGTCCAATCCGTGCCAGCTTTAGTAGAAGTGCTGGATCCTGACCAATCTTGACACCGGTGAGATTAAGCAGGGTCGAGCAGAGAGTGAAAACATCGTCGACGGTTTGGCAGATCGGAATGCTGTCTGCCCAATCATCCCAGTAAAACTTGTAGTCAATTGCCTCGCTCGTATCTTCTTTGTCAAGCTGTGCCCAGCGTAAAACCTTGCGGGCGGGTGCGTCCATTAGCTTGATATGACCTTTGACAGCGCCGGACTGGTCTGGGTCTGGGAATTTCTGCTGCTCTCGCAAGCTGACCTGGTCCTTAAGCGGCCGCAAAGGCTCATAGACTTTGCTCAGAGAATGATGCAGGATGCGATGAATGTGCTCTGGAAGTTCGGGGAAAGCATCTGGAAGCCATGGGAACCGGCCAAGCATGTAAAGGGCTTCCGGTAAAGCTCCGATGCAGAGAAGACTCTTTAATAATTGAACTTTCTGCTCTGAGGGTTCGGGTAATTCCTCAGCTTTTTCCTCAGGCTGAGCCACTGGCGTAGATCTGTCTGTTGTCTGATCCACCTTCGCAGCATTTCTTCTTGCAGCTTCAAGCTCGCCTCGCCTCGCCGCTTCCCTTGCTTTTCCCTCAGGTGTGTCGTCAGGTAATGGTGCAGCAGACATTAGAGCGTTTGCGGCGCCACCTCCAGGTCGATTAAGTCTCTCCCTTTCCGCCTTCTCCTTCATTTTCTCCTCTCGGACGCTGTCCATGGCCGAGTCAGCTGGCCAAATATGAGGATAAAGATCCCGTAAAGATATAAAGCCGATCTTTATGAGCAAAGCAGCAAGATAAATGAGATTGACTGGAAGAACGTCCGCGGGATCCCGTGCAGTCGAGCTGTAGAAGCGTAGTTTGAATCCAAGCACCTGGGCGGCAACCTTGTTACCTGATGGGGGTAGAGTTTTGGTGATCTCGATCCATTTGCGGTCCTCGTCGTCTTTAGAGGAGTCTGAAGAGCTGTCTTCGATCGCTCTACTGAGCGCAGACTCTTCTGCCTTTCGACCACCAATCTCAAAGAACACGGCCGTTCCAACTTTTTTGGCCCTCTCCCAGAAAGCCTGATCACGCTGGGCTCTGAGCATGGCCACTTCGTCCTTCTCTTCATCATTCATCGTATGTCCAGAAGAGCCGGGTAATGCCCATCTTGGTAGCGGGCTCAGCATGTCGTGACTGGCAGACTCCCGTATGGCCTTGTCTTGCGGCCACCATGAGCTTGCTCGGAGGTACTTGACAAAGAAGCGGTACTGTTTGACTAGAACAGCCGCAAAAACGTCGAGCGTGATATCAAGGACCCGTCCAACATCAAGGTCGAAAGCTCCAATCATGCCCTTAACCTGCTCAAACGTTTCTTCCACCACCTCACTGGTTGGTGGCTCATTGTTACTAGTCGTAAAGAGCTCCGTAACTAGCTTCGAGTATCCTTCCGTCTCCTCTCTAAGGAGGTTATAATTCGATTGGCGGTAGAGTAGATTTGTCTGCTGTCTGATTCCAACTCGGACGAATGTGCTGCGTATCATTCCCAGACTCTCCAGAAGCGTACTATCCAGCTCGAGTCGCATTTTGTGCGGCGAGATACCCGTGGCGAATACCAATGTCCGCAAAGTTGTCCCTTCATTGAAGGCCTCCGCTATTATCGAAAGACAATCTAAGAAAAGCGATCTGGCATCAAAGGTTGTCTTGTCAACCATGGCATGAGACGATGTGCCGGTCTTTGCCTCTGGCCCCACGATCTCTTTTACAAGGTTTCCAGCTTCGGCTGCATCTAATCGTCCATCAAGACCTGATCTGACGATCTCTTGGTAGATTATTCCAAGAGTCAGTGCATCTTCAGCAACCCGAGCTTTTGTAGCGACCCTGATGAAATCTTCTCTGCCAGTCTCTCTCCAACTAGCCAATCTCTCTTCTGTGACGTATTCATAATAATACAGTGCGGGTATCGCCGTTTTCGACTCAGAACTTCGAGTCCCTGCTATGGTTGTGAAGTGCTGAAGCGGAGCAGATTCTGGTTTGGCGTCACTTGAGGGTTGAGATGGTGGGAGCGTAGGTGACATGGGGTTCGATGATGTAGTGTTGGGGCGCGAAGGGACTGGGATCGCATTTGGACTGTTCAGAGGGCTGCGCTGTGGCCCGCCTCCACGCCCTCCTCTGCCTGGTCTTCTTCTACCGCCCCCGCGCTGATCATAATGGTCCCTGCCGTACATTTGTGACTGTTGAGGTTGCTGCTGGGTACTCTGTTGCCCCAAATCCAAGGTCCCAGGTCGATGTGGTGAAGGTCTGGAACCATCCTCCCTCCCCTCGTGCGTGTACGTTCTCTCAGGCCTCTTCCTCTTTCCTCCTCCTCCTGGGGCCATCTAACTCAAGGCCAAACGGGCCAACTACCAAACTCGCCTCTGAACTCAGTCACCATCGGTAAATGAGCGCCTTGTTCAGCATCGATAAAGTAAGACAACAAGGCGGAGTTTAACCAGATGGAAGTCGGTTGCACAAATAGCAGTTCGGATATGTAGTTCAGGTCCGGTAGATTGGGTTGCTGGTAGGCTCGTTTTACGAACGATCACATTGTTCCACCGTCGCCAAGCCCGTTGATTGATAGGGCTGAGAACTAGCGMGCCTTTCAAAGCGCCCGAGATTACTCCGTAAAGAGCACGCTATACCGGAAATAAACAGTCGTTTGGGAAAAATTGACGCACAGCCAGATTTATGCCTACATCAGGTRACTGGTGGTGGCATACTAAGAAAATGGAACGGATGTATGGCACAGTCTTCCTTCATATGCAATGCAAGCGCAAACTGAAGATACTTTGCTGCTTCATTCATTCAAAACGAACTCATAGATTAACAACAGCAATGGGACTCGAAGTCTTATTACTTTACCCTGTCCAAGTGCATTCAGACTACCAGATAACCTGCTTCATACGTAAAAGTGATCAAGGTCCGGTTCGTGTATGGCGATTGAGATGATGGAGGACCTTTGGAAGTAAGGACGGAACGCTGATAGTGTCCTAAACACGTCATATGCCTACATACTATCCTCTAATGCAGGACAAAAATGGTGTTGTCAATGTAAGGCCTCCGCTCATGCTGACTTTAAGCACGGCATTGAAGCCATCTCGAGTGGGCCTGCGTCTGGGAACAGGAGAGCCAGCCAGGAGTACACATTCACATTTCTCGCGACTTGCTACTTGTGGCTGCCGACAAAACCTTCGGTGAAGCCGCCACGGAAATTGATAGTAACCTGGAAGTAGTGAAAGAGCTCACTTCGCTGCCTCGTCATACGCTGCATCGAGYTGCCGACAAGTTACCTGTGTAAGTCTGCCATGATTCGTCCACCAACCATATACGACCAAGGAAGAGGAGTAGATAACCAAAGAGATCATCTAATCCGCGGATTGGCAAGATATACAACTGTCAGGAAGCGCGACTTTTAAACCGGGGCCGGGCTGAATTCTATGCCTAATGTTCATATTGATGCTCTCAGTGGCTGCCATCTCAGGTTTGTAGAAGTTGCGACAGCCCAGTGGCATGGGTTGAAGAGAGATGTTAAGAATAGTAAGCATACTTGGGGCTGGGTTGAAAGAGCTGTTATAACGTTTGGTCCACAGACAAGATTTGGTAAGCTACCTTTAATTGAGATTGACACGATAACCGAGCGGGATGCCGTCTGGCTCAATCTTGTGGGGACATTCGTTCGAAACATCATTCCATTTGCGTTATTTGGGTGGTTCCCGAACTAGATAGGTTTAGACCAATGCATCGCAGAGGCCCTCCATCGTGGAAGTACGAAGAATCGGACTTGTGCTGGGCCTTGCTATCACAGCTGATGGCTTACTGAGCATCATTGCACACTTATCTTTCGCAGTATTAGATATGGCCGACGCGAAGATCTAATATAAAAGATATACGTGACATCGTTTGGTATTCGATGATATTCGAGTCGCCCGAACTGCGTTACCATGTTCGTGGCGAGCGAAGGCAGTGAATTCACGGAGCTCATTTGCAATGAAAACCGAGTCCTGTGCAGAGCTATTTTTGGCCAATCATCCCGTTGGTACGACTTTGACTTCAAACATTTCCGGGCCCTTTCCACCTCCCACTCTCTTCTGGCTAGGCAGCAATATGCGTCCCGGGCCAGGCAGTGCTATTCATTCACTGCTGTCGTGCAACATGGCTTCCAAAGTTTTATTACAAATACTTACTGTGCCTAAGCCCCTTCTTCGGCTTAGAGTGAGGGGGAGTCCATCTCGATCATATGATTCCAGGGTCTTCCATTGGACAATCTGGTGAGGCCCTGTCGGCAGTGGGCGATGCGTCGCTAGTATTCGTGTGAGCCATCCTGGAATGTCAACACCATTTACCGACGCCACCATCAATGGTGAGATTCAGAGCTTCTGGACGGTGGGCTGTGCAGTTGCTGATTCTTATATTATATCCTCCTTGACAATGAATCCACTCAATCTCAAAAGCRTTYGCAGTTGAAGACCTTATATTACAATTGTCCAACCGTGTGAGTCGCCATATAGGGGTTGAGGATACATAACGCATGGTCTTTTTGCGAATTATGCTAATAGTGTACAGCAATACAATTATATACACAGATGGCATATACAAACCATTCCGATCGAAAATCGCAGGCAGATGCTTCTCTAAACAACCCTTATACGAATGAGAAGTTCCGCGGATTCTCCGCAGAATCAGGATCTCTTGTACCATGGAACATGGACCGAGGAAGATCCTACTCTGATACCCAGAKTTCGCCAGCTGCAGACCACCACATACGGACATCGGCAACTTCTACCGCCTCGCTTCGATCCAACAACCAGACCCACCGACCTAAACTCAAACACATTACCTGTCACTACTGGGCGACAGAAGAAGGCTGCAAAAAGACGGATGAGGATTGTTATTATGCTCACAAAGAGACAAACTTTGGAGTGGCTCAGAAACCTGTCCAAGTCGAGCCAGGAAGTGAGTTTTTTCTTCCGGATTTTCTCTTCCTCTCTTCATTTCTGGTCGTGGTGTGGGGCCTTGGCCTGACTTTAAACCGTGATAGAGCCCGCAGTCGCAGGCAGAAACGCGTTGAACCCTCGCCCTGTCTACACCAATTGGCAACAGGTGCATTCACAATCAGCTATTCCAAGCCGTGGGTCAAAAGTCGAGCAACAAGTCGATCACATCAAAGCCAAAACCACTGAGAATAACCCTTACGTAGAGTTTGAGGCCTATACCTCTAACCGCAAGACCATGCATCCACCACAGAGCGACTCTACTCTTGACTCTGTCAACAACGCACACAACAATATCGATGTGCTTGGAACCCAGCACATGACATCCCGCCAGCCTGCTGAGCTCTCACCTTCCACTACTCACTATGCATCTCACGAAAATGGAGCTTTCGTTCAACCTTTCCGCAAGGATCCAACGAACTACGGTCCAACAACGCATCATGGCACCCTTGCACCTACTCATCAGTCCGCCCAGCAAACAAGTCCAGGACATTATCAAGCATGTTGCCCCCAACCTATCGATCACATCATCTCTGAAAATCTTGAATATGAACGAACGCAGATGATGCGCTATAAAGATCAAGCTATCTATCGATTTGCCTCAGAGATTGATCTTGCGATCGAGACCATGGAAGAGACCCAGAAGTCAAACGAGAGAGATATCCAGGAACTCATCAATGTTGCTAAGGGTAAGGTCGAGAAAGCTAACCCACCTTGGAGMCAGGGCGATGATGAGTCCCCATATCGTGGAGGTGGCAGGGTCTTCAATTCAAACGGAGCTTACCAGCTCAATACTCATGCACCTGCTCTGGCTCCAAAACGGAAGATTACCGGCACATACATGTCATACTATGAGACAAATCAAAACCTGCCCTATGAGCTCACAACCATTGCCGAACAGCTTGCGCAAACGCACAACATGACACAACATTTCATCACGCGCTTGAGGAATGCCAAGCAGATGCTGGGTATCTCTTTTGAGAACGTTGGCGAGCAGACTGTGTTGCCCAAAGGGTGGATCCAACATTAAATGACGAGTACGTTAACATCTCTATGGACAGCTGAGCGAGAGAGCGACTGTCGCCAGTGAGGATGGACTGACACCTGTTCGCTGGCATTCTCTAGGTTCTTCAACGCACAGAAGATGTCCGCCTCGCTTGCAATCTGTAACAATTTAGGACTCCTGGTTTCGATTTTCTTTTCCTCATACAGTATACTTGAAGAGATTGATTAAGGGAGGCCTAAGGCTCATCGGATAATCTATACGACCGAAGTTCGGAAGTTCCTGGCATTGATGGGCTGGTATTGGCCACGATCACTCTACATCTTCTAAAGACAGTGCAACAATAGTGACAGAAGGTTTTTCAATTCGTTCAATGGCTCTTGCTCAGTTGTCATGAGACGACAAAAGTGTAGTGAGCTTTTTCATGTTGGTATGGCGCTTGGAAAAGCCGATGGATGACAGCTACATGGTCTTGAAGAATCTCATGGAGAAATGACTCCCTTGGAGATACATGGCTACAGATAGCAAAGGTTTAAACTTTTTCGGACTTTCTTAGAAAGTATGTACATTGAATTAGAGGATTATCAACATCCCAGCTCTTCCCATCTCTAAATCGCCCCCAACTCTTTCAACTTACTGATCATCCCATCCACATCCTCCACCTTCCCACCCCCCTTCCTAGCCGGCGGCTCCTCCACCTTCACCGTCTTCAACCGATTCCCCGCCTCCAGTCCAAAATCCTCCAAACTCTTCTTCTCCAACTTCTTCTTCTTCGCCTTCATAATATTCGGCAAACTCGCATACCGCGGCTCATTCAGTCGCAAATCCGTCGTAATCACCATCGGCAGCGGACTCCGTAGCGTTTCCACCCCTCCATCCACCTCCCTCGTCACACCGACCTTATCTCCGCCTTCCTCGAACTCAATCTTACTCGCCTGCGTTGCCTGTCCCCACCCCAGTAGTCCCGCAAGCATCTGCCCCGTCTGGTTCGAATCATCATCTATGCTCTGTTTCCCTAGTATAACCAGATTCCTGTCTTCCTTCTCCACCACTTTCGCTAATAACTTTGCCACCCCCAGCGGCTCTAATTCGCCCGCTGCGCTCGAGTCGGGAAGCTCAACGTGTATGCTCCTATCAGCGCCCATAGCCATGGCTGTCCGTAGTACGTCGACGCATTTTGCGGGGCCGGCGGAGAGGGCAAGAATGTCTTCGACTTTGGGGGAGCCGCGTTCGCGCATGCGGACGGCGGCTTCGATGGAGAGTTCGTCGAAGGGGTTCATGCTGTGTTTTACGCCTTGGGTCTCGATGGCTGTGCGGGAGGAGTTGACCCGGGGTTTGACCTGTGAGATGGGGGGCGTTAGATGGTGGGGGCTAATTGAGGGGAGGGAGGTTTGGGAAGGGTCAATTGGTAGATGGGAGGGCGTACGGCATAGTCTATGACCCGTTTGACGGGTACTAATATCTTTAATGCTGTGGACATGTTGTATGTGTGCAAAGAGAGAACAGTGATGGATTTCGGAATGACAGTATGGAGTTGCCTCGGCTGTTCTAGATTGTAATTATCTTAGAGATAGGACCATCATGGATATTGACCTTGGACATCTGATGTAAGAACTGTCACAGTCAATACTGCAATTTGTGGCAGGGCAGTTGCTCGGGCCGAAAGTATGTTCGGCGACTTGGGGAAGCTGAATTTTGTTCGATCATTCTAGCAACTCTCTATGGTATTCATCATACTTTGTCTCCAAAAAATTTTATTGTCTCCGCTTCCTGGTAGATGAACCCTCCTATATCACAGATTGCTACCAATTATCTATACCAAAAGTTGTGTCAGGTCTGATTAATTCATCGCTCCACCTGTAGCAAGCACACAACGCGTTCGACACTACATTCACGCCTTGGGTCGTCCATGGCCTCTGCGATGGCAACATGGTCATATCGACGGTGGGACTCCAGGTGACACCCGTCTCAGGTCGCTTTTAGAAGACCTTGCTGTACGATATTTATTGAAAGACCGAGTCTGTTGTATTTCAACGATATCACTCGCCGGAAGCTCTTGCTGTATGTGAATGGGTCCACTAATTGGAAGTTCGCGTGGCATCCATCCCAACTTTGAAGTTGTCCTCGGAACCTGGGTATCGAGGCCCCAGGTGTTCAATGCTTGTACCTGTGCCGGCACTGATGTTCGACTGGCGTTGGGTTGGAGTGATCGACGATAGCGCGTATGGTAACGATAGAACAGTGATATTGCCATTCCAATAAGTAGAGAAACTAATACCCCAATTCCGACTCCAGCTATGGCCCCAACACTAATGTGATTTGTTGATTCACTGGTAGGTACAGCTGTTGCGGCAAGACTAGAGTCTGTCTCAGACGTGCCCGACGGTGCTGAGATTATCACCGACGTGCTCGACGGCGTAGAGAGTATCACAGACGTGCTTGGAGTTGCAGCTGACGTCTGTGTAGTACTACTGGCAGTCGTGGCTGTCACGACACCTACCACATCGATGTCTGAGATGTTGTATTGGCCAATCTCTTCGTTGATATATGTCGTGTAGACCTCGTCTGTGACTGAACTTGTGCCGTCGCATATGAATTCGGTCAAAAGTGTAGCTTCATTCCAATATCGCGTCGCGCAATAAGGGTAAGGGTGAAAACTGACAGGACATCAGCGATCGGACCAATGGAATGTATGGGCTCGTTACCACGTGAGTATAGCCGAGTTGAAGTTACAGGCTTCGTTGCACGTGGTAGTTTCGATACAACTTGATGGGAAAAAGCATGATGTTGTCGCTGCGCAGCAACCGTGGTAGCTGCTGGAGGAAGCACATCTACTAGGTAATACACAACTCACTGATCTCGCTGCAAATAAGACATCAGCACATGACCTTTCAATCTAAAGCAATGATCTTTAGGAACGTACATAGATTCGCGCTGATATAACCACATACTGGATTTTCTTGTCCTGCCAACGGCGCAAATGAATTTATCGTTGGTGATGGTGAGATTTGCGCCATCATTGGATGGACCACAATTTGGAAATGCAGAAGCAGAAAAGAAAAGCCTGATAACATGCATCCTGGATGAATGATCAACGTGTTCTCAGTGTGACCGATAAGTCGATCTAAGACAAAACTGCCATTTACTTGCTCTCGATTGGTACATGGTACAAATGAAATATTTGATAGGCAGAGGAAGTGCATGAGCTGAAACAAGTGCACAGGCAAAGTTGACAGGCTGAAAGGGGGAGAGTCTTGAGAGCACCTGCGCCGCCTTTGCCTCCGCCCCGGTTCTGAATAATGTGCAGTATACTAGTACTTCGAATTGGCCCCATGAGTCTAGATGCGAGCTTCGTCATTTCATTACACGCCCTTTTCTGTCCTCATGCTGTGGACTTCGAGGCTACTCGCCTTGATACTTAGAGATTATCATTCCCACAAGGGCACACATGTCAGTATCGAAATGTCAAATATAGATAGGACTACGAGTAGTGTGAGTCTGACTACTAACATCTGCGTTAACGGTCAACATTTATGAAAGTCGCATCCAGCAGCCGTTTCCTCGTCTGGAATGCCTAATAGGGTTTAAATCAACTGGCTTTAAGAGCTGATTAATATCATACCTGCTAATTTCACTGTATTAAAATGGAGCAAAAGTGATGTACGGGCTGTCTAGCTAGGCTTTCCCGAATATTGGCTTTTAGATAGGGTTCGTACCCTTGGTGAAGGGAATCTGGCGCTTGCATTGAATGCCAAGAACTACCTAGATCTAGAGGAGTTCATCCCCCAACCACCTAGCAACCGTTTGGCCCCCAAAAATTGCTCTAGAATTGGGCGTTTATGCCCCAAATTAGTCCCTCGAGCCGGGTTTCTCACCCCTACTTCTTATCTCTTAGGGGATCAATTATAGGGGTTTTCCGCACCTTCCTGGGATCTGCCCCATAGAACTAGAGTTTTACAGTTTGGCGGCTTCAAATTGACAGACCCTCCACCACCACTTTCGTGAAAACTTATATATTGCAATTTTGCTGTCTTAACGCTGTTATAGAGTTTCACAAGGGATAATTACTTTACAGGCGCGCTCCTTGAAGAATCATCATTTTTGGAGTGTCTGAATTTCTTTGTCCTTAGAGGGTGGCTAGACCTACCTTAGGTATTCTATCCCGAGGGCTGGGTGGGTGGCTGAGTAAGTGTGGTGCCTACTCAGCCTCTCCATCCTGCAATTGCCTTTAGAAGACCGCAATAAAGAGCTCAGAGAACTTCTTGCAATGGTTTTCACTCGTAGCACGTGTATGCGCGACCTTTTCCCGTGACCTGGAAGCTCAAAGTCCCCGTTTGGGCAGCCCAGATGGGAGGATGGTAGGTGTCTCCTTATAAACCCCTTCCACGATGTCTTTTGGGTTCGCTATCAGCGACTTCATTGCCGTTGGTCAGCTGGCATGGGTAAGCTTGTCTCGCTCCATGGGCCAGGAGGCACTCACTTACCACCAGTGATAGACCCTTTATCGCGAATGCTACCAAATTGCTAGAGGGGCTCCGCAAGAGTTCTCGCTCCTTGTGAGCGAGCTTTCAACGCTTTCTAATTCTATCACCATCCTTCAGGAAGAGGCTAAGGACCCAAAATCGACCTTAACACGGTCAGGGAATGATCGCATACGTATGGTGAATGAAATGATCGCTGGTATCGAAGAGACCTTGAAGCGGTTGAAAAAGGTAGCCAGCAAGTACGATATTCTGGGCTCTGGTTCGAAGACAAAACAAATATGGGCCAAGCTTAAGTGGTCGGCAGAGTTCTCTGGTATAGATCGACTTAGGAACAAAGTGAGTTTATGTTGAGCGATAGTCAGCTACGTCTGTCAATGATCGCTTATCTAATGCTAGCTTATCTACCACAATACGGTCATTAACCTCCTTCTTACCTCTGTTGGCAAGTATGTACCTCCATCGGTCTTCCTCCCGCTGATCTGCTGACTGTTGTGTAGCTCTTCTCTCCAACGGATCGAGTCATCCAATGCGGCATTGGCAAATAATGTCCAAGCAATTAAAGATCATATCGCAAGCAATCAAGCTGTCATTGGTTYCAAGGTGCCTGCACTCTCAGCGATTGATGACGATCTGATGAGCACTACCATCAGCGCAAGCCTTATGGCTAACGCCGAAGCGTCCCAACCATGGAGCACAATTGGATTCGACCAATGGATTGGTGCAGGCAAATGGTGGTTGTTTCGAGCACAATTGGTTTTGCGTACCATTGCCGAACGTGAGCAGAGTGTTGCTCCGGCAGCTTATGCAGATCTGATCAAGGCAGGCTGGATCGTAGCAGACGTGATTCCATGCCACCCCCAATTTCCATTCATCTCTGCTAGCAAAGGCTCAGAGCTACGATCACTATCTGTCGAAGTCAAGAATGAGTTTTCAAGGGTCACGGCTTTGGCTATGGTTGTTCCAGCTCTGGACGAGCTTTGTGGTCAGGATCTGAGACTCTGGGAATCTATACCCGTTAAAGCGCCAATACTACGGCCATACAAAGTTTCTCAGAATCTTGACGCGTGGATGGCTGACGGAGGAGAGCATGTCCTCTTTCGAAGATTTGCTTTTCGCGAACTGGATTCGGTCACAAGTAGCCCTTGCATACTATTATTACTCGTTCATGAAAGTGACACAGCCGCAAGATTGATCGCTCAGGATCAATATGGTGACATCGTCAAGGCTATATCGTTCCCAGAGTTATCAGCCTGGAAAGTAGAAGACGGTGTCCAGTCAAATTGTTTGGATCCAAAATCTGTGATTTTTGGTGAAGAGAAGTTCGTACTAAGTCACGTGCAGGATGCTCAAGTCCTATGCACCATGATCGAGGCGACGACCTTTTACGTTTTAGGACGCCAAGTAGACCACTTCAGCCTAGAAGATCTGAAAGCTTATATGTTACTGACTGCTGTTAAAAATCAGCAGAAAGAAGCCGTAGTGCAGATACGGCAAGAGAGCCCCGAAACGGGCAACATTGCGAAGAGCAACCAAAGGGAAACTCTTGCCGGGCTTGCGGTGTCGATGGCTTTTCAATGGATCGAGGGTCGGCTAGTCCAGAATGACATGGGCGATTTCACCTATCGGGATTGTTGGAATCGTTGCACTTCATTGTTTGCATGGGCAATTATCTGTAATCACACTGCGCTGACAGATTTTCTACTCAGCGAGAACCCAATTATCAATAGTGATTTTCAACATCCATTGTGCTTATCAGCAAAATACGGGAATGAATCAGTCGTGCGATGGTTTCTAGGTTCTACTAGCGCTAAAGACGGAAACATCACCCGGTCACTCTACGTCGCTATCGAGGAGGACCAGGAGAACGTAGTAGCGCTCCTCGTCGAAGCGTGCACGAGCCTTGGTATTGGGACAACACATAAAGCTCTTGCAAGTGACATGCCAGAGCCCGTCCTTCATGCTATCCTAGCTATGGTGTATGCTACCGAGTCAGAATCCGAGTGCCATCTGCGAGAAGCTGCAGATCGAGGCCATGAAGGTGCTATCGTTCTCTTGTCTTATGCAGAGACTATGCAGAGACTCGGCACTTGTGGCTACTCAAGCCGTTTGACGCACAATTCTGGCAAGTTCAAGCAAGTTGTCGCGGCGTTGGCTAGGGCCCCCAATATTGTTCCGGCATTCGGCCTTACACTGATGACTGTCGAAAGGCGAAGAACACAAGTCCTTCTTAAGGTGAAAAATTTATCTGACTGCAACGACATCGTCCTCTTCGGAATCTACCTCGACTCGTACCATGCCTATATTGCAGATGTATCCGAGGGTCTTTGGGAGGCTTATAAGAAAACGGTCACGATCAACAGCTTTGGCAGGTTTTCGTTCATCGTTGTGCATCAAGAAGAGAACCTCAAGTTCACTGTTGAGCCAGCGCGTTTTGGACTTGAGGACGTTTTCGTCGACATTGGAATCGGCGGACATTCGAAGAGGATTAAACCCCATCGCGTTAAAAAGATCTGTGTGGAACTTCCTATTAAATTAGACGTAGAAACCAGTTGGCGAAGGGAACCCAAACAACGAACTCCGTCCACACCTCAAATGGAATGAAACCATAACTTGTTTCACGGCTCAAAGTCCAGCTAGACCATCAAATACGGCCCTCCCGTCTTTCATCCTTCAATTTTCTTCAAGTATCGGCCGGAAAGTCAAACGTTAAAGATCGTGTCAGACTACATGACTCCGTTGACGATGAGCGCCGCAACACTAGCAGTCTTGGGCAGTAGTTGTTCTTGAATCGCTATAGAAGGCAGAAGGCGTACAGGTATCTGAAGTCGTCACATGAGGGTATAATATAACGTTGTACACATCCCAGGCCCGCAGCCCATAAGATCAGTACATGGAGAACCAGAACTAGGGTGGCTTATTCTTACGGCAATTTCGCTTTTTACAGAATGGCGTCTACGAATTATGAATGAGATACGGCCTAAATAGCATGATACTTAGTTTTGAGAATTCATAAACCTTTTTTTTCTGTCTACTTAATGTGTCGAGCATATTTTGCGGGAATGGAGCTGAAGTCATGCGATTGCAAATTGCTCGTCGGTTTCAACTAGTTCTGAGACGGAAGTCAGCTACGGGTACAATTGCTGCAGCTCTCTATACATCAGATATTCTTTGTGAAAGTCTATACAAGACATATCGGTACCACCAGCAATCTCACGAGACATTAGGAACCTCCTTATCTTCCCTTTCATCCATATCGTATAGGCCCCATTTCTTTCTGAGGACATGGTTTCAGGGGATCGCTATTGCGGTTTGGATTTGGCGTTTGATGAGCCCGGGGAAAGACAGCGAGTTTGAAATTGAAGTCAGAAACGGGTGCAATTCCTGCAAACCCTCTATACATGAATTATATACCATAGTATATTAACGTATGTACACCACAAACATCGCTTCCTCCACCAATCTCATCCAGACCCCAAGAACTCCCTAATCCTCCCATCCATCCACTTCGTATCGGCCTCATTCCCCCCACCCCCAGCCACATGTCCCCAAACCGTCTCAATAACAGCCAACTCCCCCCTCCTCAAATATCTCACCTCCTCCTCTCCATCCTCCCACGCAAAATACTGATCCGTCCTACTCGGCATTACCAATACCCGCGCCTGAACCCCCTCCAACGCTTTCTTATAATCCCCATCTCCCCCCTTCGTTGTACCAATATCACCCGCCTGCCACATCCGCGCGAGGACGAGCACGTCTTCGGCATCCCATTCTGCGAATGCGGTTTCGGCGTTGTTGACTATGTAGTCTTCTATGCTCTTGCAGCCGAGGCTCTTTTCCCATTCGCGCGAGCGGTACCAGGCCCCGCTGGTAAGCCAGGCGGCGTATGCACGGCCGAAAGCGCGCAGACCGCGGAGGGGTTTTACGCCTTTGGTTTTGTAGGCGCCGTCCATGTAGTCGATACTGTTTAGCAGCGCGGTTTTCGGTCCTTCTAGGAAGGCGTAGTTGTGTCCACTTGTTTTTGCCGAGCCACATATGACGATTGCGTTCTTGACGAAGTCTGGATACATGCAGGCCCAGTAGTAGGCCTGTTGTCCACCCATTGAGAAGCCGCAAACGACGTCGAGTTCGCTCAAGMCGAAGTGTTGTGTAAGGAGTTGGTACTGCGCATTTATGCAGTCGCGATAGTCAAGGGACTGGGGGAAGTTGGGCGTGTTGGAAGGAGAGCTGGACTCGCCGTTGCCGAGCATGGCGACGACGATGACGTGGTGTGAGGAGAAGGCGCCATTGTTGTCTGCAAATGTTAGGGTAGTATTGACGCGGCCGCCGTAGCAGGTTGGGATGCAGGCTGTCTTCGTCGCTGTGGGATTGAAGGAGCGATATGCGACTTTGATTGGGATTGTGGTGCCATTGGTGAAGGTGAAGGAGGGAATCTCGTAATATTCGATTCCTGTTGGGTCATAAGGTGGTCGAGGCATTATACTCGTTTGGCGGGCTGAGAGTTTTGTGTATATGTGTGGAGACTGCTCCTATGCCAGAAGTACATGCTCACTGACATCATCACTTTTTGATTGGTCGATCGACGCGGTCACGTGAGCTCTCATTCTGATATCTTGAAAAATGAAATTTCGCCTTCATGAACCACCATCTCACGGAGACGCCGAAATTGAAAGTCCAGCCAAACATGCGGTCAGCGAAGCGGAGACCGCGTCACGGAGGAGAATTATCGAGAATGACATGTCCAAGGCTTTGCAAGCAGACAATTTGGAATTCTGAACCGTTTGGAGTCGCTCAATAAACAGCATTTGGTTTGCAGGCCAGCCTCTCTAGTATCATGATGCGCTGCTAGCCGTATGGACGGAGTCTCAAGACTCCCATGATGAGCTTCCAATTGGTCTCTTGAGTTCTCACGATGGTGATGGTGTGTGTACGCGGCCAGCGAATATCATCAAGAGAGGAACCAATTCCTCAGCAGACGCTCCATTCAACGCTCTGTATTGTTTCACTGACGCTGAATGAGCACTTTGCGGAAAACATGTCTGGAACCCGGAGATACAGACATATTCCTTTCCATTAGGAAACCTTACTGAGATCACAACACGTTATCGTAATAGGCGAGGCAATTTTGACCGCTGACCATGTTCGATAGAGAGGATCAATACCAGGTCCCCAATTCCTGAGGAATCAATCCTAAGGGATGAACGCTAGCAAAAGACGTAGTGGATGTTGATGTTGATTGCATGTAACACGCAAGGCAGCAGCCCCATAGCGTCTAGGGACTGACCATTCCTCCTGCTGATGGCGGAAGGGCTGACGTGGATTGGCCATGGGTTCTCCGGGTCACTAGCGAAGTAGACCATTCTAGTCTCCCGAATAATCTCCTGGCTGACGTGAATAATTGCCGACTCATAGCGCAGTGGGGGTTTTTGCGGAGACATGGTAAATTCTAGAGTCATAAGGCTGCTTAGGAAGGATGAGCTTGTGGTAGATCTTCAGGCGGACTATGATAGGGATGTCATAGAACGCCGGCATAGTGACTCGAGACGATTGATTGGTRRAGAGTGGCGAGGGATATCGGCAAATCCGAAGCTGGAAGCGGAGACTGCAGCATGACGAAGTTGGCGAGAAAAGGCAATAATCTCGCCCATAGTCGAACACGGTGTGCGCAGAAGGAGTTTTATGTGTCTCGTCTGGAGGCATAGGATGTCGCCTACAATAAACAGAAGTGGAAGGTGTTGGAGATGACAGACATAGTAGTCATCCACGTACAGTAGTGTTGCGGGMAGATGTGTTGYTTATGGTTGAGGTTTTTGTTTGTTGTTCGCTAGGTCTGAGGTATCTTACATGTATTCTGCCTCATATTTTCCTTGGGGGTCTGGAATGCCCCTACCTCCCAGGTATGGTGTAGACTAATGAGCCTTACCGGCCTTACCGCCTTACCAAGAAGACCTCACAAGCCACCAATTCAAATGGTGCCCGGGAGATCGACCCTCCAGGCCAGCCCTAGCGGCCTAGCTCCTCCTCCCCAAAAAGCCGGCCTGGTCTAGAAAGCTGCCACCAATCATTGCCCCAACTCTTACAAGCCCATATCTTGCGCTCCAATTCCAGCCCGGAAGGAATTTTGCATACATTTGCCTACATTAAAACACATGATCCCATGCTCGTTTCTTCTAAATACACCTGAAACTGCTATGACCTCTTCCTGTCCCGCAACGCCCTTCGCATCTACCCTCCACGCTTCGCACGAGCCACCGCTTGCCCTCGAACCACCCCAATGATCGTGACGAGACTCGACCTTGATCATCGACGCTTCCGGCATATACCGTGTTTGGTCCGTGAAGCTGTCTTCATAGCACGACTTGGAAGGCGCGAAGAGTCGCCGACGAGACTTGGAAGAGCCGTTGCAGAGCAGTGGTGAAGAGGTTAGACAATCTGGAGAAAAAGGCCTACAATGTCGCAGAGGTGCGTCATCAGCCCGCAGTCTCGGCGCGCGAGACCTTGACTGACTATTATCGGCCAGAAGAGAGTATCACATCGTGGTGCTGGGTGCTGGTACGTACTCTGCATGATATCTTCGGACATCTCCGCTGACTACCAGCCTGTAGGTGGAGTGGGCAAGAGCTGTCTCACAGGTCGGCTTCCGGCGAGAAGAACGCGCTCTGTCCGAGAAACAAGCTCATAGGTGATCAGCGCAATTCGTTCAGAATGTTTGGATAGAGAGCTATGATCCCACGATAGAAGATTCGTACCGGAAACAGATCGAAGTCGATGTGAGGACCCGGAACATTCTCGGGCACGAATGCTCTGCTGACCTTGCTGAATAGGGACGGCAGTGTATACTAGAGATGTATGGAGCTTCGCCGAGATAAGGACTTATCGCTGATGAATCACTAGTTTGGACACAGCTGGCACGGAACAATTCAGTAAGTCAGCCTCTATTGCGCTTTCCTCCCGTTTTTTTTTTTCTTTTTCCTTTCCCACTACTAACGATGCCTAGCGGCCATGAGGTACCCTTCTTCTCATGCTCTCCTTGCTCCGATCCCTGACTCTCGCTCCCAGAGAACTTTACATGAAGTCCGGACAAGGCTTCCTCCTAGTCTTCAGCATCACCTCCCTGTCTTCCCTTACCGAGCTCTCCGAACTCCGCGACCAAATCGTCCGCATAAAGGATGACCCTCTAATCCCTCTCGTAATCGTGGGCAACAAGTCCGACCTCGAAGAAGATCGTGCAGTGTCGCGAGCTCGGGCCTTCAGCGCCGCCCAATCATGGAATAATGCACCTTATTATGAGACCAGTGCCAGAAGGAGGAATAATGTTGATGAGGCTTTCGTGGATCTCTGCAGACAGATAATCAGAAAGGATGTAGCAACGAGACAGATAAGGGAAATGGAGAGAGGCGAGCGGATGAATAGACCCAGCAGGAAGAGGAAGCCTGGGAAGAGGAAGCTGCTGGTCGACAAGGGAACGCACAGTTGTAATATCCTCTGATGCATCTCAGAAATAGGGGAAGAGAAGAGAAGAAGAGCTGGAACGAATGAGAAGCAGTGGGCAAAGCGACGGCGTAACGGGACCACTACCACTTTAGCATGCACTTGAGCAGACATCTCCCAGGCTCCTTAAGCCACAAATATAATTCCTAGTACATTCGTAAGTTTTCCTCCTCTTGCCCATGAACTTGTGATACAGTAAGCGGTGAAGTTAGGAATGCGAAGAGCTCAACCCTCCATAATTGGTGCGTCTGCTATAGCTCAAATCGGAAGGTTACATCGTTGTAGCCCTACAGCTGCACGTTGAAATGTTCATCCATGCCCAGATTTTCCACGTGGGCAGTATATTTTTTCTGTCCTGCATTCAATTTTGCGTTTTCGAGTAGTCGTCAATTCGCGTTGGAGCTTTCTTAGTGTTCAATGGTTTGATTTCTGGCATTTAGTTCCTCATATGACCTAATTATACATCATTATGTTACTTATGCTCGCCTATTCCTACGGATTTCCTACATTTTGATCAAGAATTACAACCAGAGTCACAAGTTCAACTTACCCATAGTCATCTGCGCCCTCACTCCCTTAAACCCCAGCTGGGCAAGAAGGGGTAAGATTCCTCTTCCTTATCTCAGCTCTACACCAGGGGGTCCTGTCAATTTCGTATATACAGCTACCCATGTTGTCCCCGAGAAGACAAATGTTGCATGCATAAGGGCATTGGACGCCTGTTCTTAGTTGTCGCTCTTAACAAAATCTCTTTGTACCTCGCGGATAACCATGCTATCAAATCCGTCCTTGCACGTAGGAACCACTTCCCAAAACCCAAAGAAGTATACAAGGGCGTCGAAATCCTCGTTCCCAATGCCAATCCATGTACGGATGCCAATCGCCAGCACCACGGAAAATTTGCAGCTACCTCATTCAATGAGCGTAACAGGGGTCTGGTCTGGAAGGAATCGTTACGCCAGGCTCAAGGGATGATCAGGCAGTGGTCTATGCGTGCTGGCAAAGGCACCACTTCAATAATCGACGACACCATTACATTGGTATTGCGTACTATCCTAACTAACCTCCTCCTCATGTTTATTTCTTCTCAAAATTTCTTCTCCCTCCTCTCCACTGGCGTCAGGCGCATTAGCACCACCATCCCTTCATCCAAAAGCTACACACCCAAAATAGTCGGGCAGGAGCGAAAACAGATCTTTAAATGTAATCGCAGAATCTATAACCTCCCATACTCCCCCCTCTACGCCGCTGAGCAGGTAGATGGTCACCAAACCATCACCGATGCCGTCATAGCTATCATTATCAATGGAGATTTCGAGAGCCCATTAAGCTGGCTCAAGCGCATTCCATCCCCTGGGGTGGCGACATGTGCATTTGTCCTGGGAGGATATCAGAGAAAAGTGGGATCTGTAGTTGGATTAGCTGTGGGGATGCGAGCGTGGAGGGTGAAGCTGGAGAGATTGGCGGGGAGAGAAACGGAGGAAGTCAAAGGAGGAGGGCGAGGATGACATTGGAGATGAGGAGGAGGGCGAGGCGGTTTTGGGAGAGGGATGGGGGTTTGGTGGGGTTCTCCAGTAAAAGGTGAATGGAGGACGACCTTACGAGAATAAGGTCAATATTTCCAACTCTAGGGAATACAGAGTACAAAGGCTATGTGGAGACTACAGTTCGGCTATTGGTCGTGGATCAAGGTCAGTACATTGAAATTGGCATGCCCATCCACGATCCTTAGCAAATATAGAGTTGTGAGAGGCGCACAAATATTCGCCATCTTAATGTAAGACCCCAATAGGGTACACACTAGCTATATCCTTCGTGTCAGGCACGATCTTCGGCACCTGCGACAACGCCTGACTCTCCACCACCATCTCAGTACTAACAGGCATCTTCCTCACCCTCTTCACCTCGGCAAACATCTTCGCAATATTCAGCAATTTCCCCTCACTCCACGGCATGCCCAGAATCTCCATCCCGATCGGCACCCCAATCGGTGCATCCGTCGTGTTAGGCGAGAAGCCAGCAGGGACAGTAACAACTGGGGATCCGGTAAGTGCGGCTAGGATACCATTCCGACCGCTTTGCGAGGGCGAGCCGATTTTTACTACGAGATTGGCTTGTTCGGGGTAAATGAGCGCGTCGAGGGTGTTGGACTTGAATGTGTTTTCTAGAGCGGTGGTGAGATTTTGAATGCCGAGTTTGATAGAGGGGTAGGTTGCGTTGCTGGTGGAGGAGACGAGAGAGGTACTGACGAAGGAGTATTGGCTTCGTATGACTAGGAATTCACCGCTGGAGTATAACTGGTTTAAGGTTGAGGGGTGGCTGCCTTGAAGGGATGGGCGAGTGAGGTACTCATCCATCTCTTGACGGAATTCCAGTTTTTGGACGTCATAGGCGTTGGAGAGAGCGGTGGAATTGTATATGGTATCATTGATGGGAATGACGGTCGCGCCAGCGGCGGTGAGAGCTGTGACCATAGCCGCGAGAGCGTTGTTGACTGGGGTTGTTTCATTGCTTGCGGTGCGATTGAAGAAGCCTTCAACAAGGCCGAAACGCATTCCTTGAAGGCTTCCACCGTAGAGTGCGGCCGAGTAATCTTTGCCAATTGAACTGCTGGGAATCAACGCAGTGACGTTGTCACTAGGATCGTAACCCACACTTGCCATAACTGTTAGAGCAACAGCGAGGTCTTCCACATTGCGAGCAATTGGTCCTATAGCATCCTGAGTGTATGAGATTGGTATGATACCAGTACGAGAGATCAAACCACGAGTAGGTCGGACACTGAACAGGCTATTCGCACTTGCAGGGCTTCGTAATGAATTGACAGTGTCCGTACCAGTTCCAAACACAGCAAAAGAGGCAGCAATAGCAGCCCCAGTTCCTCCAGAGCTGCCGCCTGGCGTCCGGGTAAAGTCGTATGGGTTGACCGTCTGGCCGCCAAGGGAGGACACACTCAGACCCTCTAGTGCCAGCTCATGTAGATTCGTTTTCCCGAGGATTATAGCGCCTGCATTTTCGAAAGCTGTGACAACTGGGGCATCGACTGTGGGTTGCGAGCCTGCGAGATCCAGGCATCCACCTGTTGTGTTCATATCCTTCGTGTCATAGTTGTCCTTAAGGAGGACTGGAATGCAGAATAGGGACCCAGTTCCGTTTCCAGCGGCCAATGCATAATCTTTGTCGTCTGCTATTGACAGCGCGTTGGGATTGAGAGTGATGATGGCATTGAGGGCAGGATTGAAAGCCTCAATGCGAGCAATAAAGGTCTCAACCACCGCTCTGCATGTTGTGAGACCCCCATGGAGGGCATTATGGACACCGTCGATAGTTGATTCGCGGACATCGTAGCTGTCAAGCTGGGCATGTATGCCACTTAAGTAGAGCGCGAAGAGATGGAGAGTGGTCGAGAAGAGCTGCATATTGAGCATCGTCAGTCAGGAAGTGAAGGACGGCAATATCTCCACATACCCTGTATATAACCCATATCCTGTAAGCTACTCTGCTGACGGTTGCTTGGCAGATCTTCAATTGAGGCCGAGTCAAAGGAAGATAGGTACCTACTCAGGTAGAGTAACGAAGGCTAAGGGAATGACGATGTGTTTGCCAAGAGATAAGCTGCCGGATTTTCCGTCAATCTCAGGGTTAGGGTTCTGCCCCCAAATCCAGGGGCATTGTTCCCCGAAGGTTAAGGTAGCTTCCGTTAGAGGTCCTCCCCTAAACTTCTACTTCCTCTACCACGAAACCTGCGTCTACTGAGAGAAGCTCATTACTCTACGAAGGTTGGCTCAAGTTTGCATCCCACATGATACATCTATGCAAGCTTTAGGATCTACAAGGTCCATGTCATCAAAGTGGCTGTGATACGGCAACGAAATAGTTGATATGCTCGAATCGAAGTAGAGAAGAATTATTGATACAAAATATTACCAACAACTTCATTGCATAGTTCAGCTCTTGAGATCTTTTTGATAGTACTAAAGTATTGCACAATACATTCAGTGGTGGTCAAGTATTTAAAAAATTGGCTGGTTTCGCTTTATTTTTGGTATGTCTGAATATCAGATCTGCCCCTGAGAATCGTCTAAGAAATCAAAGCAGCATGTTCCACTCAATGGTGAACCTCCTTGGCCCCCAGTCGGATGGAGACGCCAGGATTTGAAGGCCCCTGGGTTGAAGTAATTTGAAATTGAGACCCAGAATGGCTTAAGCTACGCCATCCAACCGATCAAAAATACGCGCCGTAGTCTCTCAAACGCGACAAGGCTAGCCTACCACAACTGAAGCCTGATTACTCTCTGCGAAGTTTCAAACAGCAACTCCCTCTTCAGCTAATGGGCTAAAAATGGCAAATTCTAAAAGATAAAAACCCTTCAACTTGGACAGATCCTGTTCTCTTCCTAAGTTGATTTGACATAATTGGCAATGACGAAGGCTCCAAGGACGCCAAGGTCGAAGCAGCACCGGGCTATGCCATTTCGCTGTCGTAGCTCAAAGAGCTCGCAGCACCGAGCGATTGACAGGCCTTTATCGGATATTAGCGGCAAGGCCAATGGCCCGGTGAGTCACCCATACCGAACCTCTCACGTCAACTTGACTTTCCATTGCAACCAGTATTTCATTGTGTAGTTGCACAGCCTGAGATGTTTGAMTGTACATCAATGTGCGTCCCTTGCTAATTTACGCATGTTTTCGATAAGATACTCCGTGAAGATGAAAAGTATAGGACCCACCCCCTAGGCTTCGATAACCACCATGCCAGAAACTTACAAGCATTCGTTCAAGACCTAGCTGGGTCTCTACCACGCACGTTCCCCGCAGATGAGGATCCTTTTCCTGCGGTCTATGTTGTCCTCATGCGATGGGTCGACGATAATCTGGGTGTACAGAGTGAAATAACCAAGCTAAGGCGGGTTTTTGAGGGCAATTTCAACTTTGAGGTCCAAGAGTGGTATATCCCAACTTCAAAGTCGTACGAATTCCTTGAACATGAGATATTCCATTTCAAAGAGGCCCATCAACTAGATTCTGAACTTCTAATATTCTACTATGGGGGCCATGCGGGAAAGGATCTGAGGCGTGGGCGAAGCATCTGGTATGCGTAAGTTGCTCCAAGATCAATGCTACTGCCGTATAGCAGACTCTAACAAGGCATTCCCAGACATCCGGGAGATGAGAGTCCCAGCCTCAATTGGTATAATTTACAACCTATGCTTCTGGAAGCCAAACCTCGTGTGCTCATAATCCTTGACTGCTGTTTTGCAGCAAATGCTGCTCGTGACACATCATTTGGCACGGCCAAAGAACTACTTGCAGCTTGTGGGGGAGRAAGTGAGACTCCTGGGGTATGCGACCTTTCGTTCACTTCTGTGCTAGTCGAAGAATTGCAAGATTTGGGTCAAACTCCATTCACTGTAGCGAAGTTGTTTTCGCGCTTAGTGATGAAGAGGCCTAGGCTGAAAGGCACCCCCATCCACGTTTCCTTATCAGAACATGGCAGCAACAGTATCACAATACCTCCTATGCCAAGAGTCCTCCCACCTGTTCACTATCAGGGAGGTAGCGAAAATGGATTCACACCCAGCGGTAAAACAGCAATGATTCTGGATGAGAACGGACAATTGTATCAAACACCCCCAGCTTCAGCTTCATCTCCAAACTTCGCCTTCCCGCCTCCAACTAAGCCAGAAACCAGGGTCCTGTTGTCCGTCTCAGTCGCGGAAGACATTGGACACGATACTGCGCAATGGGTACATTGGCTCACAACAGGCACACCCTGGGACGTCACGAAACTTGACGTCAAAGTCGAAGCCATATTCAAAAGCCATTCAACCTTGGTACTTGTCTCGATACCTATTATGGTATGGACTCAATTACCTGAGACAGCTGCCTACCAATTCATTGGCTTTGTCCAATCGGCGAACCTATGCCGTCAATCAGATCATGAACCACTGAGGCGCATGCTCTGGAKCAAAAAAAAGAGGACCTATCCAGATTTAGACGACGGCCATGGCTTCACAGCTTCCTCCACCAAAAATCGACGAAAACAACCACCTTTGACCCCCCCTTGCTCGTGACTGCCAGGAAGGAACTGATCTTGTTTGCGGCCTCGCTGGCGAGGTATGAACTAGCAATCTTATCATAATCCATGTTCCAGGCATCTTGACCAGATTTGACGGCAAAACGAATGAAGGAATATCTAGGAGTCAGCGAAGGCAAGGGTGGTACGACGGGCGTGAAGACATCTCTGTCTATGATTGAGTTCTGTCCTTTTTGTTTTGCTAGTCCGGGAACGCACTTGACGGCCTATGCTACCTTAATTACCTTTCGTCAATTTTTTATCTAGCACTTTCATATTCAAATCCTCGCTTGCTTTGACACAGAATTTCTCCTGTGCAAGACCGTGTGGTTGAAGTGGAATATCAATATCCGACGGCGTAATTACATAACGGAGATGGGACTCATTGCTGGAACAGAGAGAGAATTAAACACTAATTTTGAAATTAATTTATAATAATATAAGCAAAAATGATGCATATAGAGAGCTTATTGAGCTGGAATTTGTACACTTACTAATGTACTTTATAGTAGTATATGAATTTATTCAAAAGCTCAGTAAGTCTTGATAAGCTATAATTAAAGGTTAGGAGCCTTCAATACTATAATCATGAGGGGTGCTATTACTGACAACTTATCAGATCTCAGCTCAATGCATGACTTATGCCACATTCTCTTACAAAGCAGGAATAAAATTTGTTTGCTTTCTCAAAAAATATATAGCCGTTGTACATAGCTTCTTAGACCAAGGAAAGCTCTTGAATTTCTAAGTCTTTCCTCAACATTACTTCTCCATGCATAATACCATGACAGTAGCATTCACCTAYTAAAACATAGTTCTCACCTGTTGGGCGTAGGATAAAAGGGACATTGGCACCTTTAATGACACAGACTAAGTCTCCAGCTGTCGTTCTGCTTGGGGCAAGCCCAATATATCCTTCTCGCGTGGTGAAGAAACGCCGACCTGGCATGGCCAGTCCAAAGATCTCATCGTATACCCTTGCCGGCGTATAATGCTCTGCCATTGTGGAGTGAAAATGATCCTCTGGTTGCGATAGCATTCCAGACACTGCGCGCCATGATAAATAGTTATGTTTATAACTATCAGGCACACGTTCGCCTGATGGTGTTGTATCGCAGATCAGAGTTCTCCAGAAGGCGTCGTCCATGCTTCCACCTGTTATATATCTGGGGTACGTGCTCTGCTGCCGGGCGAGTGCTTCAGCTTCGGCATGCAAATGCTCGCCGAACGTCAGCTGGGACCATAGTCTTTGTAGCTGCTCGGCAGACCAGCCAGACGTCACCCAGTTCGGGATTACTGATGGTTTTTCTAATTGCGGGAGGAGTTCTTCCAGCGTTTGGGCCGTTCCTAATTTATCAACTACAGCGACGATTTTCCCCAGGACAGTCAATATTTTATTGTTGTAGGACAAGCAAGCGTATCCTGGAGTCGGAACGTCGATGGGGCAGGAGTGATGCATCAAGAAGGCTTTCAGCATTGCAAAAACACTTCGGTAGTGAGGTGTTTGCGCAACATCGCCTTCTTTGTGCGTAGTAATCCCCTTGGTCAAGCCTGAAGCTTGAAATGCTGCGGGGAAGGCCAACCCATAAACGAGAACTTGAGGTGATACCGTCCAATCCGGGATCCAAGAAGGTAAATTAGCAATTCCGCCTTGGAGACCAGCAGCTGACAGTATATGTAGGGACGAGTATTGATTGATTGTTGTCCATGCAACTTCACCATAGACTTCTTCTACTTCTCTTGTGTAGTCTGGTCGGTATGCTGGATGATCTCCATCTCTCGAGATGCCCACTAGCGCAAAGATGTGATCTTTCCTTTCTGTCGCTAGACTGTCTCGGAAGCGGCAGAGTAGCTCAAAGAGATTCGCTGGAGTCTTGCGTTGCAAGTTAATGCGCTGAATACTCATGAGATAGGCTTGTCGAAGCCCGTTGAGCTTCCATTCACCTTCTACGTTTCTGAGTCGAGCGTTATCAAGCTGAGCGGACTTGACCACGCTGATCAGATTCGTAGCTATCAGCAATTCAGGAAGCTGCCACAACGGATCCCAGGGAATAACAAGTGGCCCTTTCATAAGTCCAATCCTTTTGGCGCAGGCCACCTCCTGGATCACCCATTTACGAGTGAACCAAGGTTCTTGGTAAAAATTGCCCAGCCTCACCCACTCCTCAGAAGCTGCGTCAGGAATCTGACCAGCGTCCTTCAGAGCAACAAGGTCAAGACTATGTGGGTCTTGATCTTTCGTCGCCTTACTCAATCTCTGGTGTAGGCCATCAATGAGCTCGACCAAACCCTGATCGGTGTCCTCGCGTGGCCCAAGCCACACTAGAACAGAAGAGGCTGACTGGTAAATCTGCCTCATAAGCTGCACTTGCTGGCCTCTTTCGGCTAGATTTGATTGATCGATGCAGATAGCATCTGCCCATATCCAGAAGCTGTAGCCGATGGGGTCACCGGTATTCAAAGCACCCTGCCAAGGCTCCGTTGCCAGACAGAGCAGCGCAGCGTACAGGTTTCGAGGGATCATAACAATCTCGCCACTGCTACMGCATGGAAGTGAAACCTTGTCATCCGGAGAACCCCAGGTGTAAGAAATCGCAAGATATTCATACTCGGTCAAGTCGCTGAGAGACACCTCTATCATGAGACACTGTAGCCTGAAGCCTATGATGTTTGGAATAAGGCGTAGGAGGCGGAAGGAATCATTGCCAGCTAGTCTTTGGTACTGGTAACGCGGAATGGAACCCATTCTAAGGCCAGCGTGCGAGGCTCGAAACTGCCGAAGCACGAAGATATGGTTGTGTTGTGGGAAGGTGAACCATAAATATTACGGGGCTTGGAGAGAGCTTGGCCCTTTTGGTGAAGTCAGCTGCACATCCGGAACAAGATGAGCTATCAACACGTAGATCTTCCGATTGCTAGCTTGATCAAACCCGTCCTATTCGCCCAGAGCAGTGAAAAAGAATATGGGAATGAACTCTGAGTCCGCGTTGGTCCTGGATCGAGTTTTCGAAGCGAGGCCACAGGAAAACTTCCCTCTGCGATGTGGCTGCCTGTGTGGATCCATTCACGCTAGTTCTGTCAGCTGTGTCATCTGTATAATTCTAGGGCTAGCATTGGCTGACGATTGTCGCTCTACGAGGCTTGCACAAGTCCTAAAATGCGCAGATGAGGACTGCCCTGCAAGGCAATTTGGCCACGGGGGCACTCGGCGACACGTCAACCGCACCAATTTAGTTGCATTTTAGGTGCTCAACGGCATTTGCCACGCCCCTTTCTACTGTATAAACGCCCTTACCGCATGGATTTTTAGGGTTAGGGCCGCGGGAACGCTCCACACGGTGATCTGCTCTGGGGTTTCTTAAAACAGGTTTTCGTGCTGTTCGCTGAGTTTGTCATCTCCCTCTTCTTCCCCTTCTTTTCCCCCTTCTTTTCCTTACTCGTCTTCTTCTTCTTCTTCGTACTAGTTAACTTGCGTCCCGTTTTTTGAATAAGCTCACAGGCCACTTCCAAGCCTCCGGGGTCCGGTTCGTTGTCATCCTTCTTTTCAAGTTCAACGGCGGCCTCTAATAGATTTCCATTGTCTGTACGAGCTTATTGATGATCTAAATACATTGCTCGCAACATCTACTGCGCTTCCACCGTTTGTTGGCTCCAGCCCAGGCAGCCTGGCTATTGCAAGATGCATCCCAACTTGTACTTAGCGACAAAGAATATCCCGAAGCTGTTGACTCGAATTTAGATATCACACCCAATGAACCCCCAAATATATGGTCAGAATCTTCATATCCAATATTTTATCCTCCTTCGTTTCTCAGCAAATAAGACCTAAGACCTTGAATGGCCACGTGACATCGCTACTAGCTACGATGTGCTTCTTCTTGGTTTATGGCGCTCCACTCGCATAGTACTGGAAAGGGGCACCACTAGCGTAATACCCCGCAGCACTTGGCGTATCTTCAAGACTACCACCACTCGTAGGGCTCGGTGTCTGGGTGCCATCTATATAGGATTTGTTAGAGAAGGTCGACCACATGCAGCTCATATGTCGGTTGACAAACCTATACAGAACTGATCCAAGAAGTCGCTCACCCCAGCGAAATCAATGCTATCGGGACATAGGTCTTGCATGCAGTCCAAGATGTCACCTTCGAGGTTCGCGGAGGAACAGAGGCAGCCCAGCGGAGAGGAGGTGACGGTACAGCCAGCGGTGGAAACAGCGGCTAGGTTTTCATCGATGCATGTTCGCTGTTTGTAAAGTGAGTAAATATACCCTGGAAGTAGTTGCGAGGAATTCAGACTGGCTACTAACCGCACATATTGAGTACGTGCTGTCTCGTCGAACGAGACCTAAACCAGCGAAGAGTGCTCTAKCCATTAGATGGAACTTCATGGTATGCCGAGGAGGGTTTCAGTTCTATAGGAAGCTGCAGATAACTCTCGAAAAATTGGTGACGAAGACCTCGATTGGTATTTTGAACAGCAATATAAGCAACAATACCGATATATTGGACTCTATACTCTCGAGGAATATGAACTCGGATCAACAGCGGTTGGCTTCAAGTGGCTTTAAGTAATAAGACGGCTATGTACATCCTAGACGTCGGGGAAAGTGAAACTACGACAGTGTAACCCTAACGCTTACTGAAACTTTGGGAATGCAGGAACAAACATACTGAAACTAATGCCTGTATATCTCATTCTTGCAAATTAACAGCTACCGAGGAATGCACCACCTAGTCCGTGCGACGATTTTGAAGAGGATTTCATCATCAAACCAGAACTTACTAATCTGCGGTGTTCATGAAAGCTTCTACGCCGCTGGAATGCGGGCCATAAAGCTCGACTGAACAGACAGGAGAAACCCAGAAGCAGCGGCTATCTGAATTACTACTAAAAATTTGTGGTGACATAAGTCAGATCAGGCAAACAAGGCAAAGTTGTCAAAATAAAATCCGACGCTGGTAGTACTGCTGCTTGCGACTTGCGATTGGCGGTTTGGCTTGGCTTCTATAGTCAGGCGCCCAAATCACACTTTCAAAATGTTTATACGCTCGGATCATTACCTAGTAAATTAGCCCAACCATGCTGATCACTGTGATCGTTAATTAGAGCGCAATTTAATGCCTGAGCCTGTCGAGGATTGCATAAATTKCCTGTTCAAAGGACTAGATGTTGACGCGCGATTCGAATAGAGAGCTGATCTCGATTGTTAGAGGGGAAAGCCGATGGCCTGCAACCATGACTTGTCATGTCTGATAGAGGTCTGTAATCAAGATTCTAAATTGACCGATGGTTAAACCAAAATGGCGGAATTTAAGCCTATGCGGCGCGAAAAATGCCAGAAATCAAAACACTTGAAATGAATTTCATCATAATAACAGCCAGTACTTAATCAAGACCTGTCGGAAAATATAATCGGGCAATATTGCTGAAACCAAGAAGGTCCGAACCTACCAAAAAGACGGAACTGAAGCCTGAGACCGTGAGGGTAACATTGATAATTTCCACTTGAATTAAGGGTGGTAAGCTGTCTTATCATTTCAAATCAGTGTTCGAATTACAATGATTTCCAAGTTTCAGGTCTTGAAGCAGTACGACAGAATATTGCGAGATTGCGGTGTCAGCTAACTCGATTCCTCCCGGCGACAGGATTTTGCATAGTCTCCCGCCTGCGGACTGAATTGAAGTAACAAGGTGGGCTCATTTGTCGCTGACACAATAAGATTATCTCGTGGCATCTCTATTTCCAGTTTACATTACTGGTTCGTCCACTTAAAACGTTAGTTTAAGGCCGTCATCGCCGTTCTGGATCAAGCGATTCAAAGCCTTGCAGAGTAAGCCCGCGATTGATTCCTTAAAATCTCCGCTGACGAGGGTGAAGAAGACGGAAGAGAGGCACGCGCCATGGATCTCGTTCTACCCCCAGTGGTACTTGTGGCTCAGAAACGTGGCATCGAAATGACGAGGAGAATACCGCAATGAATGAAGCACTCATGTTGCTGGTCGCTGTATGTCATACACAATACCCTGCTCATGTCCACAATCTGCAGGATAAAGACAGATTAGATGTTAAAGGTAGGGGTTTGAGGGCAATAAAACAACAGCAATCACGTTAAGCTGGCATGTTCGACTTCCAACAACCCACTCCTTCGATTCAAATCTTGTCATGCACTTGAGGCTCTTTAAAGAGAAGATGGTATGTAAGCTTTGTGAGATAATGGCCCATGATTCTTTTGTTATTAGAATTTCATACTCTGAGATTGGGGTGAACCCCACTTGCTGGTGGTGAAGGGGCCGTAAACATTGCAATGTGTACCCCGGAGTTATTGTCCCTGAAATGGCTGGTTTACGTCGACCCTCCCGAGGGACAATGATATTGGTATCCCAACCCGCTTAAAGCCAATCTTTATAAATCTATAAACTCATCTTTACAATAAAGATATACTTAGAATTAAAGTTAAACTTGTGAAGAACTGTTATTGTTTGAAGGTTTTGAGTCAAGACATTTGTTAGATATAGATCTTATTCATAATGAAAGGACTGGCGTTTTACCCATTTACCCAGCGTAATTTCGCGTTTTGCTTCTGGAAGATGGACGCCAGCCACTAAAGGGATTAGCTATAGCGCTTTGTCAAATCAATCGTTACTTATATAACATGACGGGCCTGAGTGCTACAGGTTTCCCATCTCTTGTAATATCCGGAAAGGGAATTTTGATCATCTTTGCTTGTAGCTAATTGTGATGTTGAAGGCATGAAGATACGCAGATCTACTTTGACACAGCTGTAATAACTATCTCACGAATCTCAGTCAACTAGTGTTAGATATTTTCCCTGGAAGCTTGCACCGCATCAAATTGCAAAAGACATAGGGAATCTCCAGAGGTTTCTTTGGACAATTCCCTGCTTTTACCCGCCCAATTGTTAAGATACCTTCACAGTCCAAGCAGACTTTTACCTTTCCCACCTTCAACTCTCAAAGAAGGCTCTCATCGCGTCATTTACTTCGTCCGCCTTCTCCAACATCATGAAATGGCCCGAATCAATCTGCTGAACACGTAGGTCTGGCGCATATGGCTGAGTACCAGCCTCGGCACGTGCGGGTGTGCCGATGGGGTCCTTACCCGCCGTGAGTAGGAGGACGGGCTTTGTGATGTTGACTCTGGAACGGGGAATGGCTAGGGCTTTGTCAGCGCTTGTTCGTCGGTTAGGGCTGTTCTATATGTATGGAAAGATAGATGATGGAGTAAGGAAGACCCGGAAGCCTACCGTTTTCGTCTGCGAGATTCAGGTTGCGATAGAGAGCTCTATAATGGTTGAGGCAGGGATCGTAGCCGCCTTGTTTGGCTGCGAAAATGCGATTGTGGACATCTCTGTCCTGCAGTAGGAAAATAATTCAGATTGCTGAAGTATTCGAAGCTTGGTTCTGGTAAGGCGAAGGGCGACTTACCTTGTCTGATACGACCCCCCCCGTCGGTGCCATCTTGTTTGCTTCTATAAACGTTTCTAGTGCCCCTGTGGGCCCGTAAACTGTTCTCCAATAGGTGGGGTCATCGTTCGTATAGATGACCGACCAAAAAGAATCTTGCTGAGTTGCAATCAGCCTATTTCACTTTCATCTGCGCGCTTGGATGGAGAAAGTTACGTGCGCATCCAGCACACGACCTGCACCAGTCTCATTGAAGAACGCCCAGTAGCCCGACGGCTCGTATCCTTCGGTGGCTAGCGTGCGTGCGTTCAGTGCATTTATGCCCGCTGCGTTGAGACCTAGGGGTGGAGCTGAGTAGCCGATGTCGAGGAAGACATATTTGGCGGATCGATCCGGGTAGTATGTGACAATGCGCGAAAGGAGAGGGGAGCCCCTATCTCGCCCAACTGTCTAGCGAATCCGGCCACTCTGCGTGAGACTTACAGATCATGTGCTACACTCATCAAGTCACCTATGCCTACGCAGTCGAGCAGCTCCGCAATATCATTGGCCTGATGCTTTAGAGTGTACGCCTCTACATTGCCAGGTTTGTCGCTGCCACCGTAGCCGAGGAGGTCAGGGGCCAAAATGCCATATCCACGGGAGGCAAAATAGTCGTATTGGCGGCGCCAGTCATACGAGGATGAGGGGAAGCCGTGTAGGAAGAGTACGGACGGCTTTGATGAATTGTAAGGGCGGTAATGCAC
This sequence comes from Cladonia macilenta KoLRI003786, assembly GCA_000444155.1. Lineage (NCBI taxonomy): Eukaryota > Fungi > Ascomycota > Lecanoromycetes > Lecanorales > Cladoniaceae > Cladonia > Cladonia macilenta. The sequence continues at coordinate 1,590,877 of KE598621.1, forward strand.
GTAACGATAGTTGTGCCCCGAGGAAAGACGCGCACTATGAACGTGGCGAAGGTAGTTGACGCCGTTAAGATCTGTCTGGATGCGAGAGTAAGTACATTTAGTTCGCAAATTAGCTGCGAAGAGCTTACCACGTCCGGGTGCTCATTGATACTGCAGTTGTTCGGGTGACGTGCTGACGAGGCCCAGGGATGAGCGGAGGCCAGCTGGGAAAAGAGTAGAAAGGCGGGTAGCAGACATATTATGCTGAAACGAGCGCTGGGGTTCATGATGATTGTTTTTCGAGAAGCCTAAATTGATGTTTGAGCAGTTCTGGTGGAGACCTTAACTTTTTGTATCTCCCATGGCTGCCTCGCATCCGACAAGGTTTTTGCTCGTTGCCGCCAATTCCATCAGTTGCTACATAAGCTGATTGCATCTTCAGCTTTCTTGGCGAAGGGATATCAAGCAGAGGAAGGACTCGGTAGCCATGGGTCTCCCACCTTGTAAGACATTGTTACAGGCTCGGGGCTATCGGGGCTATCATCTGTAGTAATCAGGTCGCAGGAATTGTCTGTCGTAAGACTTTAGAAAGACAACATTTTTGTATTTGTGGACGGAGCTCGAAGAGAATAAATGATCTCTTGTGCTGAGACGAAGGGTGTGGTCAAGGCTTTCACCCTGCAATCGCACAACCTTACCGGACCGATGCCTAGAGGCAGCCGACCTTAAAGCTGGTCACGTATGAAATGATCGAATCATGTAAGTTTAGGGTGTGACCCCGGGGTTTAAAACTCTAGCTCCGGCGACTAATCCTATCGCCCGGGTGACCGATTTTAGGGCTCCTCTAGGGACGTTTACCTCAGTCCTACAGTGCCACATCGTTGGGGGTGAACTTTTCATTCCCCGATGGTTTCACCACACTACCTGAAGTGGAGCCCAAAATTCCATTCAGCTCAAACTTGAAAGTAAGGATATTCATTCGACCAGCACCACAGCCAGATCCTAGGCCTACCAGACGCGACTCTACAATCGGTGGCTATGGTAGAACCCCAAAGTGTAAGCATTATCATCCGCTCATCAGTAAGGATATGATCTTTTCTCGTTCTTATAACGTCGAGGATACATACAGGACTCATGTATTGTATACTTAATATCAAACTCCATCTGGAACACCTACTACTTTGAGCCTTTTTCAACGCTTACTTCAACAATCTGATCCACCCCTTTGTACTCTGGTATATCCAAGTCGTACTTCTMTGCAACCGATGGAGGAAGGAATCTATAAGTTTGACGGGTTAGAACATCTTAATTGTTATGGGTTCAGTCTTCTACCTTCCACCAACGAAGTGGGTGCCCGTGAAGTGCTTAACCAGCGGCTTCGGTGCAGTCAGGCTAATCAAAGTTGCTGGCATGAATTTGGCACCCGGCCCTGTTTTTGGGGGGCCATCTTCGATACTCCACGAGGAAGGCGCGTCGACAGAGAGGACTGGCACCTTGGTATTCTCCATGGCGGCGATGACATCTCTAAAAGGGTCACGTACTTCGCCCGAGAAGCTGAAGCCTGAAGGAAGGTAAGTATGGAACGAAGAGCCGAACCTGCAGTATTTACCGAATATTGCATCCACAACATGATTGGAGGTCTTCAGAGACGTCTCAAAATCCTCAGTAAATGGGATGTCCAAATTCTTCAGCTGAGTAGCTAGACGATCGTATAACTCGTTGCTTGTCTTTTTAGGGAAATAAATAGTAGGTTGATAGCCGTAGTGCCAGAGATGACGAGCAGCCACGAGTCCATCACCACCTGTTTCTTGTTAGTCTCAACCACAAGGTCTATATAAGCGATCTCATGCCATTATTCCCCGGCCCACACGCCACCAATATCTTTCTCCCCTTACTGGGAGGATGTACGCGGTAGACTGGAAGTTTTCGTCATCATGTCTGTAACCTAGTTATGTTGATGCAATTACCTGCTTGGGATACCGACAAGCCTGCCAATTCCATCAATTGATCAAGCGAGTACGCTCCTACGCTCATCAACTCTTTGTCCAACGCCGCCGCATTCTTGGCATTCAGGGTCTGTACTTCAAGTTTAGTATTAGTTACCCGTGCATGTCAGGATTAGGCCGTACCCTAAGCGCCATCACTGATCGGTTTCCAAGTTATGTTTGTGGGCACTCGAGAAGATGGACGTACGATGAGGTTTTTGGTCCGATGACGTACTTTATTTAGCAGTTGCAAAACCTTCGCAAGATCTTGGCATTTTCATTTGCGCCCACCACCACGACCGTCTATAGAAAAGTTGACCYAATCAATAAAGTTTATATATAAAAGCTATAGATCTAACTCTTACGATTCTAGAACTATATTACTTATAGATTTTAGATATAGCGTTATTAAGATATTAAGGGTCTAAGTTTAAATAAATATTATCACCCTACTTTGTAGTAATTACTATAATTAAGTAGCTAAACTTATACTCCTAATTTCTCAGCTATAATACTAGCTATGAATACATATTAGATATATATAATATCGCGCTTATACACGCTTTAATCTACAGTACCGATATATGACTAGATTGACTTTTGTATAGACAGTTGTTCTAGGGAGCAGGGTGGGGGGCGTAAATGAAAATGCCAAGATCTTGCGAAGGTTTTGCAACTGCTAAATAGGGCTAGGGCTGTATGTAAGCCGCATTAGGGCGAATTACCCACCAAATTTCAATACACCTCGTTTGAAGCGTCAAAAAGTCGCTCGTACCATTTACTTTATTTCATCCACACTATCGTGAGCAATGGGGCAATTGCGCTTGTTTTTGGATGATGTGGAAATTGGGGAGGTCAAACCTCAGCCACACTACTCTTGCTTCACGTCTTAAACCCTTCTTGCAAGGATCAATTGAAGCCTATTCATTTCCTAATGTTTGATGTTTGATTGATGCCTTCACCCGCCCAGCTATATCGGYAGCAGGTCCGGGTCCATATTTGGTCAGTAGCCCAGATAGCTCGAGACACGTTGTCTCTATCTTCTGGGTTGCACAATTCTATGAGATATGTGCAATTTTTCTATATGACTGCAAAAACACTACAGGTTGACGATCTGAAATGTCTACTTGAGGACGAAGGATCTGGTGGCACTATTGGAAAGGGTTTGCTTCATTTGTTCCCTAACACTCCAAGCATGAACATAAACCTGGAAAACATGCATTCTGCAAAACACCAAGCCGAATTTCTTTGCTGATACATTTCCGCAATGTTGACCCTTCTATCAAGCTCGTGCACAAGACCCGCTCTACCTTTGATGGCGAACAAGTTTGGCAGGGCGTTTTGGAGCATAGCGCTTGGTTCGAAGCCTTCTTATTTGCCTGTTGATGATTTCGGCCGAATGCAGGATGCAGTATCTGAAGATCGGTGGGATCCTCTGCTCTTTGACACAGCGCTTTCTCCATTCCCTACATGACAGAGATGATACTTCGGGGCTCTATATTATGGATTAATGCATCGTATATGAACAGAAATAGTTTCCGAATGACAATCCCAAAAGTGGTGTTATGGATTAAGAACCCCGCGAACTATGCAATATCTATGTCAGCACTAAGATCGAAAGTTCTTATGGGCACAACCCGACGTGCAATCGTGAGAGACTAAGCTTTCTCTCTACTAATTAGTGCTGGATCTTGTCTGGATCTATCTATTAGTAGTACCTTTTCGCATACATATCTTTTGGCACACAGCTTCTAAAACCCCCACGGATTACCACACAAAGTGCCGCCGCTTCTTTATCCATATGACCGCCTCTAACGCCAGGACCAGGAGGTGGAGTACCTACACCATTCTTCGGATTTTTGGTGCAGCTTATTGAATTAGTTTCAAATGGATCTCCCAAACGTCCATCATTTCGTAAACCCTGAGACCACCAATGATACTGCATACCTGGAGCAGGAAGATGCAATTCAAATTCTTTGCGTTCTCGAATCGCAGAATGGAGCTGCGGTGGTATGGCTATCGTGGTACTGCCACGTTTGCAGCGCACGGGCTTCGATTTTGACACTCGAGATCTGCCATGGCTGCGGCCATGTGAGATGTCTATACTTCAGACTAGAATAGCGGAGGATGATTGCTTTGGATTGTATTCGTAAGATTTATCTGGAATGAGATCGAATGTTTGTTCGAGCACCGCAGACTCATGTTGAGGCTCGCATTGTTAGACTTACATCACCAAGCCGTTAGCTCCGGATTGATCTGCAAATGCATACATAGGTATCAACAATCCAGCGCCTCCCTTTGTACAATATCAATCTCCACTACTACTCCCTCCTGGCGGAAATATTCCATAAGGCCATTTTTGCCCATTTGTACCGCCAACCGCCATCGTCTGTAACGCCTGACTTGTACTAGTCGGCTCGGGCTTACAATGCGATATCGCTTTCGCGCTCCTGATTGCTAAACAAATCCCTTCCTTATCACTGTGCGGCTGATAGCAAAGATCTCTTGCATTACAGGGATAACGGTGCTTAGAGCACTTGCGTTCGCACCTGCGAGAGGCGGAGTGTGTGGGGGTGACCAGCTTTCCCATAGTACATGTTGGGACGGCTGTGCAGGTGGAGCCATGACGGCAGGAGTGGCAAGGCTCTCCAAGAATGATGCCGTCGTCGTCTATGTGCTCGAGGCTGAGGGAGGGGGTTGGGGATACAGGGAAGACCCCTGATGGTGGTGGTCGTGAGTCGCGACCGAACCCTTGATTGATGGCGTCTGCAACAGGCTGGGGACGATCAGATTGGGGGCCTGGAAGAATTGAGGAGGAAAGATTGGGACTAGGAACGGCGAGAGTGGCTGTGTCATTCACGGCTAGACTAGTCGCGTTGTCGGTGCCGTTTGCGGTGCCGGCGATACACAGAGATGGTTTTCGCCATATGGCATCGACAACGTAGTTCCAAAGGTTGAGGTAATTATAGACTGTGTGTGTGGTGTAGAAGATTCGACATGTTGCTGGTTCGTAGAGGAATTGTAAGGGAACAATTTCGCCTTGGCGAACGGAGTCCTTGAGGTTGAAACTTGCGTAACCTACGTATATCGCGGCGCTACGGTCGGGTAGTATAAGTGATCCGTTAAGACTTTCCGCAAATTCAAAATCCTCGTCGAGAGCAATGGCATCGTATGCCTCAGCACCACGGCTACCGCCCACGGCTTGCATGGGACCTGGTTCTGGTCTGCCCCCGGCGACAACTGTGCGTACTCCGGCTTGATGATGCATTAGCTCTACAAAGATTCCACAGGCTGAGGAGCAGAATGCATCGGTGAGCTAGGATATGTCAGTAGGGAAATTGTTTAGGCATATGAAAGGTGGAAAGATGGATTACAATGACTATTTGCTCAGGGAGATACGGTTGAGGAGAAGTTGCMGAACGGTTACCAAAGCCATAAACGATMATACCATCTGTATCTACGTCGCCAGTTGCATTTTCGTCAAAAATGATGCTCGAAAGGTTGTTCCGTTGCTAGATTTCTGTGAATCAGCAGATTCTCGTACAGCAATCGTAAGCACGTACCACTGTAGTGAAGTTATCGCCATTGTACGGATGAGGCCCGAAAAACTCCGGCCATGATGTGAAGTTTGTACCAGTCGCAGCATTGAGATAGACCGTAGAAACCCACGCATCTGCAACTAGCTCGTCATATTCATCTGGATCATCTATGGGTTTCGTGGTAAAGAAGGTGGTGAATGTGTTTCCCAATGCGTCCGCCAACGGCTGTGCTCGAAGACGACTTCCACTGAATGGATCTATCGCAGGGAAGAACTAAGTGATCATTAGGACGAGTCTCGCACAAGAATACAGAGATACAGACCTGTCTGAAAGCATCGGTCGCTAACAACACATTCCCGCCGTCATTTCTTTGAAGGTCAACAATGAATCTAGTCTTGCCAGCTATCTTGCTTGAATTGAGAAATTGTCCAATAGTGCTCGAGAAGGTTTGGACTGAGCCTAGGGTGGAGCCAAAGCTTGGGATGCTGAGTACAGCTGTGACATTATCATCGAGGAAATAGCCTGTTACATAACCACCGTTCGGGTCGCCGAGATCTGGTTGAGCGACGACTGGGCTGGTTGGGAATGGTGGTGATGTGGGAGAAGGATATGGCAGGTCCCAAACGGATGGATTGGTTGTGTAATCCGGGGAAGCCGAGGAGACAGCTGCACTTGATATGATGGCCGCTGCAACAGAGGAAGTTGTAGATGCGGCCGCCGGTGAAATAGTGGATGAAGCTGCTGCGCCACTAATGGGAGGAACAATCTGAAGAACGAAGTAGTCGTAAAGATCTTGTCCAGTATTGAGAAGAGGAGGATCATCAACAATCAAGTCACCTAATATAGCGAGCCATGCCAAAATTCCGGTGGTACTTCCATTTTCGAAGTCGAACGTGATGTTCTCGCCTGGGTAGAACGGGGTATTTCCTTCGAATGCGCTATAAATTCCTTGCACGTCACCAGCAGGGCTCGACATGAGTGCATTCCAATCTCCCATAGGCTCGACGTAGCCTCTAGAGTTAGTAGCGGCAAATTGCGTTAAGAATTCAATGGTATCATTACCATTGATACTTACGACTGCTGATGCGGTCCAGTTTACTTCTTGGTCTATAGATTCAAGCAGATCGTCTGTTTCAGTCTTAGCTCGATCCCAAAGCCTTTATGGCAATAATACAAACCTAGGATGTAGATCTTTGGCATTTCTATACCATCTGTCGACGCTGAAACAATTCGGAGCGGGCTTCCAAACGTGAAAGCGCTCAAGATGCCGGTATTGAGGTTGATATGGGCGTCATGAGTTGCAAAGACCACTTCCAGGACGGCAACCTCAAATTGGTATTCATTCTGAAACTCTCCATGCTGAATCCGCTGTTTGATTTCTGTAAGTGCAGCTGAAATATCAAATGGTGGCTGTTTATAGCTCGGTGGTGGATTTTTCAACGTTTCTAGGGTAGTCTGTAATTGTAGAGTAGTATTATAGTAGTCCAAGAAGTCGAGAGCGACAGATACGTTGAATGGAACGCTAGTCAAACAGTCATAAGCCAGCTTGGCAGTGAAAAAGACTGTCAGAGTCTTAGCTTTATTAAACTTCAGTAAGAGGAGGAGTGTCAACATACTGGTGTTGCTGTACGACGGGTCATCCGGGTTGAAGATCTGCTGGCATGGGGGCAGAGCTGAGGCATCTTGTCGAGATGCTAGTCTCTTTGAATTTACCTCCAGTGAGCTTACGAAGGGTACTATGAGTAACGAGAAGAGCATATACGGGTAAACGACAGACAGTTGAGCTGCTAAACCCATCGAAAAGAGTGTAAGCGTTTTTGTGTTACGGACAATTTGCATAGAGAAGAAGAGAGAGAATGGGCCTATACCGAATCGTTGTCGGATCTGATTCCCAGTACCGATTCAAGGGGGATGGGGGGTCCCTCATTACAGATTTTCCATGACTTCAGCTGAAGGTAGAGCTATTAATAATAGGTTGTCAGCGGGGTGTTGCCTTGTCGGTTTAGATTAAGCGCTGGAATTCGCTTGGTTCCTTTGTTACCTCAGGTTGGTAGGGAGGATTCATACTGCGCCCGAGCTGAGTTGGGATCCACCGCTTTGCATAGCCAGTGATCATATGGCTGACAAGATGAAACAATTGATTTCCATTTATTGCGCAGTCAAAAATACAAGCCATTGAACGACACTTTTCATTTGACGTCCCTGCAGAATGTAGACGCCCTGTTGCCATCGCTCAAGGTGTTTTCAGCTGCAGCAGCACGCTTCCATCAGATCAAATAGGGACCAAGCGGGTAAATGTGGCACATATGCATGTAAGAAAACAACGCAAAATCTGTTACACTGCAATCTCCGTCAGCTCGTCACACGTGTTTCGACTGACTGCTTCACTTATAATCAATGCTACCCCATCTAAGCAACGCCGCAGCGGAGTCTACCAATCTCCACGTAGGATGTAGTGGTGGAACCACCGATCAAGGCAAGAATCGTTCCCGTCGATTAACGGAGTCCAGTATAAGAAAATTACTCCACTCCATATGAGACCGTTCGAATAGGGGCATTCACTGTTACAACGCAGTGTGGAAGCTTATTTTAAGGAGACATTTCTCGTGAAGGGTGGCCTCTTGATACATTTATTACGCCTTGCCTCTTGTCATTCGATTGTAGGTTCATAACCATGGAAGGAGTAGGCGCCGCAGCATCGATTGTGTCCTTACTGGGTTTAACCAAAAAACTTTATAAGCTTGGCGAGGCGGCATACAACTCAGAGGAGGAAAAATCAAAATTGAAGGACAAGCTTGGTGATCTTGAGGTCAAACTGAAACAGCTTAAAGGGCAGGAATCCTATGCACGTACACATCCAGATGACCGGGGGTATGATAACATCCGTGCTATACTTCATCCTTCCACTCAATCGAGTGGAAAGAATGTACCGAATGATACAACCAAAGGACCTGGGGAGTTAGAGCGACTACAAAGTGCAATGAAGGAGACCGAGTCCCAGCTTACGCCAGGACATGGCTACAAAGCTCGCGCTCATCGACTATGGTGGTACCATGATCGTAAGAAACACAAAGGATTACTCGCGAACCTTAAGGAATGGACGGCGACAGTAGACTCAATACTCATTGGGGATATTCACGACCGCCTGAGAACCATTGATGACAGAATCGATTATTCAACCAGGGAGAGTGAGAGAAAGGCTCTAGAGGAAAAGAGAGTCGCAATTGTTATGTGGTTATCATCACTTAGGTTTAGGGAGCGTCAATCAGAGCTCGTGAACCGAATCTTTTCGAGCCGAGCCTACTAACGTCAAAGGAGTTTGAGATGTGGAAGGCGGGCAGTCCGTGGATTTTACACTGCCAAGGCAAGCCTGGATCCGGTAAGGTAAGTCTAGCTGTGCATCCGATTGGTTTTTAGGATATGTGGATCATTAGTCTCACTTTCTGCTGCTCAGACATTACTATGCGCTGCTATTATCGAACATCTCAGGGAGGCCTTCAGGAATGAGGACATTCCTGTTCTTTGCATGTACCTCAGTCACAACCAACGTTACGAGCAGACACTTGACAACCTGGTTGCAAGCCTGCTAAAGCAATTAGTTCAGAGCCAGGGGGCCGAATTCAAATCTTCAATAGCGAGAAGGCTGTATCAGGGGGCGAAGAGTGAGACTCGACCACACATGAAAGAACTTTTCAATGCCCTCCAGGCAGAAATAAGGAATTATACAAGGCATGTCATAGTTGAGCCTCTTACACTTAGGAGGAGCGCTAATCTCCCGCCGCGAACATAGGGTTTTTCTTGTTGTAGACGCTTTAGACGAGGCAGCGCCCAACGTCAGACCGGGATTATATGAGATGCTCGATGCACTTGTTGGGGATAAGACTAGCATCTTGCTAACCTCACAACGTCCTGAGGACGACCTGCCCGCCACAATCCAGGTCCAGTGCGATGAGTGCAAGCGAAAAGCCGTCAAGATATACTCCTGGTGTCCAAAGGAGGGTTCCTACTATCTATGTCAGGACTGCATAGATAAGAGTGCCCACTGTAGCAACAAAGAGCATAAATTGGAGGAGCAACAGGAGATCATGGTGGATATTGAGCCATCCGAAGATGAGATGAAGAACTTTGTTATGACCCAACTGGAAGCGCAAGAGAAGCCTGGTTTCTCGAGTAGAAGGAATACCCTCGTTTCCACGTACGGGACCTTGCCACTTGGTAGACTCTTGAAAAGTCAACCTGGCCTCAAGATCGAGATCTTGAAATCTGTTGTCGGGAAGGCTGATGGCATGTTTGCACTAGCAGGACTCTATATGAATTCTCTAGGAAGCCTAGGTTTGAGTGAATCGGAAATCCTGGACATGCTTAAAAAGCCGCCAGAAGGCTACTTCGGCTTCTACGAACAATATATGCAAAGGATCTGCGCCGTCGGTCATGGCGATCCATTCGGTCATGGTGCGAGTCTCGGAAGGAGAGTATTATCCTGGGTATTTTGCACGAAAAGACCCATGAGCCTTGTAGAGCTGCAACATGCTCTTGCTGTCGACCTCAAAAAGCCTGGTCCGTTCAATCCGGCTGCCATATACGATAAGGCTACCATTATCACCGTAACAGCTGGTTTGGTGACCATTGACAACAGCGGAGTGGACGGTAACGATGTCGTAAGACCAAATCATCTATCAGCTCAGCAATACTTCGACGAGAACCGAGATCGATGGTTTCCGGATGTGTCAGCCGATATAGCTAGAGTAGCCTTGCACTATCTTAGTCTTCCAAGGCTTGCTAAGCCTTGCGACAACGACTGGGAAGACAAAGAATTCGAGATGCGGAGACGAGACTGTCCATTCCTTGAGTACGCATATCCATTTTGGGGTGATCATGTGGCCGACGCAGGTTATGACCCAGCCGTCCACACCGCAGTGATGCAGTACGTGAGCGATGAGAACAAAATTGCGGCATTCATCCAAGCAGCCTGGTGTCTCAGCTCGGATGCCACTGCCGAATGGGACGTTCGCAAAAGCGCTAATGCCCTCCATGTTGCTGCGTGGTTTGGTCTCACACTTGTTGCCAAGGATTTAATACGTCAAGGGATTGACGTGGACTCTAAAGATCCCAAGTACGGTCAGACCCCTTTAATGTACGCTTGTCGCAGAGGACAGACAGCATCTGTGCGCTTGCTTTTACAGCATGGCGCAAACGTCAACATGTACAGTCATCGAGGAAGCTGCCCTATTCACGAGGCTGTCAACGCCAGAAACCTTGACGTGCTACAGATATTATTGGAAGATGACAAAATTGATGTAAACGCGCCGCACCTAATGAAGTACGGCATGACTGCACTAGCAATTGCTGCACACGAAGATTATCCTGAAATTGCGATTGCACTGCTGCAACATGATAAAGTAGACATCAATGTTGAAGATCTCAAGGGTATCACAGCCCTGTCCCACGCTATTGAAGTTGCAGGTATTGAAGTCGCTGAGTGCATTCTAGACCGTCAAGAAAGGGGTGTCATTTTGGATGCCAAGAATTGGAAAGGAAGCACTGCGTTGTCTTTGGCCGCAGAAAAGGGCATGGATGACTTGGTCGTCAAATTGCTCAGCAAAGGTGCTGACCCCTCGGTTCAGGACGATCAAGGCGGTGGGACTGCTATCCTGCGAGCAATTGACGGAGATCATATATCTACAGTGAGGATCATGCTCGAGCATGGCGTTGATATTGAATGCCTAGATGATGAGGATCGAGGGCTCCTTCACGGTGCAGCCACCGGCGGTAGGGATGACATAGTGCAGTTGCTGCTAGACAAGGGCTTGGGTCCAGACTGTATTGACAAGAGAGGCAAGACACCTCTGCATGATGCGAGTAGGGGTGGCTACCTTACCACAGTCCGAACTCTACTTGATAGTGGTGCGAAACCTTGGCTTAAAGATTATACCAGTCGCACGCCATGGACGGTAGCATGGCACAATGGACACATACCAGTTCTAAAAGTCTTGGAGAAGAGAAATCCGGACGACRAATATGACGAGTCAGACGAGTATCCAAAGGCGAAAGAGCTTCCGGTATGGAGTCTTGCCAGTCTAGGAATGGAGGAACTTGTCGCTCATGCTATCATGAATAGAGGAGACGAGGTCTGGCATTCAGACCCAGAAAATAGCAATACAGCCCTGCATTGCGCAGTGCTGTCCAACAAGTCCAAGATAGTCCAGATGCTGCTTGATGCTAGAATGCCACCAGATGCGAAGAATGACTACCTCCGGACGCCATTACACCTTGCAGCCTTGGRAGGTTATATAGAGATTATGGGATTGTTGCTGAACAATGATGGCGTTGAGGAAGATGGAGTGAATAGCAAAGACAAGTGGGGAAGTCCACCCATTGCGTTAGCCTACAAGACTGGGCATTATGAATGCTGTCTCCTCCTGATCGAAGCCGGCGCCACAATTCCGTCATCCAAGCAATCGGAGACACAATCCCTATTCTTTCTCGCCATCGAATTTGGCCGCTTGGATGCTGTCGTTAAGCTCATCAATATGGGTGCGGACGTCCAAGCTAAGAACGTCCTGGGTTTGACAGGAATTCAATTGGCGCAGGCTGGAGGCAAGACGGACATTGAGAAATACCTGCGAAAGAACAAGAGTATCTGGGTGAATAGTATGGACGCGGAGGTCACTATGCCCGATGAAATCAGGGCATCGATGACACTGAAGCAGTCACCGTTCCACAGGCCGAATGCTTGGAACGAGAATGAGCAAGAATTGGCGGAGGACAAAGGACCAAATCCAATAGACGTACCCACGCAAAACAAGTCGTTGCAACAATTGGCTGGGTTGAATGTTCCGGGAAGTCTTTCAGAGTTTAAAAAGGTAGCAAAGGAGGAACAGGGAGTATCCAGAATGCAGGAGAATCCAACCCGAGTGCCACAGCTAGCATGAGTTGATTGTGAGGGAAAGACCAGAATCGGCGCTGGAGTATTTTGGCTTATCTGTCACTTATTTTTATCACACAAGTTCTCAGAAGACCTTAGCATCATTATTCAAACAGATAGCATTGATGATGTGGCACATTCAGTTACACAGTACGGAGGTACGTAGGTCTTCAGTCCAAAAAAAAATTCCGTTCTTATAGAACGCTAGTCCCAAAGCAGTTCATTGCTAGATGAAGTCTCAGCCCTACCAAAATATCTCCCATTGACACCAACTCCAGCAGCAATGTGCTAAGACAATGGTCCTCAAAATCCGCCTCGCTCGCTTTGGCAAAGCCAATAAACCTTTCTACAACATTGTCGTCGCGCAAGCTCGGTATTTCCACCTCCCCAGGCTGCCCCCTTCGCCCAGCACCAGCACATCCATCTCTACTTCAAGCTATAAGCATTCTGCCCCCACAAGACCCACCCACTGCTACGATCCCTTTGTCAAAATTTTCGCTCAATGCGCTACATTTCTCCGCTAACTCCTCTCTCCCTACCCCCAGCTCCGCCCGCAACGCCAAACCCCTCGAAGTCCTCGGCACCTACGACCCCGTCCCCAAACCTGCCCCATACGGAGAAGAAGACAGCAAACCGATAAAAGACATCAAATTGGATACAAGTAGAGCGAAATACTGGTTAGGGGTAGGAGCACAGCCTAGCGAGCCGGCTTGGAGGTTGTTGAGTATGGTGAGTCGGCTGGTGGTTTGTATGGAGGAAGGGGAGCGAGAAGGGCAGTGGACGAGAGGTTGAGGAGATCGAGGCTGACGTGCTGGGTGATAGATAGGGTTGTTGGAGCCGAGATTTAGTGTTCAGAAGATGCAGGAGAGGGAGAGGGAGTTGCGAGGGGAAGGGGGAAAGGGGGCAGGCGGAGCGCAGAGTGAGGAGGCGGTAGCTGCATTAGAGGGACGATGACATAGGCTGGCTTGTGGTTTGCGTGATGGAGGAGGAGGGGCATGGTTGCGGCATGTGATGGCGTTATGGGATGAGATTATTAGCATTTACACGGGATATTGGGTACGGCGACGGCCTCGTAGGTCCTGAGTTCGCATGTTCTACTTGAGACAAGCACCATTGGACCGAGTGTATATAATTGTACAGACACATTGACAAGTGATCAGTGCATCATTCTTGCTCATCTCTATATGCTCATTGAATTATACAGCCATCTAAAGAGAAAGATATATCTACACGAAGAGGGGCAGTACCTCCCCATGGGGTATCCAAAAGGCCTCCTGCCATGCTCTACCACCCATCTATTAGTGCGCAACCACGAACAGAGTATTCGTAATCAAACATGTAATCATAACCACAACACCGTATATAGCAACAGCAAGGCTTAAACGTCGTAGTATCTTTCTCCTCCACGGCCCAGCTTTCAATACTCTTCCACCCAACAAGCCCTCATCCTCTTCATCGTCAGATTCTTCCTCGTTGTCATGCTCCTTCATCAGCCTTTGATGGTGTGGCGAGTCAGGGGACGAGATCTTGTAGTAGAACAACCCGGGAAGAATGAAGCTGATGCTCGTACTTCCCGTACTGCCTACGTATGCAAGGACCTTCTCCAAGGACGAAACGGTCATGGCGCAGATGTAGCTAAGGACGATGATTCCTGTAGTAATAGCCGCGAAGCGTGTGTCGCCCATTGCGTCAGCTCTGGGCTTTATGAAGGTTTTGCTCGTCTGAAGTAATGGATTGGATCTATTTGGAGAGTCGTTTGATATTTCTTTCCGACTTATGGGCCGCCATCTTAGTACGGCGTCAACCGAGGCTCGGCACGGATGGACTTGGAGAGGATAGGAAAACATGACGAGAATAACAATAGCGGCCTTGCCGATGGTGGAGAAGATAGATGGGGCATCTGCGCAAGATTAGCTAAATGCGGATTGAGCTGTAGGATTTCGCTTACACATAGCAACTACGTTGCCTCCCACAGCATTGCCGAAAGAAAGGTAGCCGGTAATTGCAACAAGTATGTAAATGAAAGCAGCGACGCCTATGCTAGCGAAGACCACGCCGGTGGTCCTGAAATGCGAGTTATTTCCGATTTCGTTGAGGATCGAGAACATCTGGAACATTACATTAGATAGAACAGCGAGAAAGTGCAATAGGCAACTTACATTCTGATGGCAAGTGTAAGCAAAGATAATTACGGGAAGGCTACTCAAGACTGCTACCAGCCCCTCCGGCTGGATGTATCGGATTGGGCCTCTATCCTCCATAGTGTCTCCTTTGATGAAATGAGCAACGACCAAAATCACCAAGTATCCAATGGAGATCAATGCAACCACGCTCGTGTATTTGAGGGAGTCCAAGCGCCGTAAAAATGATAAGGGTATAACAATAAGCCTGGACAAACAGTCAGCCAGCCGCAAAGCAGTACTTATTTACCGAGTACTTACATAAACCCAGTAACCCAAAACCGTCTATCAACTAGAAATCCAAGACCTCCTGCATCTTCGTTGAAGCCCCTCACAACTCCCGGCATTAGGTCTCCGATGATAATCAGATAGCTGACTCCAACGCCAAAGCACTTTATTGCTATTGCTGCATCGAATATAACTGCTGCATTGGGATATGTAATCTGAGATAGGGCGAAAAAGGAGGAGGAACCCCGGTCCAGGTATCTGGCGCATCTTGTCTGAAGGTAGAGCCCGAAGCCCGCAGTGATTCCGGCCCAGAGGATTACGATGACACCGAGGAAGATCCCCATCCGCGAGAGAGCGAGAGGCATGGCTAGGACACCAGCTCCAACAACTGTCTAATGATCAGCGGTGGTATACCCTTCAAGTACTTGCAATGCGTACTAGTATTGACCAGATTGATAATGCTGCTTAACCAGCTAGCTTGACCAATTATGCCGATCTCTTTTCTCCCTCTCGCGGACCGTGGTCTATCCTTCATGATTAGCTGTACAGAAGGATAGAGTAACGGCCTGCTCTGCATACCGTGACCCTCGTTGGGAGGAATTGGCGCTGGATGGGCGTCCATCGTTGCGCTCGGCATCCCCGTTGATGGCGTGGTAGGCAGGCATACTCTAAGCTCCCCCCTGAGTAGACAGCAGTCGCAAAACCCGCATGCACGCCTCTGTGTACATAGACTGCTGCTGAAATATATAGAGAGCTGATGCTCTTAAGTGTCAAATGCCAGATGCCAGATGCCGATTATCAGACTCATGATCAAATTCCTTTATCGCACCCTGAATAAAATGCTGCCGTTGGGTCTTGTGCTAGCGCCCGTGATCTTTATCTTATCAGATCTTGGGTCTTGGCAAGCACTGGTTTTCTGTTGACCACAGCGCTATCCTTCGCTCTCCTTGTCAAATCAAAATCAAACGCAGATGTATTCGTGTCAACTACAATAATAGGCTACGTACGCTCACTGGATCCTCTTGACTCAATTGCATGCTTTGATCCGGACATTTGCTCGACTGGGAGACTTGAGTGCCAGCTTTTTGATGACTACAGGCAAGCAACACAACAGGCCAGCTCCCGTAGGAAAGAGAATTGCAGATCAGCAAGCTTATCCCGTTGTGGGAATCGCGTGGATGTCGGCGTGAGGAAGTGGCTGAAAAGCCTAATGCTTGGCAAATAGAGTGGACTGCTGTATGTGCAGAGCTTGGTACGGGTGGATTTCTTCCTTTTCTTGTGTAGCCCACTCGTGGGCCCACTATCCCCTAACTGCACCCTTGGTACTCCTCATCTTCACACTGCCCTGCCTTGATCACTGCATCTAAAAAGACATCATGATTGTTTGTAGTGTCGCCTGCTATGTTCGTCAGCAATGACCGTTATCAGGTTCTTTCGGCTCTCCTGACATTTTGAACCTTCCTCCTGCTCGCCATGCTCAGCTGGGGTCTCTCCTTCTCCCTCTTTCCGCAGCCAGTAGACCCCTGTGACCCTAGTCCAACTGAATGGAGAATCTTCCAGGACCGGCAAAGGTACTAGCCGACTAGCATCTTTGAAACGTGTCAGGGTCTCTAGAACCATGAGAGGTACCGGATCTAACGAATGTCTTTCGGCTGTTACAGACAACTGTTGGACCAGATAATCCAGGCGGTTGCCAATATAGAGCGCCGGGTGGCACGCTGTAAAGACTCCCACAGTCAGATAATATGGTACACGAGGAGCGAATACGAATGTGGTAGATGTGATCTTTTCTTGGGCCGCAGGAAACTGTAGCACGGTAAAACCGAGGCCCCTAAGGAAGATTTCGTCTGTTTGTGAGAGACCCGGTTCCTGGAACCAGAAATTTCGAACGGTATGTTTCGCTCCTAAGAGGTCTGGGTCCAAAATCAATGTGAGTATAACAAGCTGATGTAATGAATTTTCCCGATAGGCAACATCTTCCGCCGTCAGTGTTTGCCCCTCGACACCAGTGAAGCTTCCAAGGCCCAGGCAGACGCAATTGGTTATCTCGATGTCCGGCAATAGATCTAGCATGTCGTTAAATGTACGATCCATTCTATAGGATACGTCTGAGCCTTTGAATTTGTGGTACAGTGCTTGATAGTTTTCCTGTATCTCAGACAAGGATAAAGAGTGGTACGATGGCTCCTGTKGTGCATTTTGTGATTGAGCTGTTGCGGTAGAGTCCATACTGAGCTTCCCCAAAATGAGCCGTGTCGAACTTGGACTTGGTGATTGTGGGCTGATGGAGACAAAGAGTGCCGAAGAGGGCTGGAAGACAAAGTTATTGGGGACATATCATGTCAGGTTGGGTTCCAGTGTCACATTAATAGTGTTTAGGAATCAGATGGCTTGGCGGCATTATTCACTTACTGGGAATTGTCGCCGGGTAATAAGCGCATCAGTTGCAGCTTGAGATGAAGGTGAAGCGGCTGTCTGCTCGGATAGTTAATGTACAACCAACGGTATCTTGTACATATGTCGGGCTTTGTTGCCAAATAGTTCAACAAACACAACATGAGATCATAATATTAGGAAACCAGAATACATTCGCACTCATAAATTCTCATCCCGTACCCGAGCAGTGGCCAGGATTAGAAAGTAAGCCATGCTCAGCAAGCCATTCATAGAGTATTCCCCATGGCGCTCTCGAAGGAGATTCCTTGACCTGTTGCTAGACCTTTCCCTTGGCGTGGTAAGGTAGTTTTTCAGAAATTATCATGAGTTCTATCCGCAACTGATTTCATGGTATAACTGTATAGTTGACTATATGCCTAGATCTTGACTGCAATGTATTGATAGATCTGCTAATGGAGGGTTCCAAGATGACACAGTGCCAGTTTGCTGACAAGGCTGATGATGTTGATGCCTACATTGCTGCCCGACCATTGGATCAGACCGCGAGATGTTCAACCACCTTCCCCTTCGGATATGGTAGAGAAGTTTTTGCGAGTGATACTGCATCGCATTCGGTGCCCATTAGATGAAGGATGTTGCATGAAGCATATTTGTTCGAACTGCAATGGCTACTTCTGTTGCAGTTGCACTTCACTCTTTGCAGACAGCTTCCAGGATCGAATACCCGAGAGCAGTGGTCTTCATAGGTCAGCGCACTAGCAACACATCTAATGGAAATTGCTGGTAAGAGCAATGAGAAGTGGCTTGCGACCAGTCCGACAACCATCATTGTGAAGCTCTACAGGCTTCGATTCCATAGGAGTCATATGCGTTTGATGAATATACCCGCAGAGGATCTTTGCAACGGGTGTGTATAGTATGAGTATTGGGCCATCTGTGATCGTGTTCAATAAGGTTGTCTCGCTGGCAGAATACGAGCTTGGAAGGTGGTGTGCAGGTGGCGTGCAGATGTGCCAAGCTCCCCAAAAAGGGAAAGTGGCGAGTTCCAGGCCGTACTTGAGCTATTTTGCTCCATCACTCATTCACAAACCTACACCTACCTTGCCCTCTCTCATCCTTCTATGAGGTGAGGTTTTTTGAAGGAGAAGAAGCCTTATACGATCGGCAGGTACAAACGCCTACTAAAGTAGTTCACTTCTGAATCAGCCGGCAAGTCTAGCTCCCGTTACTCAATTTGCCCTGCGAACGCGACCACTAGGCCTCCCCGGACTGCCTGAAACGATTATAATTGGCGCAGTCAGGCCTCATACCCCTCCTGAATTTCGAACTTCGCATTCCTCCACGTTACACCTCCAGCCAACATCGCCAACGTCGAGTCATCATCCACGACGCCTCATTGCGATTCTCACCGGCATCCAATGCGCCCGTTACGTCTACCCGTTTGACCTCGTTGTCGCTACAACTCTACGATCATTCCAATTCTACTATTCACTCCCCCGCCATGAAGTCGCTTCTTCTCTCCACTCTTTTCGCTCTCGCGCCTCTCACCTTCGCTCAGCAAGCTCTCATTCCTTCCACTCTACCTGCTTGCGCTGCACAGTGTACCACGCTACAGAATGCGCAAGGCTCGTGCCAGACCAACCCGACAACTGAATCGTCATGCTTCTGTCAATCTGCCCTCCTTACCCCTCTCAAAAGCAATCCTCCAGCCCAGCTACAGGATTGTACTGCTTGTTCATCAGCCGATTTGTTGACGATAGCCACCTGGTATCAAGGCTTTTGTGCCAATGGCGGCTCTGCTGGTGGTGCTACACAGCCAACTACGACTTCATCTGCCGCCAAAGCTCCTTCGGCTACAAGTCATACGACCGGCGCGAGTGCTGCACCGACTTCAACTGGAGATCAGTCAGATTCATCATCATCTGGCCCACAAGGACCATGGTAAGGCCCTCCATTCCCGTTTCCCACCTCGGAGCCTTCGTCCTAACTTTACTTTCCTAGGTTCCAAACCCATTGGCGCTGGGTGGTAATGCTGATTGTCCTCTTTATTGGTCTCTCGCTCGTCGCGTTAATCTTTTGGGCTCTACACCGGCGATACCACCGCAGGCGCGAAGCCCGATTTTCTGGCGCACTCGGCGCTCCTCCCGACATCAACACTTGGGGACCTGGGCAAAGTGTGCACGACTTGGGAATGACGGTTGGAGGCGCACCGTATCAGGAAAAAGGAAAGGCCAAGGAGCAGATTAGGAGACTGGACGAGCCAGCCCCTGCACGGATGAGAGAGGTGAGGCCATATTAAGGAGCTTGGGGCAAGGGAACGAAAAAGGAGTTTTGGCAACTTGGGTTCTTTGGGGGTATCGCATGTCGGTTTGGCTGGGATTATCTTATATCTAAGTGGGACGAGCGTTTTTGGGAAGCTGAATGGATAGCTATGACTACGGACGATTTCCATTCCTACAATACCCAATATAAAAATTTACTTGCAGCGGGGTACTCTGGGAAGGACAAATACAAATGGATATATCCATTTACCGTACTTTCTCTTTGTGTAAACGCTCTTAGAGGACCAAATATCTATATATTCCTCTGAATTCGACGTCATCGTCCTCTGCCGCTCGTAAGCACCCATGCCTCAAGCTTCCTCCAAAACCCACCAACCATCCTTCCTCTTCCTCCCGAACCACCCCCTACCTAACCAGCAACTGAAACCCCCATTCTCCCAACGCCTGATCGTCCGTACACACCCTCCCCACCTTCCAAACAACCCCCCCCCTTCCCCATCCCAAAAGCACGACCCACCCTTCCACCCTCTCCGAACCCCAACCTACCTACCTCAGCACCCATCTTAGCCATCCTTCAATGTGTGCTAAACACACGAGACTTGCAAAAGAGTGATCCGGAGTGGGTGGGCGGGAGACCGTGAAAATTGGCTGGGAAGCCGGTGATTTGCGGGGAGTAGGCGTGTCTGAGAGGGGGTTGTGGGGGGCCTGTGTAGGGGGCAGATTATGGGGAGGGAAAGGGGAATGGAGGAGGGCTGGATGAATATGTGTGTGTGTTGGGGGGAGGTCGTTGGGAGGTTGTTGACTCGCTAGATGCAAGGGTTCTGGAAGTGGGAGGGAGAAGAGCTATATGAGTGATACTGGACTTGGGTGGGTGGCTCGTAGGGGTTATGAGAGGGCGGGTGTGAGAAGAGGATATACAGTGATTGGTTTGTGGAAGGAAGGACGAACGTGGGTAGGGTGGTTGTGAGGCTGTTTGGTTCCAATGTTGTGGGGGCATTGGGAGAAGATGGGTGAAAGGGGAAAGATTTGGAGGACATTGATGGTCTGTGTGGTTTCTGCATAGGTGTGCTGATTTGATCATTCTTGCTATTTCAGGAACCCTACTCGGATATGGCTGGTGAATGGAATATGTCAACGAGGCAATCAGGGTTCTGGAAAAACATCGTGAAAGATAAACGCTTGTTAAGTACAGATCAATGGAGCCGGTTTGGCAAGATACGAACGGGGTGAAATGTTTTGTGGCAATGAAGGCTGCGTAGGTTTCCCCTCCGAGGAACGAGATACTGCGGCAGACCGAGGAGCTATTTGAGAAGATCAATTACAGGGTGTTGTAGGATTTGATAGGGAAAGTGGAGAGCTTGGACTCTACTTGACTGGCAATGCAAAGGCGGATTGCCGGCAGCTGAAATGGTGGGAGAATGATGGACGAGTTGGTTGGATGTCCGCACGTATGGACCGAAGAATCTATCCAGAGTAAGACTTTGGTGTAGACAGCGCGATCATTTGACTCTCGTCGGACTACTCAATGTCAAAGCTAGGCCTACGATTT
Organism: Cladonia macilenta KoLRI003786; assembly: GCA_000444155.1. Taxonomy (NCBI): domain Eukaryota; kingdom Fungi; phylum Ascomycota; class Lecanoromycetes; order Lecanorales; family Cladoniaceae; genus Cladonia; species Cladonia macilenta. Next base: position 1,611,941 of record KE598621.1, read on the forward strand.
TCACGGTGACGCTCTCGGATACTCAATGATAATTATCATAGCCTTGACATTTCACATTGGTGTAAGACTCTARTTACAACCCAATGATCTGAGATAGTCCAGATGATTGGCATCCTTTTGAATTTCATAGGTGGTATGCCCAGGACCCCTGAATTCCTGACGCTTTATGCCCAATGTAATTAAGGAACAATTGAAACATCCCTTGCGTGATCTACATTCTATCGCGACCAACGCCAAAACCAGATCATCGTTCATCCATGACATTACTCGCAACTCTTTCATAACGCCGGCTGTCTAGACCAGTAGGCATCCAGCTTTTCAATAGCCTGGCCCCACTTACCCCTGTCCCAAACAAGGCAGCACAAAACCAGAACGGCAGGCCCAGAGGTAAAAAGTCGTTCCTCAACACCACACTGAAGATCCACGACCACATCGGCGCACCGACCAACGCAGCGAGCGTATTGATAAGCMCGATATGAACATAAAACTCCGAAACCTTCTCCCCAGGTGGCAGAGTCAACGTTCCATACGCGGTCAACGAATCATAAACACCACTGCCTGCTGTGTATATGCATAGTGCTAAGATGAAAAAGAGCGCTGGAGACGAGAACCCAAAGCCCACCATACCGACCATATTGGCGGTGAGCGCCGCTTGTACAATGAAGAGATCAATTTGCGGCGTAGTCATCTTTGGCTGTAGGTAGACCTTTCGGAAAGTTGGTAGGCTGAAAAGGACAGTTGATGAGACCAATGAGTTGAAAGCCAGAATCCTGTTGACCATTGCTAAAGGCCACTGGAGGTTGAGAGAGATGTACTGAGGAAGGAGTACCTCAATTCGTATGGCAAGACCGTTAAGCAAGAATACGACGATAACCGTGAAAGTGGGATTGGGAAGCCGGAACAGTGGTAACATAGAAAGGTACGATGCACGCCATGAATGTAGTAGAATACCGACAAGAGAATGCTAGTGTGTAATCAGCATTAGATGTCACGAAATGGCTCTGAAGAGTATATATTACCTTGGTACTCTCTTCACGATGGAGCGAATCTCTTTCCGGCGACGTTCTCTGTCTGTCAGGACCCTCAGAGTCCATTATGATAGGCCTAGTATCTTCAGCACTCTTGCCACCCCTTCCCAATCCACTTGGGATTGCTGTTGCAAGGCAGGCCGCGAGAATGAAGCACAAGACCGAGAGAGCGTTTAGCAACCAAACATGGCGACTCAATAACACAGAGCCAATTGCAGAGCCTCCGACGCTGGATAGAACCCAGAATGCACTTATGTAGTTGTAGAACTCTGTTCTAACAAGAGTCAATTCCTGCCCTGAGCCAAGCTACATGAACCTTCCTATGGGGACAGTGCGTGGACCACCTACAATCGGTTTGGAGGTGATATAAGTGCGATACACATCATTGTAAGAGCTATTCGAGTTATCTCGCCACCTCCGACGATTTCGTAGAGGAAAGACAGTAGGGCTAAGTATGGAGCCCACGGTTGGTGAAGCCAGACTGTTCTCATGATCATTGGTACGTCCCCCATTTTCTGAAGGCGAAGTAATACCTACATATAATTGTAGAGAATAGTACACCCAGGCAGGAAAAGAGCACGCTAACGATGATGAGAGATCTTGCTCCTACGATAGGAAGGAACTCCTTATATGTTGCAAGTACGAGTAGCCCTATCGAAGGAAGTGATACATGTCAGCGATGAGCTCTCTGACCCTCTTCCCCCTMGGGGAAAAGGCGGTGCTGTAGAGGAAATGCATGGGCAGATGAACAGGTTGCTGTAGAATACCGCAAACAAAAAGGAGTCGCCTTACCGGGTAAATTCTGAAGGAATGAATCAATGCCATCCAGGATCGAGAGTGGAGATTGGACCTCAGAGATTTTACACAAGGCTTCGTCCACCCGATAATGGGAATCGATCTTTGTTGGATCGTTGGCTTGATAGTAGTTTAAGCATTGGGCTTGCTGGAATAGATAGACCCTCGAACTTTTATGGATGCAAGTCGCTAAGTAGCTGACATTGAGAACAGCTCCGAGTAGTACAATTTGACGAGTAACGGACATCCCGCGAGGGGGAAGCTCCCGAGACATGACGCTAAACAGTCAGTGCGGGACTGTAATTGAAATCTGTTAAAGGCGGGAATCTTTATATAGGACATCATGCATCATGACCAAGCTCAATATTGATGCCTTGATCTGATGATGTTGGTCATCATGCAGTATGCGAATTTGCGCAGTCTCATACCAATGTCATCTGCGAGGACATCCGAATGTGATGTTGTCCTCGTGGTGATAGATGCGCTTAGTCATCAAAAGATTCTTGGCGCTAGGTGCAAAATGTAAGTGGTGTATTCATATGCGTTATTGAAGTTGGGATTCAATACTATTGAGGGGAACCACAAACCAAGTCCCGGAAAGCTAGAAATTAGGGTTGGGAACCTGTAATGCTATACTTTCTGGCGGTATTTTGTATGCATGATATGATCTCCAATGGCGGGATTGGAAAATTTAGTAGTATTGGGACTTGAAGCATCTGTAAAGTCCATTCAGATTATTCTCTATTTATCAGATTAACCTTCATATGCAGAGTTCTCATCCTCTCTCTCGTCCTTCTTATCCTCTTTCTCATCCTCTTTCTCATCCTCTTTCTCATCATTTCCCTTGTCTTCATCGTCATCGCTGCCCAGAAATCGAGCACTATCGTCCTCTGCTCTTGCTTTGCTTTTGCCCTTTGAATTACTTGATGTAACCCCACCAGCGTCTTCAGGGATTATCACATCTTCGCCTTGGTTTTCACTCTGCATAAGCTCGGCACCTGAGGAGGTAGTACTGACGGTGATCAGGGGGGCAGGGGAAGGGGAGAGGTCAGAGGGGGCGGTGGGTGCAGATGGAGCATTTGCCAGCCTTCGCAAGAGGGCCTCAGATGTCAATTGGGTCCTTTCCTCTGCGTCAGTAAGCTCGTCCTTAGCCTTTTGCTCTAAGACTTGATTCACTCGAGGGACGGGTTTGCTGGATGCAGGTACCCTTCTCTCACTGTGGTAGACTTAAAAACCCAAAGAACGGGTTTGCATATACACAGTCATAGAGTTATAAGACTTGGGGAGAAGGAATTGACCCAAAGTTGGGGACCAAAGTATACCAAACCTTAAACATCACATATCACAACTCATGTACTAGGCGGGCTAGACAAATGAAACGGGCGACCTGCTCACGTCTTTGTATTTTAGATAGCGCAATTCTTTTTTCTGGCTAGGTAATGAGTGAACAGGCGTTCTTGCTGGTTCTTTAGGCTTCTGTTGGTTCTTCGGGTATGCGTTCTTCATAGTATATTCAAGAAAAGACTCTCTGGCTACGAACGGGATACCTGTGTAGATCCAGAGGAACATACTGTGGTTAATAATTTTGCTACACCCGTAATGTGGAAAACAAGCGCATACTTGCAGCACATCGCCTATAGAAATATCATGCATGCTTTCCATGTTCTTGTTTGAGAGCCAAGCCTATGTCTCCTGCCAAGATCTTGAGCAAGTAGCAATGGCTATGTTGACTTGATGCCGGGCAAGGTTATCAAGCATTGACTGATCAGAATCATGCCTTGTCAAGCAGATCAGAACTATTATGTGCACAGTAGCTGCGCGACACTCTCTGAAGATTATCGATCCGATCATGGGAGGGTGGACATATTGACGTGTTGTAGGAAACTTAACGTGAGAACGAAAAGTGAGGTATGTGATTCTTGTTCTGCTGCATGTTGCCAGTCGCCCCAAGCCGTTAAGCCGACAGGAGTTCTTAGTGCTAAGGAAATGGAGAGCTATTTCGATGAATAACCAGTCCAGACCCGTCTTGGGAGGCTTTGTCAACATACATTGAGAGAATGCAACGGCTGCTCAACGTCGATAACGTCACTGGTATAACACAATCTGGTACCCTTGGGCAAGGTCCTGAAGTTGTAGGTGGATCGAAAGTAGACTGGGGCGATGGGTGACTGAACAGTGCGCTATAAAGATCTTATGTATCTTGTGCCTGCACCTTCGTTCCTCCACCCAACAGGTGACCCAAAAAGTCCTTCTCACAGCAGCTGCCTTCTGTCGAGATAGCTGCCTTATAACGGAGTCATAGTAGTACAGAGCCTTGTCCTACACGCCGTATTTGGCCGCCCCCTGTCCCTCTCAGTATGGTATTTCTTCCTCGCCCGAAGCCTGACCCTGTTCGGGAGTGACGAGCCAGTCCAGGCATAGGTCAATGACCAAGAATTGTGTCAGAGTTTTAGGCTTAGTGGTTCGGCGCCAGTCGTGTAGTCTCGATGGATAGCGCACTTCGGCGTGGCTTCCAGATCTAATGGTAGTCGATGAGCATGCAGGCATGAAAGAGTGTGTAAGTGGTAGGACCATGGCAGCAGAACAGAGTGCCGAACGGTAACGGTGTGCTGGGAAAGTGATCTCCCTAGCAGCAACTTGGTAGAGACGAGATGCTGTCACCAACTCCATGAAGGTGTTCGGTAATCCCATCTTGAGGAAATACCTGCCCTGCTCGGAGGCTGAGGTCATTCATACCACCAGATGCCATTTCGGGATGTTCGCACCAAGCTCAATTTGCACTGTGAGAATCTCGCCCGCCGATGGAGCATTGGTTTGATGAAGCATGAACACGTGCAGGATCTCCCAGCAAACATTATTCTAGCGTCATCAAATATTACGGACATGACCACGGTGGCAGTCTGGGCACTATCTCCTCGAGCTCTAACCTGATACAACTTTCACTTCAACGTTTAGCTTACATGCGCYAAAAGCTTCGAATAATCTCCCAGCGAGTTCGACCCTCATATCATAGCCACCTTGACCACTTAATCAAAAGGATACTTCGAACCCCACTGCGCCATTGAAAAGATGTTCCCAAGCTACAACTTACGGTCCAACATTCTCTTATCCTTGGGCTCTCTTCTGACTTTCGAAGGGGCGCTGGGGGAGATAACAATGTTCAATTCTACCAAGCCGCTCATATCTCAGCCTCTGACATGTAAGTGACGTAGCCCACGCAGAATCTGCGCAGGGGAATCAGGAAGGGCGATGAGGCACATAATCATGCCCAGGTGTCCGATGACGACGACAGATTGCTGTCTTTCGCGAAGCTGCAGTGTACAACGGCTAGGTGAAGCAATCAACACCGCTGCTGTGCGAGCCATGACGTGGACATACAAGAGAAAATGCGTCCCATGTCACTAAATAGCCCCGTAACATGAAGCCACCACATCCTATTCCGAGCATGCTTAAGTAAGGTAGTACAGCACTCAAAGACTGAAGACCAATTATGACTCACTGTTTGCTGTCCCGCAATGCTTGCTGCCGGTTCCTTGCATTTCCCCCTCATTCATTACCATTCAGTACCCTTCCATCCTCACCGTAGGCTCAATAATTCTGTTCGCGACTTTAAGCCACTTCTTTCAAATCAAAAGATGCATTGAGAAAGAGCACAAGCTCCCAGCATCTAGACACATGAAATCCATCCTGAGGTTATGTTTGTTGACTTCTTGAGTCGTGTTAACCCAGAAACCTCACTTGCAAGCCTCACTCCCATCTTAGTTCCTTACTTCTCCCGCTACAATTAACACTCATCTCATCGTCCACCAAAGCCTATTCTGTCATTATAAACCGAGAATGCTGTCCATTTAATGTGCACGACACCTGCACCCGCTTTGAAACAAAATACCGCAAGGATGACAAAGCTCACCACCTTGAAAGAACTTCTGACGCGTGAGGTCGAACCCATGTTCAGCGATTATGACGAACTGGCACGGAAGTGCACGGCAAGCACAAAAGCTCATGGCCTATGGGACTGGAGAGAAGATCGAGATGTCGTACTGCTGGGACTGACTTCTCGCAGTCATCGGATTGCTTGTTACTTGCGCCGTGTGTCCATATGCCAATCCAACGCAGAGGATGAGACAACGAAAGAGCATATAGCAGCAACAACTACGCAGCTCCTTGTGGACATCATTCCCCAGTGTCTTGACCTGATTGGACTTTCTGATGTCGTCGAATTCCTTGTCCCAGGTTTGACTGCATGTCTCTTTCCAAGATTTCCACCATCCATGCTTCAGCAGCTGGCTGAGATTGTAGCGGGCTCTAGCAAATTGGTGCAGATCTTGATCTCCGATCCAGCCGGAAGCCAAGTTTTCGGCAAGTGGATTTCCAACTCAAAGCACCAACCCACCACCCTCAGAAGATGGACTACAAGTCTCATTGACATGATTGCAACATGTGTCAGCAACCATGGAGTATCTGCTGAGGTCAGGCAATGGACCACCCTCACATCACTAATAGACAAGCTCCAAGAGTTGCACCGGGTCAATGAGAATCAAACATCAACGCTTATGAGAGACTCCAGGATGGTCGGGTCTGACGGAGATTTCGTGTCTAGAGCAACCTTCACTCGACTTGATGATCTTCTTGTGAATTTGTTACAAGAATTTCATCTGCCAGCACCCAGTTCCGACCGTCTGCTTGTGAACATTATCGGGCAACTTGAGGGCGAAAAGACGCTGCAGATCCTGAGTCGCATCGCAAAGACCTTCCCGTGTAAATTATGTCATGAGAACGTACAGACACAGCCTGTTCAGCACTTCGAGAATTCTGTGGATGCTGACGACTCTGTATCAGCTCAAATCGACCCGCGTAAGTGTCTCGATCTTTTGGGTAGGGCTATTGGAATATGGAAGATCAGACTCTCAGGGACGGCACTCAAGAGTCTACAGCTTCTCATCAGCTCAGGTCTGTCCTTACCTACACTAGGAAATTTCACATGGAATGCTGATGACTCTGAAGGCTATTCGGATCCTATACAGCAGAGACTGATTGAGATGGCTAATGGAATTTGGGACAAATCACTAGCGGGAGACCACAGGCAGAGAAATCGTCTGAAGGTGCCACTCGCGAACACGAAATGTGGTCGCGACACATTTATCTTGTGGCAGGTGGATGTCGCAATGCCTGATGGTGTCGCGCAGCAGGTAATCACAGGTTGGTAGTACTACTGCGAGGGATCGTCATATAAGCTTACAATTCCTAGTATGGGAAGTTGGTGACTCGGCACAGGTATGTGAATTTCCATCTGCTGACATTCTCACGCACTCGCTGACAGCCTCTTGTGCCTGTAGATCACCAAAGCGATCAACAAAGTTTGCACTCTTCAAAGAAGCTATACTCCAGAGATGATCAGGCGTTGTCGCCACAAACCCAAGTTCCTCAAAAAAATCCCTGCCCCTGTACAGTTCGAAGATGTTGAGTCCGGGGCTTCCATGCCGGCAGACAAAGCCGAAGGTCTGGATGTCCGTGTACTTGACCATGATACGATTGAGATGGCGAGTCTGTACCCCGCCCTCATATGTACTCGCTACAACTGCTGACTCGGATAAAGATAAATTTTACGCGTTCTCGGAGCCACTGATACGGTCAGTATTCAGCGACAATATAACTGCAGAGCTGCCGCTCGACTTGTCGAAAGATGAAGAGTGCGTAATTGCCTATTTTCATTCCTCTACTCTCATCTTAGGGAGGAGTGGAACTGGCAAAACGACTTGTTTGATATATAAACTTTTGGCCCAATATTTAGCAGGGAAGGTGCTGAAGGCGGGGCGGTTGAGACGACAGGTATTCGAAACTAAGCGTCAGATTGTTTCATCTCTCTAACACGATTGTTGTGACTTATCCAGGTCCTCATTACGCGCTCCACATTCCTTGCAGACAAGATCCGGGTCCACGTGCAGAGACTGATCGAGACTTTGACTGAGAAGTCTTTTATCCTGGAACCTCTACACGAAAGAGGAGACATCTTCTCGGAGGATCCCACAAGAGATGCGATCACCACGCCCATACATTTATTACAAGATGCGTCATTTCCGCTGATATGCACGTTTGACGAATTCATGAAACTTTTGGAGAACTCGATGCGGTGAGCTTTTGACTGTTGTCTATCTCGATCGCATTCTTAACAAAAGTGAATGCTGATATAAGCTTCTTCGTCTAGGCTGATGGAACGTGAAGGAGCCTTTGATACCTTTCGCCCTGTTGTCGACTATCAATCCTTTGAGTTGGACTACTGGCCTAGATTTGCTCAGAATCTTACCAAAGGCCTTCCTGCCGCGCTTGTCTTCGCGGAGATAATGGGCGTAATCAAAGGCTCGTCGAGATCTTTGGAATCATTAGTCGCTCTACGTCAGGAGGAGTACGTGGCTCGAAGCCGTCGCTTAGCGCCTACATTTGTTTTGGACGATGAGCGGAACCGAATCTACAGCGTATTTGAATCTTACGAGACCCTCAAGACTAGCCGAGGCGAGGTGGATGACATAGATAGGGTTGTCAACGTCTTAAAGACAATGCGCCGCGATGCTAATGTGAAGGCATTGTTGCGATCTGCATTCGAGGAGATATATATTGACGGCAAGTGGGACAATCGGAATAATCAAGCCGACTGCTGAAACTTAAACAGAGGTGCAAGATCAGCGGACGTTGGACATCGGACTCTTCTTCAATCTTGTTGCTGATTGTCGGGGCTTTCACTTTGGTCTGTGCACCAGGCTCATTAGTCAGGCACTAAGCTTACATTCATGTACTAGCTGGGGATACTGCCCAAGCAATCTCCCAGGAGTCGACGTTCCGCTTTGCAGATATCAAGGCCCTCTTTTACGACCATTTTATTGATCTAAGCAACGCAACGAACCAGGCCCAACTCGCCCAACCAACTATGTTTGCTTTAAGCAAGAATTACCGCTCACATCAGGGGATCTTGGCTTTAGCATCGCAAGTTATGGATTGGCTTTGGAAAGGTATCCGAGCTCCTGGAAACCGTGCATTCATAATGACTAGGAGACTAATTAGCTAGGTTTTCCCGATACGATTGACAAATTAGGCCCTGAAATAGGGCAATATACCGGGCCAAGACCGGTTATGTTTCGTGAGTACTCACTAAGATACCACAATGCCTCTACTCATAATCAACTCAGTACGTTGCGAACCGAGCGTTCTGATCTCCAATAATGTAGGCCAGGGCAAAGCATCTGAGAAAACCGCCGAGTTTGGAGCGGAGCAAGTAATATTGGTACACGATGATGCAGCGAAGGCTAAGCTACAAGCAGAAATTGGGGACATTGCACTCATATTAACAATTTTACAAAGTAAAGGCATGGAGTTCGATGACGTTATCCTTTGGAATTTTTTCACGGACTGCCCGTACCCTGCCGGTTTGAGAACTTTGAGTACGTTAGGTGGAAATGAGGCCACGAACGCCTTCGATGCAAGGAAACATCTGGTACGAAACCAGTAAAGTTGATCTTGACAAGGAAAATGAGAGCTGACCACGAGAACTTAGCGCATGTGCTCAATACTCAAGGTACAATGCCAATACTATGATCCGTATAACGATTGCTGATAGCATGGTTGCAGAGTCTGTATGTGGCTGTCACGAGGTCGCGAATTCAATTGTTCTTGATGGAGAGCGGAGATCGTGAAATGGCTCCTGTGGAGAAGGCGTTTCACGAAGATGCACCAGTGCCGCTTGTCGACGTGACGAGGCCACACGAAGATGATGTAAGTTTCACCGCTATCGAGCATAATTTACTCGCTTACTCTTGCAAGTTTCATGCAAAGCTCGAGGCATTGCGGCCAGGCAGAGTGGTAGATCGCCGTAGGTGGGCCTTAAGAGGAGAGCAACTCATGCATTCGAAGAACTACAGGGATGTCAGTCCATGATAACCTTCCTATACTTGTGGCTTGGTCTTTAGCTGATTATGACCAGGCGCTGTTATGCTTCGAGAAAGCTAACGACGAAAATAATACGACTACAGCAAGGGGAAAGCTTGCGGAGGAGGAGGGTCGGATATCCGAAGCGCGGGGTGATGAGGAGGGTTCCCGCCGTCACTTCCAAGCAGCGATCGATTACTTCTTGACAGTGGATCTCGTTCGTGAGGCGGTTCAGATACATACGAGATTGGGAAGATTCTATGACGCTGCGGGTTAGTCACTACTGCTGATGGCCGGGTTCCTTTACTGATGTTGGAATGCTAGAACTGTTGCATGAACATGGGGTTCTTGGCCCAGCGGCGGAAAATTACGTCAGGGCCAAATACTACATGGAGGCTGCAGAGTGCTACGACTGTAACGGCCAACATGAAAAAGCTGCCGCCACATTACGTCAAGGTGGTCACTTCGATGAGCTGGTCGCCTACGTAAGGGTGTAAGTTATATTTTTGCTCATACGACTGCTCTGAAAGCTGATCAGCTTACATAGAAACCGAGAACGTTTGTCTGCTCATACTTATCAAAGCTATGGCCGCCTCGGAAAGTTGCTCTTGAAGCAAGGCAAGATTAGTATTGGTCACCGCAAAGATGCTATACACAACCTGGGTTCCCTAGAAGCTCAAGAGTCATGCTTTATCGAGTATCGAATGCTCGAAGATCTAGCTGAGCTGTATCTAGCTCAAGAAAGACATGTAGAGCTTCTTTCACTACATCTTAAGCAGGGAGACATGGAGAAGGCGCTCTCTGTGCCTTTCAACAATGAATCTGCTGCCAACGTTCCAGAGCACAGAATATTGGAGCTCGTGGATTATGTTGCTGCTAAGCAACTTTCGGGACAGTCAAAATTTCCTTCGGGAGGTACTGACATCGACTTACCCAAGGTCTTCAAAACAAATACTGTCAACAAGAGACTTAGCCAGTGGAATCTGGGACTCGGCATGCGCTGGGTGCCACTAGCGGAAGATAAGTTCCATGACCGAACGCTCATGGAACTCGAACATGCCGACGTGAAACAATTCATAGGTTTCCAAGTAAGTTGAATCAATCGCATAACCTGTGACCACGCTAATACCGAAAGATCATCTTCGACAATAATGCCCTGAAGTCGTTGACTGATTTCGATACGATCCCATTCAACGCTTTTCAGGTGGCTAGTGAAGTCATCTTGAAGCTTGCTTTAGGTGAAGGAGAACAAGCCAAAGCAATGACGCTGCTTCTTGCTGGTGTCTGGCAAACCGACGACGTTCCAAGGAAATATATCCCACTGGCGTGGTCTCCACTCTGTAAAGCCGGCAACGACGACTACCAGGGCGACGCTGTCCTTGAGGCGCGGAAAGAGATCTTAGAGCAGACTGCATCGGCGTTTCTTACACTGGACACCACCGCAAGAAATCTTTGGAAATCAAAGTGGCCAGTGCAATGCATCCGGCATCTTTATCGCGGCAAGTGTTCCAAGCAAGACTGTACCAGACGACATGAACACATATCGAAGAGGGATTGTGACCATATGTTTGAGGTTGGCTATGGCATTATTGCTCGTAAAGTGAAGACATCGTTACTAAACACGTGCTAGGAACTAATTGAAATGAGCGGCATCATCTGTCATTTTACGCAACTATACTATGCGCGGGTGATGCCGACAAGATTCCAAGAACATTTCCTTGGAACCAGTAAGTAAGATCTACGGTTCCGATCCTGCCTTCACTGAAACTCTAATGCAGCACGTTACTGGCTCGAACGACTGTTACGAACGCTCACATACATTTCGTCTCTGGAACAAGACGTCGAAACCATCTTGAAGGCACAGTCTCGACTGTTTTCTGGGAAAGGAACAACCGTAGGCTCTGCTTTAGAGGTTCTACTCTACCATAGACTGCGCAATGATTGGAGCCAAAGAGCCAATCTCTCCTGGATCCTGGAGCAATTGCATTTCGCAAGCCAAATTGGTACGCCTTTCTCATTATCTGGAATTATTTGTCTATAATGTTGCTGATTTCTGGGCTTCCAAGGATCAAAATGCAAAGATAGGTTCGCTAGGGCTCTTCACAACAAGCTCCGCTTCTCGGGGGTTAACGCTCATCTCACGATTCAACACCTTCGTCTGCTACGCCTGGTCGAAACAGATGCTAAAAGCAAGAATCCGTGGGTTTTCGTACGTTCAATCACAGACATGGTTCTGCTATTCTTGCTAACAACCAATTCTGAACAGCGAACTAATCTGCAGGGATTTCTGAACAATATGGAGACCATCAAAATCCACGAGTTCTCGAATATGCACGCTGTTACGGCCACTTTGGAGACAATCGCGACATATTTGGTATCAGAGAGCCTTTTACGGACACTCCAGAGTCATCAGCTAATTTCACCTTAGATTTTCACGACACATTCCGCTGCCTTTGCCATTCCCCAGACTTGGGCCTACTTCTACCTGCCAACATTCATGGAAAGTGCCCCAACCGACGACTCTTTGGCTTGGACCGACAAACACGTATATCAGGATTGTCTTGTATACGTGATCAATTGCTTCTGTCATCTACTGTCCCGTCTAGACGACACTTTGCAGGATGTCCAAGGAGGTTTCAGCTTTTCTTTCGGAGGATATGGTTACGATAAGATCATGTTACAGCAACGGAATTTAGAGCTCCTTGCTATCATCTTGATCAACTTATCGGGCAACGAGCGCGGGTTTGGACAAGCATGTGGCAAATTTCGTTCGGTATGTACTTGAGGCCAGATGTCGAAGGAGTATTCTGATGTATGGAGCAGATCCTCAAATGTCGATCCGTTGGATCTAATCAGTTCGATCATAAGAACATTGAAGAGCTCGCTTGGAAACTGGCACAATCTTTCGAAAAGTATGCAGATAAAAATAAGGTGTTGATAGTCAGCAGAGGGGCTACACAGAATCACCTGTTCCGTAATCTTCGGCGTCAATCAAGCGTCAAGGAGGTAGGCTTGGACAGTATCCGCCAAACCCTCCCACATCGAATTTCCTCCAACGCCACGACTGAAGCACCTTCATCCGTTCCAGGAATCGACCAAGCCACTCAGTATACTACGGAAGAATTAGAGGCTGTCGCGAAGATTAGAGACTTCTGGCGTAAGCGTCTCCCGAGCCTCCTGGAGCGTCGCAAATACTTATCGACACCGGAAGGCCAGATCTTCAAACGATACTTCGATATATGTGCTCAGCATCGGAGCACTCCAAAACTATACATAGTCCTCCTGTCCTCCGGGGTCGAAGTGTCCCTCAAGGTTGATCGTGTACAATCCTCCTTACAGCATCAACATGAAAGTATTATGAGGCATATTGTAGGAGCAAACCCTTCAGAGGATACGTACGAAGCTCTTGATGGCTGTCTGCAGCGGGTCTGTAACCTCATGTTTGGGTTGAAGAGCCAAGCGAACACGATGTCGGCTCGTTGTCTTTCCGGACTGTTGGAGAAAAGCAGTTTGAGAGGGATGCGGCAAGTTCTGGACACTGTGATGGCTTCGACTGCAGCTGCAGAATCGAGCCTTGATCAAATAGTGACGGACTTGCGTAATATGTAGGGAGAAGATTGTATCACACGCCTGTAGGAATGATGTGAGACAGCTAGGAGAGACAAGAGTACGATGGTGGTAGCGCTGTTGAGAGTGGAGACGAGCTGTKAGATGTCATTAAGTCGAAAACTCGTTTTTAAGATCCGTGTTCGGATACAGCGCAAGTAAGATCCGCTGTCAAAGGTACCGTTACCTGAATCATCATGATGCACACGTCCTACTATCTATATATAACGCGAAGTAGAGAATAGCGTAGAAGGTTGTACCTACCAGCCGTTTGCAGCTTCTTACGTGATGAATCATGTCTTAGCTCTGGTCTGTGTAATTCGGCCTTGCGATGTATAATCTAATCTTGCTGACACAGATAATTCTTCTTAACGCCGGCCTTAATAATTGAGCATATGAAGATCCCCGAGGGCTGTAACCCCTAGCAGGTCCTAAGTACTGCACCTATCCTATGCTGAGCAAACGCCGATTTCAGGTTGGTGTGGGCCCTACAGATACTTAGATACTGCGTAGATACCACATATTTTCGATCCTGTTAGAAATGTAGTCCATGAAACTTAGGCGTGAGGTCCTTAAGTAAGTTTTCCGGGAGTAGGGTCTCCAAGGGAAAGCTCGCATACGGCAAGGTTTGTTTAGCAGGATTTCAATTGATTTAATTGTAATGAAGCTACTACCTAGAGCCGATAAAGCTTCAATACTCGATTGCAAAGAGACATTCTAGAAATGGTCGCTTGCGCTGGAATATATTCCTGGAGGCTGATTTCTTTGCCCTTGTACCAAGATCAAGTTGTGGGGGCCATTCGTAGAGGCTTTTAGCTCCTTTAGGATCCTACGCTATAGGGTTCTGTGGTAAAGGTTTGAATTCAGACGGCTCTGGGGACCAGATGAATAATGACAATCTTCTTCGTCCCACAACTTCTTCATCCCCCATGTACCAGCAGAAGGCCATCAAGAATAAGCTACAAGATTCAATGATCTTGCATCAATGAAGCGGTGTGTCTTTGGAGTGCTACTTGACTAAATTCCGTTAATGGCATCAATGTTGCCGGGCCCGAGGCGTGGGGTCTCCTTCCATCCCCCCCACCAATAATTCCGACCTGTCTCCATAGATGAGAAAGTCATTCTCTTCACATGGTGGTCCACTCCAATATTTTTCCAATACTCCTAAAGTTAAGATGACTTCAAAGTCTATCATGAGTCCGTGCCTCTTCTCCCCTTCTGCGATCCGCAAAACGAATCCTGGTTGGCCGGTTGAATCTCTTCCTGACCATGATTGATCTGTAAATGAGACCATGGGGCGCGGTTGTCGTTGATAAGTGTCTCTTCCAGTATTATGTCTGGGCGTCTGCGTTATTCATTGACTTGCTCCAGTGTGTATGGGCGAAGAACAACGTTCGTTGCCTCCGATGTCAATTTTGCATTTGATGATCTTGTAACGAATGGAAAGTTCGATGCCCACGCACAGGCCGAGAAACAGTATTAAAACTTGGAGAAACCCATGGCAAAGACAAGCTCCTGTACTGGAGTTAACTCGACACTCGCCGCAGCAATCGGCAACCCCGCTGGGAAACATATCCGGGAGTAATTTACCGAAAGGCAATCTAGTGTCGGCGAAAAAGCTGCGGTCACAGGGTTCACAATGCAGTCTCTTTGAAATCAGGTCAAAGGCTCGAACATTCAAAAGATAATCATATGTGGACCGGCATCGAGGACGCCTATGAGTATGTTCCATCCCATCCAGCGACCCGCTTCACCAGTTGCCATATGATCGTGAATGCTAGATCTGGTGGTCTTGACTTACTTAGCCCTGAGGCATTTGTCGCCCCTGATCTTGCAAGTCCGGTGCCCAACGGCGTAGTCCTTTGGAGTAAAAAGATTCACTACAAAGCGGATGCAGATAATCTGCCTCAAAACTTGGCCGCTGATGTTACCATTAATTGAATACCCCAGCTTGATCAATGCTAAAAGCCATTACATATCCAATGTCCATCCCCAAGAGCTTCATCATAGAGGATTACAGTCCTACTGTCGATTTTGGGCTCTATATAGTGAGGAAGCACCTCCTGACACTGGGAACCCTGGACTTTCAGTGGGAATTCTGCAGTCTGGGGTGCCTCAAGGTCTGTCTTTCTTTTACACCCAACCCATGTTAGCTGGCTTGGCCAGCTTAGGCTGAAACTTCTATTGTATACTGCATAGAACGCCCATGCGAATGATGATCCGTCAATTGATCTTAAACGGTTCGTCAAGTTACCAATCAATTCCAACGCGATTGACGAGGTGCTCGACATTCTTGAAGCACGCCCAACCGCGACTCAGGGTGTGTCCGGGCAGAACGTAAGAACTTATTGCAAGAGAGTGTTAGAGGGTGTTATGCTCCATAGATGCCGCAGCGTATTTGATCATCTTGTCAAAGACAGTGCAGAGGCCGACATTTTCGAAACCTTTGCTATTGTATACATCTAAGGGTACGTCAGCCGCTGTCGTCCTTGAAATCCGTGTCTTGCCAAAATGCATGATTTCTTTTAGTCAGGCCGACAACGCAATTGGAATACCAAGTTCTGATCCAGTCTAGCCTGTCTCCATGAACTCTGCAACTTCCATGCTGATACTAGCCAAAACATGATTGTACACTTACAGTATACTGTGGGGCAAAGTGGTCACGCAGATTCGAAAGCTGGAGCGCCAGAGCGCCAGATTGGTGATGCAGGAATCAAATGTATCTCCGCATCTGCGATTTTGGGACCACTGTCATCCTCCAAGAGAGAAAGACGTCTAGCCTCTTTCGCTTGTTTATAAGGCCAAGGGTTGCCCAGCCATTAAAGTTGGGACTTCACACCCGAGACCCTTGAATATCTTACCCCACTTCGACGCGTGACGCGTCTGGAGCAACAGCGCGTTATTAGCGCCAAGAGTCAAACTTCGAGAACATAGGTACCTATGTGTAGTTTGGGACGTTGACATCACTCTCTGCCGGCCATAATATCATCCACTAATATGGATGGGCATAGTTTAGCACCCGATTGGAAATCCTCAACGCCTTCTACTCTCGATAATGAGCCTCAAGATATCAGCAAGAACTATGAGATACCAGCTCCATTACCTTCGACTGCTATGAGCGCTCTGAAAGAACGCATCAAGAGCCACTATGAAATAAGCTCTGATTACTACTACTCTCTTTGGTATTTCAACCCGCTGCCTATACTCAGTGTGGACTAACCGGCAGGGGTGAGCATATTCATCATGGCTACTTCCTCCATCCCGAAGATTCAAAAGAGATAGCCCAGATTCGGCTCATAGAGCTCCTGCTCGACATTTCCAAATTGCCTTATGGAAGTAGTGTTCTTGATGTTGGTTGTGGAATTGGTGGTACGTCACGGTATCTCGCGGCAAAGAATGCGTGCAATGTTACCGGGATCACAATTAGCGGACAGCAAGTAAGGATAGCAAGTGATTTGACAGCCAAAGAGGCTGGACCTGGCCAGGCAACGAAAGATCAGTCTGCACGACTGAAGCTGAACGACGGGATGGTGCGCTTCATCGAGCTCGATGCCGAGAAAATGGGTGAATTTTTCTCCAATGAGCCAAATAGAACCACCTTCGACGCCGTGTGGATCTCTGAAGCGATGAGCCACTTGCCCGATAAGAAGCTCTTCTTCCAAAATGCAGAGATGTTACTGAATCCAGGGGGAAAGTTAGTAATAGCAGATTGGTTCAAGGCGGAGGGTATGACGGATTCAGAATTGGAAGCAGATATCCGGCCAATCGAAGGCGAGTTCGCTTTGTTGACGACAATGTATGCGCTAACGGACGCAGATGGTATGCTACTGCCCTCATTGTGCACTCAATCGGAATATGTCCAATATGCGAAAATTGCTGGACTCCAGGTTCATACAGAACCTTTTGATATTAGCAAAGAAGTGTCCAAGACCTGGTAAGTTGTGCTCAAAAAGTCCGACATGACTGCTATAGCTTACTGTACTCAATACTCAAGGGATATATCATGGTCACTTATCCAGTCGCCTGCGCTTTGGGCGCTCGCATTCTCCCACGGGAGAGATGGTATTGCATTTTTCCAAGCTTTCCG
Source organism: Cladonia macilenta KoLRI003786 (assembly GCA_000444155.1). Taxonomy (NCBI): domain Eukaryota; kingdom Fungi; phylum Ascomycota; class Lecanoromycetes; order Lecanorales; family Cladoniaceae; genus Cladonia; species Cladonia macilenta. The sequence goes on from KE598621.1 coordinate 1,629,374, forward strand.
GGCAATGAGAAGAGGCTATGCAAATGGGACGTTCCGCTACGCTGTAATGGTGTTTCAGAAGTAGGTTTAGGGTTACAAGCCGAAGTAGCGCCGTGGAAAGGTTCACCCCCTAACCGTTTGCCTCAGTCCTCAGACGTGTCTTTACCCCTTTAGGGTAGTCCTATATAAGTCTCTCAGCTAAAAGATTAGTATTGTGCCTAACTCTATTTAGCAGCTTCTAATATTTAATTAATAATAAAATAAAATATATCTAAGCTTAGAACTTAAAAATATAACTAATAGCTAGTATAAGATATATTATTTATATAACTCTTATTATAGATAGTATTTTAATATAAATATTATAATAAAACCTAACTATTAAGGTAATATAAGTGGATTAATACTATATAATAAGACTTTTTATTATATTATCTTAATAATTATATTATAATTATAATAAATATATATAATAATCTACTATAAGTAATAAATATTAATAAGGTATAATTTATTCTATTTCTCCTCTTTCTTTACTTTACCTTCCTTAGTCTTTTTYAAATTTTTAATATTTTTTTTTAAGCTACTCTTCTTTATTTTCTAAGCTTTAGGTCTTATTCTAAAGTTATATTATTTTTATTATTATTATTATCTTTAATATACTTCTTTTTATACTTAGCTGTTAGTTTTTTTTCCTTTTATAAAAATATAACTAAAGTAGCCTCTTATTTRTTAAAGTTAATATCTATAAGTAGCTTTATATTATAATATCTTTACCTTACTCTTACTCCTATATTTTATATATAAAGTTGATATTAATATCTTATAATAAGGAAAGTATATATTCTTAGTTAAGATAATATTAATAGAACTCTTATCTTTTAAGGCTATATAAGTAATAAAGATTATAATATTATTTATAATACTAGTGTTATGAACTGACGTCGTAGGATCTTCTGAAGATGAGTAATTAATAGTTAAAGGGGAATAGGGTAAGCTAGGTATAACTCTATATTACTTAGTAATATAAGACTAGACAGGTCTTTAATAACTAGGAATAACTATTAGTTTAACTATAGAGTTGAATATAAGGAGATCTAAATAATAGGTGAGAGCCCTGACTATATAGATATAAAAAAGTTTATTAAGATTATTAGATTTAATAGAGTTAATCTATAAACCGTTTAAACTTTTTATAGTTTATATAAATCAATCCCTAATTTATTTAAACCTTATAGTTTATATATTTTAATCACTGAACTATTTAAACTATTATATGACTTATTGTTAAGCCTATTCTAGGATATTTACTGATGGTGTATTCCTCTTATTATATTGTTAGGTTCTAATATTATCTTCCTCTTTTATTATCTTTATTCTAAAGATAACTATTTATCCTTTATACTATAATATGCTGTTAATCCTCTATCAAAATCTACCCTTCGTTGAAGGTATATTCTAGAGAGTGCCTATTCTAATAAGATTATATATTATTATAACAACTGTATTCGCTGTGATAAGGAGTATAAGATAGGTATAAACTTAAATTTTTATATTAAGTATTTTAGTATTAGTTTATTTTATAAGCTCGCTTTTTTAGAAGCTAAGCTTTACCGTATTTATAAAAAGAGGTATAAGAAGTTAGAGGCTATCTATTATATAATATTTTAAATCTAAGAGCTAGTTACTTATTAATTAAGGCTTTATATTAAGGCTGATAACCTAGAGAAGTAAGAGGAGGAGTTAGTTTATTATAAGCTTTAAAATATAGAGGAGCTAGAAGCTAATAAAGTAGTTAATATTAATAATAACCTTTTTTTTAACTTAGATTTTAAGGTTTTTAAGGTTCCTCTTAACTTTAACTAAACCTAATTCTTTATTCCTAAAATTATTATAAAAGGGTCTAGTAATTCTTAAGGTACTTAAGTAGCTCCTAAGTATTTTTAATATTATTATAATCTTTTTACTTAATAAGGTATCTCTAACCTTATTAATTTAGAATTTCCTTAACCTCTTATTTATCTTCTTTTTTAATTTTATATTAAAAGGTTTTTTATAAGGGTATACTWAGGTCTRYTAGTTCTAAGAGTAATATATAGAAGACTAGATATTATTTTAAATCTTTTAATARATTAAGTTTATAGTTAACTAATCCCTATTATTTTATAATTAAAAATAGTTTAATYTTTAYATAATCTAATTTCTTACTAGGCCTTTTTAATTTTATATTCTTAGTTAAGAGGTATATTTTATCTTTCTTCTTAAGCTAAGGATTATCTTTTTAATTTTTATTAGTTTATAATTTAACCTTTTTATTTACTATCTTAATAGTTTCCTTTARTTTATTATAAACTTYCYTAAGTTCTTTAGYTTTAATTAGTATTTTATTTATATTAGGTCCTTCCTATAATTATAGAAAGCCGTTTATATTTTTCCTATAATTCGCGAAGAATAGTGTTATTCTAGTTATCTTAGATAATTTATTATTATATATTAGCTATGCTATTAATAATAATAATATCTAGTTATTTTATTATTTATTTATATAATATCTTAAGTATATTTTTAATATTTAATTTACCCTTTTAGTTTATCTATCTGTCTAAGGATAATATATTGTTAATATCTTTAGCTTTATTCTGATTATTCCTAATAACGTTTTCTAATAGTTTGAGGTAAATAGTTTATCTCTGTTTAATATTATTAACTTAGGTATACTATGGTCCCTTATAAGCTTATTAAGTAATATAAATACTAACTACTTAGTATTATACTTTTCTTTAAAGGGTACTATAATAGTATATTTCATTAATCTGTCTATAATAATTATGATAGCATTATATACTTCCGATATTATTAGATCCTTAGACTTTAGTAATTTAGTAATAAAGTTTATTATGATATCATCCTAAGATATCTTTAGTATAGGTATGAACTGTATTTTTCCGTATAGTTTATGTCTTGCTAACTTGTTTTGCTGATATTTAATGTATTATTTAATATATTGTTCTACCCTTGCCTAAAGTTGTGGTGTATTATAATTTCTGCGAATGAGTTCTATTATTCTGGTAATTCCTAGGTGCCTATATATTAGGTTATTATAATAATCTTAGATTATCTCCTTAATATATATTTCTAGTATATACGTCTTGCCTTAATAGCTTAGTACTGTTATATTAGTTTACTCCTTATATAATTCCTTAGCTTTAGCATCTTTATTATATACCTTTATTAGCCTATTAATCATACTTGGTCCTTTAACTCTTATAGTTATTATAAGTGTTTATATATTTAGTACTAGTAATCTATCTTTCTCTTATTATAGAATAACTTRTTTATTTAAGTTTTTTATATTTATATAGTTTAATTATCTACTTAAAGCATCAACTTATCTATTTTCTTTTCTTAGAATATAGTAGATTTTAAATTTATATTATTYTAAAAGTTCCGTCTATCTGACTTATCTTTAGTTAAGTAATTTTATTATTATAAAATTTAAGAGGTTCTTATAATTAGTAAAGATATTAAGTTCTAAATAACTTTTAGTATAAACTTTTTAATATTTAAGTACCTTTATTACTGTAAGTAACTTCTTATTATAGATATTATAGTTTTATTCTAATATTATTATTTTTCTTAAATAATATATAAYTAGGTACTACTTATTATCTTTTTATTAATATAGGTACGCTCTTATAGCTAGATTTAATATATTAGTTTTAATCCTTATTAGTTAATTAACCTAGAATATATATAGTACTAGTAGTTTTATATATACCTTTTTTAGTTATTTAATTATATTGTCTTATTATCTTCCTTATTTAAATTTTGTATYTTTAGTAACTAGTTTTATAAGAGGTAAAGCTTTTTTTAAGAATCTCTTAATAAACTATCTATTAAAGTTTAGGAATTTTAAGAATACTTATACTTCTTTAACTATTATAGGTATTAGCTATTTTTATATATCTTTTATCTTATCTTAGCTTATCTGAATACCTTATATACTAATATYATATCCTAGGAAGTYAACTTTTATTTTATAAAATTTATATTTTTYTAGTTTAAGGAGTAGTCTAGTTTTATATAAGTATTTAAGTATTTCCTATATATATTAGATATRTTCTTCCTTATTTTCTAAATAAATTAGAATATTATTAAGGTAGGCCACTACCATCTTATCTAAATAATATCTTAGTATATTGTTAATTAACGCTTAATAAGTTACTAGTGTATTAGTAAGGCCGAATAATATTACTAGATATTTATAATATTTATATTAAGTTTTAAATATTATCTTTTATTCTTTATCTTCTTTTATATAAATTAAGTTATAGGCCCTCTTAAGGTTTAGCTTTATAAAGATTTTTACCTTCTTAAGTTAGTCCTAAAGTTTATTAATATTTAGTAATARGTACTTATTCTTAATTATAATATTATTTAGCTTTTAATAATTAATATATAGCTATAAGCTCTTATCTTTCTTTAGTATAAAGAGTATTAGGTAATCTATTAGTAATTTAGATTCTTAAATAAATCTTTTTTTTAAGTTTTTTATAATATACTTATAAAGTACTTAGAATTCCTTTTCTAATAATATATATATAGGTTTAAATATTAGTTCCTTACCTAATTTAAGTTTAATCTTATAATTTTAAGGTTAGTATTTAGGTAGTACCTTTATATTTACTTCTTCTTAAAAGAGCTATATATACTTAAGATACTTTTTAAGGATATTAAGAAGTATATTTCTTTTTTTATTTCTTTTATACTATTTAACTAGCTAACCCTTTACTATATTTATAGAGTTAGATCCCCTCTTAAGGCTATCCTTATTTAAAGTTATARTATTATATTTTATAATAGTTCTTTTACTTAACTTCTTATATATTATTATTTATTATTAATATATATATCTAGAGCTARTAATATTAYTAGGCTYTTATAGTATAAATATTCCTATTTTTTAATTAATTATTAGGTTTTATTTCTTTAACTAAGATATACTTAATATAATATAGTAATTAGCTATCTAAACTATATTAAAGGTAACTTCCTTATAGTATTATTAAAAAGTAATATTTAATAGGATTATCTCCCTATTAATATTTCCTAATAAAGCCTTTAACCTATTAGTTATTTAGAGTCTATAGGGTTTTTTCTTACCTATTATTAATAGGTTCTAGATATATACTAATATTTCTAATATAAAATTCCCCGTTGCTCCTGAGTTTATTATTATAATAATTCTACGGCTATTAATCTTAACTAGTTTCTTTATAAGTTGACTATACTCTACTGAGTTCAGTTCTTTTATAGGGGTCATAATATTTATTTCCTCGCGACTACCCTTATTATAAAAGAATAATCTTTTCCTATTTTTCTTATCTTAGGGTTAAAATATTCTTTAGGATAGAATCTAGCTCTAACTTTTTCTTCTATATATATAAGATATTTTAGGAGTAGATATACTTTTTATAARATATAATTATACTCTTCTTTATTATAGTCCTCCCTTAATTCTTATCTTAGCTTTATATGCTATTCTTCTAGCTACTCTAGAAATATTGTGGTTTCTCTTTTTTATATTAGGTGMTAAGCATATATATCTAAGTTATAGTAGTAATATATATATAAATAATATTAAGGAGTATATATAATTCTTTTAGCCTCTTATCTTACGTTGTAATATTTTATATAGAATATGTCTGTGTATTTACTTTAGTATACTTTACTATATTATTAATAATAAGAGTTGTACTGATAGTCCTAAGATCTTTTAATTAAGKAGTCTTATTTTTATTAATTCTCTCGTTTTTTCTCTTAATCTATAGATAATTTAGGTTTTTATTCCTCTTCTTAATTTACTTATTTCTAATTAGAGTTATTATCTTAATTATATTCTTATCTATTTTAAGCCTTCCCGTCCTAATTTAGTTTAAGTCTTTTAATTCTTAATTCTTAGAACTTGCTATAATACCTGTTGTATTATTCTAGATTTTTGATTTTTATTATTACTAGTGGGAGTGTACTATTCTATATTTTATATAAAAATCCTTAAAGGTAATGTTCCTATTAATTAGATATAGTTATTAGATTATTTTAAGCTTTATTATCTACCGTCTCTAGTTCTTTAATATATTGAGTGATTTCTTTTTTATTATTATAAACCTTTTAGTTTGCTAGTATTATCTTGAGTTCTAGGTTATCCTACTTTAGTAATAGTTTACTTATTCCTTTAGCTTTACCCTTTATAGTAATAGCTTGTATTATATTAATCTATGGTCTAGATACTATATTCTTTGACTTATAATCTCTAGTAAAGTAGCCTAGTTTATTATAGTTATAGTACTTTTATGCTTTTTTATTTATCCCTTTTATTGGCTTTCTGCGTATGCGTCCCTTCTTTATTATATTAAGTTCTATTAGTATCGGCCTATATAGATTAACTAATTATTTGCTATTATTAGAGTTAAAGCCTTGTCTATATTAATATTATATTGTGCTAGCTTTGGAGATTCTTTTATTATATCTTTTTTTTATAGCTTTTTTAAAGAGATTATTATTAATTTAGATARCTTCTTTTTAGAGTTTATTAAGTATATTTAAGCTTACTTTAATTCTTATTAGCTTATCTTTAATATTTTCTTTTAAMCCTCTTCTATATATTATTATAAGTATATTATTRTTCTATTTAATCTTAATTATATATTATTAGAATTATGTTGTATACTTTGTTATAGATCTCTTTTATTTAATATACTAGATAACCTATACCGCTTAATTTATTTTATTAGATAATATGAAAACTTTATAGAGTTTAGTCTTAAAGTAGGTAAATTTTTCTATTTATTTTACTACTTTTAGTATATCTAACGGGTTATTTAAGTATTTCTATAAGTAAGGTTATAYCTATTTTTATATATCTTTATATATAAAGGTAATAATAACTAYTATATATTATTTAACTAGTATATTATTATAGAAGTGAAGATAAAGTTAGATTTATATTAGCTACTCTTTAAGCTTTTTCCTTTCTTTATAGTAAAGGTTTAGTTAGGTAATYTTAATACTCCCTCTAAATTTATTATTAATATTATTATAATACCTAGTCTAGGTAGTTTTATTTAGGGTAGGTTAAGTTATACTTCTTTAATTTAATAAACTTATACTTAAGGATATTTAAAGTATTATAAACTAATATTATAAGATCTTCTAAAGATAAGTAATTAATAGTTAAAGGAGAATAAGATAAGCTAGGTATAACTCTATATTACTTAATAATATAAGACTAGATAGGTCTTTAATAACTAGGAATAACTATTAATTTAATTATAAAGTTAAATATAAAGAGATCTAAATAATAGGTAAGAGCCTTAACTATATAGATATAAAAAAGTCTGCTAAGATTATTAGGTTTAATAGAGTTAATCTATAAACTATTTAAACTCCTTATAGTTTATACGAATTAATCCCTAATTTATTTGAATCTTATAGTTTATATATTTTAATTACTGAACTATTTAAACTATCACGTGACTTATTGTTAAGCCTATTCTAGGATGTTTACTAATAGTACGTTCCTCCTATTACACTATTAGGTTCTAATAACTAGCTATCTTTTTTAGCTACTTTATTATTATAATTATAATCTCCTACTTTAACCTCTATTTTTACTATATATTTTAATAATATATAGTAAGCCTTTACTATTTTATTATTATTAAATTTAGTAGGTTAATATTAATATAAGAATTTAGTAGACACTATTTTTAAAAATATAATAATAATAAGGTTATTAAGATAAGTATTAAAAGGATATTTACTTCTTTATTAATAATTATATTTATAAATAGAGGGTAACCTTCTTATTAATTTATAAGTAGTTCTTAATTTTCTTTGATAAAGCTTAGAGCTAGTATATTTTTATATTTTATAATAATATACTTTTAATAGTATATTATAATATATCTTTTAAAGTCCTTAGTTAGTATATAAGGTAGGTTAAATATATTATATTTCTTAGTATATAGTAGATAGATATAATATAGTTTACTTTTATTAAGATAAGGTATTATTWATTATTCTATAGTAGACTTCTCTTTATTTTTTTTTAGGAATATATTTAGACTATCCTTTATATACTTTAATAATAAATATTTTTTTAGTAAACCTAATTTATTACTTTTAAATTATTATTTTTATAGTTAGTTAAGCCTTTACTATTATAAATCTTAATTATTAGAGTTGTTTATTTTAAAGATTCTAATATTTTATTAATAGATTTCTCTTTAATATATTTACTTATATTTTTATATCTTATCCTTATAAGATCTATCTTTATCTTTATTATCTTAAAATTTATATCTTAATCTATCTTTATTTTTATTATCTTAAGGTTTAGCTTTCTTTATTTTTTTTAGATTACTAAATTACTCTAGCTTAGTAATTATATATATAATATAAAAAAATAAAAAAGTATAGTTATAATTTATAATAAAAAGTTAAAGGTTAACTAAAGATTTTAGTATAAAGTAAATATTTAAATATATATTAAAATAATTATTTATTAATAGTATAACTAAATATATACTAATAAGTTCTTAAACTAGTAGGTAATTTAGGAACCTAGTTATATAAATAAGTAGTAAATTTATTATATAATGTTACAAACTGATGTTGTGGGATCTTCTGAAGATAAGTAATTAAAGAGCAAAGGGGAATAAGGTAAGCTAAGATAAATAATATCACTAACTATTTATATAGATAAGGAGTAGACCTTTTATATTATAATAGCTATATTAATTTACTAGTAAAGTTAAATACAAGGAGATCTAAACTATGGGTGAGAACCCTAACTATATAGACATAGGAAAGTCTGCTAAGACTGTTAGGTTTAATAGAGTTAATCCATAAACCGTTTAAACTCCTCGTGGTTTATACGAATCAATCCCTAATTCATTTAAACCTCTTAGTTTATACGTTTCAATCGCTGAACCGTTTGAACCATCACGTGACTTATTGCCAAGCCCGTTCTATGATGTTCTACTGATAGTGCGTTCTCCCTATCATACTGTTAGGTTCTAACATATAATTATATTTTATTAATATTTAGCTTATTTAATCTAGTAATTTTTAGCTTATATATATCTACYTATAATATATAATATCTTTATTATAGATTATATTCTTATAATATTAACTTATTAAACTTTTTTAATTTAATTCCTAATTGAGCTGGCCTCTTTATTATTATAAATTAGGTATTAAGCTTAAGGCTATTTATAATATTTATAATAGTATTCTTAGTATTCTTAGTATCTTTTTAATAATTTATCTCCTTTCTAACCTTAAACGTTGCCTTATTATTATTATACTTTATATTTATTTAATACTTTCTAGCTCTTATTCTAAGTATTTTTAATTCTAAAAAGGTTATATCCTAGCTTTTATAATAATTAATATTAAATTCTTTAAATTTATTATTTTAAATAATTACCTTTACTCTAATCTTAAAGCTAGGTTTAGGATTATATATTATTACTAAAGCTATTTAAATATCTTAGATTATATAGAGGCTAGCTAAATATCTTTTATTATTTATAAGGTAATAGATTTTATATTACTAGTAGTAATACTATTTTTTATTACCCTTTATTATTATCTAACTATTTATGTCCTTTTTTTTAGTATTAATATAAACCTTTAATATAAACCTAAGGGGAATATATTCCTAGTAGACTTAGCTTACTTTATTATAAAATTAATCTATTTTAATAAGTAAATCTATTTTATTATAGAAATTAGTTAACTAATAATAATTAAGATTATATAAAGCTATTTTACCCTTATAGATTATATCTTCTAATATATTAATAGTATAATTATTAAGGTATATACTAAAAATTAGAAGGTTTCTAAGAGTATCTCTAAAATATAATAAATAAAGAGGAAAGTATATATATCTTATTATAATATTATAGGTATTATTAGGCTATATATTATTATTTAGGTTAATATAACTAATTTTAATATCTCTTATTATCTCTTCTCTTAGTAGTAGTAGTCCTATAGTAATATAATATAGGTTATTAATAAATAGGGCTATAATATTAGTATAAAAATATTCTTCTTATTTTATTAATTTATATAATTCTAGGACTAGGCGACCTAGTTAATATTTATATTATTATTAAGATATAGTATCCTTACTAAGGAATTTTATAATAAGATATATATCTTTTTAAATCTTTTTAATTATAATCTATCTAGGTACTATACTAATTGTTTTAATAGTAGTAAGTTCTAATATTATAAATAATATTATATAATTTAGAAAGAAAAGAAAAGGAAGTTAAATATTAAAAAAGAAAAATATTTATTTATTAGCTATTAACTAGCTATAGTAATATTAAAAAAGAGTATAATAAGATATATTAAGTTATAGTTATATATTATTATTTTAAAAGATAGTAGCTTCTAACTTCTTATTATCTTTAAATAATAAATTTATCCTTTTTTTAGTCTTTATTATTTATTATTTTTTTTAAATTTTTTATTTTTTTTATTCTTTATCCTTTTCCCCCTTCTTTTTCGCTAGCTTTATAGCCTTTTTTATAACTAGCATTAACTAATTAGACTTATTATTATTAATATTAGGAGTAGGATAGTTCTTTTTCTTAATAAATCTTCTTTTTCTTAATATAAAAGCTATCTAATTAGGAACCTCTATAACATTATTATTATTATAGGTTAGAAGGCTAATTAAAATATAATAAGTCCTAATAACTACTTTAAACTAATTTTTAGCCTTTAAGCCGTACTYCTTCTTAAAGAATATATAAAGGAAATCTATATTAAAATATTATTTATTAGTTAATTAATACTCTTAGTTAAATTAATATTTATATAACTCCTACCTCTTTAGGCTATATAGATAGTAGAGGTTATAATATTAGTTACCCTTTCTAACTATAATATTATTATAGTCTATGTTATTAATCTTTATTTATATCTTAGCTATATATCCTAGTAATATATATTAAGCCTTAACTATTTTATTTATATTAAATTTAGTTAGTTAATAGTTATATAAGATTTTCCTTATTATTATATCTAGTAGGTTTATAATAGTAAGATTATTAAGATAATAACTAAAGGGAATAAATAATATATTAGTAATATATAACTTAGTAAATAATAGGTAGCCCTTTTAATTACTTAATAATAATTTATAGCTAGTCTTAGCTAGGGCTATAAAATAAAGGTATTTAAAGGCGTTATATTATTAATAATATATAGTTATTAGGGTTAGGGTTAGGGTTAGGGTTAGGGTTAGGGTTAGGGTTAGGGTTAGGGTTAGGGTTAGGGTTAGGGTTAGGGTTAGGGTTAGGGTTAGGGTT
>KE598622.1:0-30083 GCA_000444155.1 Cladonia macilenta KoLRI003786
ATGGATCAACCGATGGGGCCAAGTAGTTCGGAGCTTGCTGGCTGATCTTCTAGGAAGACCGACCTTACTGTCGTGAAGATGCAGTCCCTAAGCGCGGAAAGCAAAGGGTGACTTCCAGTGGTAGGTCAAAAAGCTAGCGGGTACAAACAGTTATGAAAGCAGGAGAAAGGTTAAAAACATGAGGTAGAATTCAAAGTTAGGCTATATCAGCAGCCACTGTGGTGACCACTCAGATACTTCTCAACTTATGTGCAGTCCCTGCCTCATGTAGGGCCCATTTCCGTCTATGCGTCTTTGTCACACCACTTACAACTTCCAATTCCCTTCCTTCCATCCCTAATATACGGTATGAAAGAGTAGTCGCCCTCCAACGCCTTCATACGGACGTCTGGTACTCTAAGTCGAAGCACAGAAATGTCTTTCTCGTCATCTGAARAGGTTGAAATRCAGAGCACTTCACATCTGGAGGYACAGGGCGGTAATGGCAGCAATGAGCCGGGTATGCCAACATATCACTGCCGTCTTGCGAACCCGGCACCGCTGGGCCTCCTCTCTTTCGCCACCAGTATCTTCCTTGTATCCCTGGCCGGTATGGGAACTCGAGGTGTCGAAGCACCAAATATCATTATCACGAGCATGATATTCTTTGGAGGTATTTGCCAGTACATTGCTGGTATCATGGCATTTGTCACAGGCGACACAGTCAGCCCACTCATGGTTCCCCTGCTTCTCTGTACGACGCTGATGGCCGGTCAATAGCTGCAAGCCACTCTCTTCTCTTCCTATGCTGGCTTCAACGTCGCGTACGCCCTTATCTTCGTACCCGGCACTGGCGTGTTGGCCGCGAACACAGACGCAGCAACTGGCAAACCGTTGCCGGAGCTCAATCAGGCGTTGGCGCTGCTCATATGGGCTTGGTTTATCCTGACCGTCATATTCTCCATTGCTGCGACGCGGACATCGTGGTCGCTCTTGCTGGCACTGCTGTTCTTGGATCTCGAGCTATTGCTGCTCGCTGTTGGTTACACCGTGGGAAATGACCGGATTCTGAATGCCAGCCGGGGCGTCGGCTTTATGGTCGCTTTCTGTGCTTGTCGGTTTCTCGCTCCCTTCTCGTTCGGATCACTGCAATTAACAGAACCGCTTAGATTGGTCCGGTGCGGCAGGGCTTTGGGGAAGCGGAGCAACTATGATCAATTTACCGACGGGAGAGTTATCCCACAAGCGCGATGCCTAGACACACAAGCAGTTCATTCGGCTATCTCATAGATAGCACGTTGTGCTTAACTCCTATTGGCATACCGCCGCACTGTCAGGTAAAGTTTTGTACCTTAATAAAAATGTATCAAGAGTCTACAAACAACAACTAATCCCACACTTCCGTGTCGATCATAGGGGCTAGATCAGGCTGCATTACTGTTGAAACTAAAATGTTGAAAGCTATGATAATTCTTCAGTTTAATTGTTTCTAAGAGGGCCGGGAAGGGTAACGACGCACTCTCTTATTGACTGTTAAGGTTATAAGGTTCTGTTTGTGGATTTGTAAGGTCTGGAATGTCCGTTTATAGGAAGGAAGTGTCCTGTAGATTTGAAGGCTGTCAACGAACTTAATCCTGATATCGAAACTATGGCATAACAAGGTCCTACAATCTTGAGAAACAAGTGCATAGCTGGAATTTACTTCAATTTGGGTCGGTAATAAGATTACTGTTACCAGTAACTGCCAACTAGCCTSTGTTCGAGTTTGACTTCCGCCAGCGGGAGTMGTCCGAGCTTTTAACCACCGTTGGCCCCTTTAGGCTTCAKGGCTAGGAGCTAAGGGGTGCGACTAAGAATATTAACGAAAATCCACCAAATATGAAAGAGGACTAACTTACATCCCACAGTGTTTGTGTCCAAGTCAAAAACCGAGTAAAAGGCTTGGAGAAAAGCGGAACCCAACACGATTTCTTCGTGTTGCTCATCGCCAATCGGTAACATAGCGCTGACACACAAAGTTTCACCGTGCGGCATCGGCCACTGCAAGGTGTAGTCGTACGGAGTAAGAGTGAAGTTCTTACCAGCCAAGTCAAAGGTGATATCTGGCATTACATGAAGCTTTTCACAAGCGACTGTCGGTGGCAAGAACGTCTCTTCCTCAAATCCAAGGATCTGGCATATGTCCAGAACTATGTTGAGAGGAAGGAACATGAGTGCTGACGTGGTAGAGAAGGAAGTGGTGTAACCAGCGAGGGACATTCGAATGCCCGGTTCACCGCCAAGCGTTAAGTAATTAGCTTCCGCTTGCCATCTTCCAGTCAAGACGTAAGGGCCACTTCTGTTCGTCAAAGGAATCTGTACCAGCTCGCTATTGAATCGCTCATGATTGATGGCACCGAATATGAGTTCACGTGGCTCTCGAAGGCACATTGAGAAGATATTCCGGTCAAGAGCCTTCTCTTTGACCATGGACATAAACGGGGATGGATTATTGAGGACTGAGCCTGCACTTGATGGCGTCATTCCTAAGATACCGTGGATGGTGCTTATGTCGTCCCACGCTATACCATGGGGATGAACGGTGGTTGCCTCCAGAAACAACTGGTTCTTGATGTGGAATTCATCTAAGTAGAATGTATCTGCATTCATGTTTCCAGAGGCGAAGATATATCTATATGGAAACTCCAGGGCGGTCCCGTTCTCCCTCGAGCTGCAAGATCGGGAGGCATCATATCTCACGCCTCCTGGCTGGCAATCTTCACATTCGATGGAAGTAACAAAGGTCTCTGGGGAGGATATATCCATTAGCATCTGAAATCGTTGAGGGGGAGTTCCAATGCTGATCTCAGTAAAATATACGAGATCATGGGTGAARTTCTTCTTTAATGTTGATCTAATGTTAGCAGTYTATTGACTTGCGGACTTGCAATTAAGCACCTACCGTAAGACCACTGCGGATAGAAGACCTAGTGGAACCAAAACCCCCTGGAACTGGATTCCTTCGCGGGCCAACGATCGGCTGTTGATTCAATACCTCGGTAGGGCGGAGTAAGTGCCCTATCTTGTATAATGTTCAGCCTCAGGCTTCTTAATTGGATTTGGCTCAAGGTCCTGGCCTACCGTTCTACTGTCGAGAGGAAGGCGAAGGACTGTCGCAAAGCCGGACTGAACGAGCACACTGCTAAGGAGTCCTGCTATTAGGGTCGCTTTTTTTAGAAGAATCATTTTCGTCATGGTCCAGTTCGCTATGGGACGAAGAGCTCCGCTGCAGAAGGTGAATTGAACGAAAGTGAAGGGTTCGTCTGAATAAGTAGGCCACACGAGAGAGTTGACCGTTTCGATCTGTCAAGGAGCAATTAATAGGCCTTGTACGTTCAGCTGCTGGTGAAAATTTTGCGGCAAAGCATGGCAACTAAGTGCTGCGCCTTCCACACGAAACAGCTCGACTGTCGTATCTAGTGCTCAAAGTAGTCGAAGGAGACGATGGATCAACTTTGAACGCCCTCAGCTGAACAGCCCTGTAAGGCTGACACAGGTAGGGACCCTTRATGGTCCCCTWGGCAACACTAAGGCACTCCCAAAATCCCAGCGCCTATTTTAGTATGCAACCTACATTATAGGTATCTATAAGGGACCGTTAATGGGGACAACCCTTCTTAGCTATCCCAGCCGGTAGCACCTTCCTTCTGAAACATCTTCGATAGCGGATCCTTCTCATGGCTGGCGCTCTCGCTTGCCAGAGGTAATCCTTAACCCAGATTTACGTGTCCGCGGTGGAAGTCATATCTCAGTGGTTGGTGCCTCGCCATTGTTGAACGGGAGTGCTGGATACGAGCAACTTTGCTCGGGTAGGACTTTAGGACGGTGCCCAACTCCCGATCCTTTAGGATGGACATACTTTCCTGGCAGTCG
The DNA here is from genome assembly GCA_000444155.1 of Cladonia macilenta KoLRI003786. Lineage (NCBI taxonomy): Eukaryota > Fungi > Ascomycota > Lecanoromycetes > Lecanorales > Cladoniaceae > Cladonia > Cladonia macilenta. Next base: position 3,892 of record KE598622.1, read on the forward strand.
AATAGTTCTCAAAGGCACGACCCTAGAAACGGCACACCACCAAAACCCGGCTCATTAGGGTAAGTGGGCAAGGACGGTTGGCCTCAACCTACTCTGCGGGCACTTGTTGCCTGACATTTGATACTTCCGGATGGATATAATAATTATATGATTGCGGGATGTTCCTACATGCTCTATTCCATGGACAGAAAACAAGAAATGTTATAGACTCTGATCGGTCGCATCGCTCGTTACTATTACCAGCCTACTCCTTTCCGTAACCTCCTGCGCTAGAGCGTCAATACTCTTGCCGCTCAAGATCTCCATAACGCCGACAGCCGCCTCCAAACTCTTCGCAAACCAATTCCTCAGTTCTACAGCAGCCAATGAGTCGACCCCATAAGCTGAGATTGGACGAGCTGGATTTATATCCTCAATCGGCACGACAAGTATCTTAGAGATCTGGGCGATAATGGCACTGCTGATAATATGTTGTACCTCTGTGAGTGAACATGCCCTTTGGATTGACGATTCCATGGAGGATGGCCCAGCCCCATTGGCGGCGATGTCCTTGTTAATTTTACGAAGATAGCTAAACTTTGCGTCACTGAAGTAAGCTGCTGGCATCTCTGGATCTATATCCGACAACCCGACAACTAGCTGGCAGTCCGCTACATCTCGTATTGGCTGAGTGATAGCATAGTCTAGTAAAGCAAGGAACTCGTCCAGTTTAACTGGTTTAAATCCTTGGGCCGTGAGAAATCGGAGTGATTCGAGGTTTTCGCTGACATATCCGGCGCCTTCAATCATACCTAGGTCCAAAGAGCGTGTGGGCATGCCAAGACTGGTTCTATAACGGGCAAAGGAGTCTTGGAAGGTGCACGCGGAAGCATAATTGGCTTGGCCGTTTCCGCCGATTATGCCGGAGCAAGAGGAGAGCATAATGAAGAAGTCGAGGGGAGTATTGGAGAAGACCTTGTGCAGGTTCAATGTGCCTTGGACCTTGGGACGAAGTGTTTCCTGGTAGGATCCTAGGGTCATATTATTGATGAGATTGTCCTGATATGTGTCAGCCACAATCACCTGTTGGTTAAACTCACGCTTACCCTAATGACCATTGCCGACTGGATCACGCCACGAATTGGGGGCATCTCCTCAGCACACCGTCGAATGGTTTTTTCGAGCTGCTTCAGGTTGCCGACATCGCAGGCGTAGCACACAAGCTTTACACCAAGGCTCTCAACTTCCTCCTTGAGGATCACTGCATTCTGRCTTTTCATCCCGGAGCGCGATAATACGACGATGGTTTTACATTYTCTACTTGCCATCCAACGGCACATTGCGCGGCCAAGGCCACCAAGCCCGCCAACAATGAGGTATGACGAGTTCTCCGCAAACGTGGCAGCTGCAAGAGCCCGTGGCAAAGCCTATACCGTACTTGTTAACAAGGAAATCCGACATACGATGGAAAATACCACGAACCTTCACCGTTGTGACGTCATTCACCTTCAGAACTACCTTTCCGACATGCTTACCGGCTTGTATCAATCTAAAGGCAGACTCCATCTCCGAAAATGGAAACACGTTGAGAGGATATACCGGCAATATCGCACCCTCCTGCAGCAGTTTGAAAACCTCTCTCACCATTCGCTTGCCGAGGTGAGGTTTCTTGTGGAATACCACTGTAAGATCCACGGAAGCGAATGTGACGCTCCGATTGAACATTTCCATGTCCAATCGAGAGTTCGCTAATATATCACGTTTGCCAATCTCGATGAATCGACCTAGTTCTGCAATGCACTTGAAGCTCTCATGGAGGCTTTCGCCTGCAATAGAGTTGAGTACAACATCCACTCCCGTCCCACCCGTCAATCTTCTGATACCTTCCACAAAGGTAGCCTGCCTGCTTGAGAAAATATGGCTTTCTGGAATGTCGTACCTCTGCATGACCAATGATTTTTTCTCCGGATTACCAACGGTTACAARGACCTCGGCCCCGAGATGCTTCGCCAGCATAATCGCTGCTTGACCAACGCCGCCGGCTGCTGAGTGAATCAAAACGCTTTCACCTCGCTCGAGCCTGGCCAGATGGACTAAAGCGTAATATACGGTGGTGTAGACGATTGGTATCGACGCGGCGGTCTCAAAGTCCATATCGTCGGGTATCTTTTGGGCGCTTAGGGCCTTAAGCTTGACGGTGCTGGCATAAGCTTTGCCTCCCCAAGCACATATGCGATCTCCGACATTGAATTTGGCTGATACATCTGCTCCAACTTCGGTAACAATGCCGCTATGTTCACTCGACATGAGGGACCTGTCTTCTAGTTGACCCAGCGAGATCATCACATCGCGGAAATTGACGCCGAATGCTTTAGGTATCATCCTTATCTCGTCACTTGCGATAGGTTGCGAAGATGATGTATCATCAATAAATCTAAGGCTGTCCAAGAGGCCAGGCGAACCCACTTCCAGACACAAAGCTCGATTACTCTGACAAAAGGGTTGGTCTTCTGGTTCGGCTACAGTGGTACTCGAGGCAAGGAATTGCTGTAAAGGAGTATCTTCCACTAGACGTGGGACAACGAGGCGGCCCTCTCGTCCAGCGTACTCGACATCTTTACTCAACTCACCCTCCGCTCTCTGCACGAACGCCTTGTCCAAAGTCTCGGCAATAAGCCTTGAAGCTTCTTGCGGCGATGATGTGTGACCGTCCAGATCAAGCGTAATAAGGCGAAGGGCGTGGTTATCCGATCGGGATGACCGGGCTAGACCAACGATGAGACTTGTTTCTACCTGCTCTGTATCCATGCCGCGGGTAACCCATAGGACGCTGCTAGCAGAGGATAGCATCTTCCTGACGGCAAGCCATTGAGTCTCGTTGCAGGTACTGAGGATCGGCATGTCAACCTCAGCGAGGCAGATGCAGATTTTGCCGTCGACTCGCGCATCCGCTATGTCTTCAATTTTGCCAAACACTAAAACAATGCTGGCTTTGAACGCGGATTGGAGTGCCGAAAGAATCATCTTAGAGCGCGTAGAAGGCCTTGCAGGCTCGATCAGAACGATTTGTGGTCGACTTCGTTTATTTTCATTATCCATATTTGTTGAGGCAGGCACATCTTTTGTGCGCATGCCATGACCCAAAGGAACGTCGACCCCTGAGGAGTCAGCAAACTCTTCCGCATCCTGATATGTGATGGTGGCTATCGGTTCCCAAAGTAGCCTGTGGCACCTTCTCGACATGGTTTCAGTATGGCTAGTAGAACCACTGCCGCCCGGAATGGCCGTACAAACAAATCCAGATATCTGTATGAATGGGAGCTGATCGGCTTTTACAGAAGGGCTGCTTGCCGTCAGCGAGAACTCACAGGAGCGCTTTCCTGCCAAAGTGGTAGAAGCATGAACAAGAAGCTTCTCGCCTGGAGCCGTAGGAATGTTAGTAGATATAGCAAGTTCTTCGATGAACGTGGGCACCATAGGGGCCTTCAGGGCGTCGGCCTTAATCAGAGCTGGAGAAGTCATTTGCATACACGCGTCCAACGTCGCTGGGTGGATGACGTGAGGATGTTCAACCCTTTCAGGCATGACCGCGGCAGTATCGGGGATTCGAATAGTACCTAGTGACTGGTCAGAGCCGACGATGACATCCTCAATACATCTAAAAGCATCTCGAAATCCTAGTCCGATCGAATTCAGACTCTCATATAGTTGTGCCGGATCAGTGACAATTTGACATTGGGACCTAGCTGCTYGAATGCCTTCCGTGAAACCGGAGCGAGCCAATTGATGCTCGCGATTCCCTTCTACCTCTGAAGACTGTCTCTCATATTGCACGCATATGAGGCCGCGGCAATGCTCATTCCAACCTTCATTCGTTGAGTAAGAGAACACACGAAATTCATCCCAAAGATCGGAGGACTTGCGACTGCTGCGATTGTATGGCCGCAGAGTAAACATTGTTTCGATCCCTTCAGCATTGTTTGGCACAAGTAACATCTTGCCAAAGCTGATATCTCTGAGTTTGTAACTRGAAGGTGTCACAGTTGGGTCCTTTGTGCAGCTACATTGTAATGTGGCTTCGATCGCCATGGCAATGTATCCGGCAGCAGGATATAGAATGTTCGTTTGTATGACATGCCCACATAACCACGGGATCTCCAAAATTCTAATAACATTCCTCCAGCTAGGTTCGAGAGAAGTAGAGTCCGCAGTCGGTGCACCCAATAAGGAGTCGCGCGAAACTGAGCGTTTACGGTAACTCAAGCTCAGCCGTGACTCATGCCAGTAGCTGACGGAGTGGTCCCAAGGGTACGGTGGCAAGTCAACTAATACGCTGGGCTGACGCTCGCATCGGTCGAAGTTGATAGCCTTTAGATCAACAGGACATCCACCTTGGACAAGGTCCATGACGGCGTCCAACATCGTTACCGTGGCGTCTTGGTTTCGAATAAGACAAGTCGTATATATGATCCTCTCTTCCTTAAGAGTAGCAAAGCTCTGTTTAACGAATCCCGCCAAAGCTGAATGAGGACCAATCTCAAGCAGCATATCAACCGCAGGTCTCGCGCAGCGTACGTCGACCCGAGCTCCATTTTTCATCGATCCTATGCACATATTGTGTAGAGATTTTGAGAATCGAACTTGAGATACCATGTTCTTGACCCAGTACGCTTCATCTAGCTCTTCACCGTCCATCATCTCGCCAGTGACTGATGAGTAAAACAAGGTTTCTTTATTCRGCTTGGGCTTGGGTAGGCCCTTCAAGGCAGCAAGGTAGCTGTTCGCAATTATATCCATATGATGAGAATGGTAGGCAGTGTTGACCCCAAGTCTGCGGACAAAGATCTGGCGAGCTTCCAGTTTGCTTTGCAAACTAATGACAGCTGTTCGGTCGCCAGACACTGTTACACTTCTTGGACTGTTGACACAGGCAACAACGGCCCTCCCTCTACCAGCTGGAAGTTCGGAAATCAACAACTCGGTCTCGGCTTGTGATAAGCCAACAGCTATCATTGCACCACGAAGTTTGCCCTTCTCCAACATTGTGCTCGCTAAGTACCCACGATGATAGGACGTCGTCAATGCAGACTCAAACGTGACTGAACAGCATGCGTACGCTGCTGCAATCTCTCCACTAGAATGGCCCGTTACCGAAACTGGATTAATTTTCCAAGACGCAAGTAGGTCCACCAGAGCGCATTGTAGTGCTGTGCAAAGTGGTTGACCTATGGCCGCAGAGTTCAGACGAGATGTCTCCGCAGGCTTTAGTAGTTCGACTATAATGCTTCAGTAAGATATCATTGATCCCTAGGGTTTGACTAACCAATGAGGGACCATGATGCTCCCAGCTTCTTGAAATGATTATCCGCATATAACAATGAATTTCTAAAGACTCTGTATTTACTGATCAATTCTCGACCCATTGCAAACCATTGTGCGCCCTGGCCAGTGAAGACAAAACCTATYCGAGGATTAGGGACTGCCCTTCTCGGTCGGACCTTCTGTAAATCCAGAGAGTCTGCCAATGTCTCCAAGTCCCGCGCGGTAACAGCGAGCCTCCAATCCATGGCTGTTCGGCGCGAGTTTATGGTATGAGCGAGGGCTTCGAGGAATCCCTTGTTGTTGGAAGTTTCAATTTTTGCCCTTAGATGATTCCTGACATTTTCTGCCATTTGCAAAACACCTGCTTTTGTTCTATGCGAAAACACAAACACTCGCTCATTGCGTGATTGATATTCCTGCGAGATCAGTTCATGTTTTGCAAGGCTAGAAGCTGTCCCGTTCATTATAGGGCTATGACAGGATGGGCCTAGAGCTTGATAACCACAGTAATGAGCGTCCAGGATAACATGAGCATTGGTACCACCATACCCAAAGCTGTTGACAGAAGCGCGACGAACGGTGCCTGTAGGCCAAGGTTGGAGTTCTGTTGCTACCTTCAGATGATCAGCACCTTAAACTTATCGCGATTATCAGCTAGACATACTCTCAAGTTTCGCTCTTTCAGCATCAACTCTTTGTTCTCGCACATAAAGTTCGTGCTTGGGGGTACCAAACCCTTCTCTAGACAAAGAACCGCTTTTATTAGGCTTGCGAGACCTGACGCAGACTCAAGATGTCCGATATTTGCCTTCACTGAACCCACGACCAGAGGATTGGAAGGTGACCTTGACTTTGCCAAGGCTGTGGAAATCGCTTCAATTTCGATGGGATCTCCCACCTTCGTTCCTGGCCCATGGGCTTCGACGTACCCCGTATCAACAGGGTCTAATCGAGCCTGTGCATAAGCAGCATTCATCATAGAGACTTGTGCTTCACAGCTTGGCATCGTCAGCCCTGGCGTCTTCCCATCCTGATTAACAAACGTATTGCGGATGACTGCCCGAATAGGATCGCCATCGGCTAGAGCATCTTTGAGCGGCTTGATGAAGACACTCGCAATTCCTTCGCCTCTACCGTAGCCAGAGCCTCTACTGTCAAATGAAAAGCAGCGGCCCTCCTCTGATAAAAATCTTAGTAATTCCTTAGCACATCGGTCAAAGATCTGCTRTGAGAGATGACAAACCCTAGGTTACTTAATGATATCATAGTCTTCGGGCTTAGTATCAGATTAGTTCCGCCGACTATGGCTTGTTTCGACTCGCCAGCTCGCAGACCCTGACAAGCCTGATGCAGTGCGACAAGACTTGCAGAGCAGCCAGTGTCAAGTGCGAGACTGGGCCCCTTAAGGTTGAAGTAGTAGGAGATCCGATTCGCGAAAATTGCTTTGCCTGTACCTACTACGTGGTGAGCAGGTAGGGTTTCTGGGTCGGTCAGCATCATGTTGCTGTAATCGTCGGAGAAAACGCCAACGTAAACAGATGTGTTTGTTCCCGATACTTTCTCGAGAGTAACACCGCCTGCACTATTGTTAGCGTGTATTCACTTGAGATCTGAATGGAGAACATGTCATAGACCATTCTCAAGTGCCTCATAAGCGACTTCCAGCTGCAGCCGCATCTGCGGATCCATGGCCTGGCACCAAGTTGTTAGTTGCAATCGAGCAGGCAAAAGATCTGGCACAACAGGACAGCCGGTACCTTAGCTTCCAAAGGCGAGATATTGAAGAACGGCGCATCGAAAAGTGAGATATCCTCCTCAAGAAAGTGGCCGCCTTGAGACTTGAACTGCAGGGTTCTGTCAATAGCATATTCTGGATCGGTATCCAATCTTATACTTACTGTTCCCCCAACATCTGAGCTAGGGTGTTCAAAAGAACTTTGAGTGAACCTCTCGGCAGGTATGCTGGACCACCCACTACGTCCACTCGCGACCATATTCCAGAGCTTTTCTGGATTTGACGAGCCTCCAGGCAGGCGACAAGCCATGCCAACAATAGCAATAGGCATGACCCCGTCGTCARTTGTACTTTGCCGGTAAGGCGTCATCAGATCACGGTCTGCATATGAGTGACCATTCGTTGAGCAACCGTTCTCCTGCGCCAGATGTACATTTGGTCGAGTCGAAGGTGCTCGACTGCCAGTCGTAGCCAGGCTGCCATTTGTTAGGGATGGAGCCATGGTCTACCCTTGCACCAGGATGATGCTTRTTCCTGATTGAATATATAACACAGGCATTTGTGGACAATATTACAYGRAAGACATGATCTGAGCTAAGGGACAGTAGAAGCTAAACAAAATATGGTCAATAGGAAGCATCCATTATAACATTGTCCAACCGGGCTGGGAGAACACTCYARAGAATAAGTCGTTACCTAGATAGCTCTACCCAAAGGAGATTTGCTCTCGGGAGACGGAACCTATCTTCAGCTGTGGCTGAAGCGTCCATTGTCTACCAGCGGTGTAGAGTGCCCGAAGTATGACGCATTGGACAAAGCTGGGAGGTCGGCTTGTGGGCGAGAGCTGACTCGTGTTGGCGCTGTGCAGATCTAAATGTAGAGGTCCCTTTGGCTCCATTTTCCTGGTTGGCCGTCTTTAATTCTAACAATAACTTTTGTACCATRTGGAGTAGCACAACACAGACCGCCAATGCGAACCKACTACACATATGTATGATATGATCGTTGCAAGGATTGATGTCGATAGTGTACTCCATATGTGTACATTAGACGCTAAACCCCCCGTACGCGAATAATTACTCCTTGTGGAATCTTCGGGATCGGTTAATCTGCCAAGAATGTTAAGCGAGATTATCATCGGTGGGAGCGCCCAACAATCATTATGTAAGCAAAAGGATCACTGACACTTGGAATTAGCAACCAACCGAGCACCCTATCACCCCAGTATACTTACCCCCTGATGCGGGGCGTACAGTACAACGGTGGTGTAGTTCTCCTGGTAGTGTCAGCCATTGTGTGCACTAGAAGTGTCGAGACCACACGTGGATCTGTAAGTGGAGAAGCCCGGCTGGGGCTGAGGTACAAGCGCCTGATAACGCACGCCACGATTTCCAACTGCAGTACGCTTAATCCTGCGTAAGCAGTCTAAACAGAAGAACACGATTGTGTTGTCAAATGGTTCTTGCATCTAGGTCATAACGGGTCATGATACCCGGCAACACGCCCTCGCCGGAATGCGCCCCATGAGCGATGGTGCCAAGCCGTCTAAAAGCCTTCTGTCAGCAGTGGGCATGCAGTACTACGGTGCCCAAACCAGTATGGTCATAGCTCAAATGCTTCCCAACTCAGCAGCACCTTAGCACCGTGTATCTAGAGCTTCTCTGGCGCAGCTCCTGTTGAGTGTTCTACAATTGGATGTACGCTCAAAGATTTCAATCATGAGCCTCTTCAAATTGCAAACAATTGTCACTGGYGCTGTATGGATCGTAATAGTCGTCATAGGTGGGGCTCTATTGAGGCGACTCAGGTCTATGTGGCAGACTTGGAAGTATCAACGAGATAACCAATGTGTTCCGCCAYCAAGGTTCCCACAGCTTGAGCGCATTTTGGGTATTGATATGATGCTCGACAATATACGTTGCTGGCAAAAGAACACCCTTTTAAATCGGCATAGATGGCGGTATGAGACAGCTGGAACCACGTATGGCTGTACCATTGCTGGCCAGGATACTATCTTTACGATTGAGCCTGACAACATTAAGACCGTGTTCTCAGACCGTTTCAGCGATTTTGACGCTGGCTGGCTACGCCGACGAGCCTTCGCCCCGGCCATTGGCGATGTGCTCATCACCGCTGATGGTCCAAAATGGCATCATCAAAGGGCTATGATGCGACCCGCATTCAACAGAAAGCAGATCACAGACTATAAGTTTTTCGAACGGGACCTTGATGCATTGATTAATAGGATACCCAAAGACGGGTCAACTTTGGATATGGCACCTCTTCTCTACGTGCATGCATTGAACCTCGCATCCAGACTTCTGTTTGACGAACCGCTCTCCAGCCTGAATCCGGAGTTCGACTCTTCCTCGGAGAAGTTTTTGACGGCATTTCACAGTGTAAACAGGGGAAACGAACTGAGGATTCGGTTGGGACGACTTCTCCCATTGCAACCCCGAGACCGCGAATATGAAGCTGCTTTGAAAGTCGTGCACGAATATGGCGACCACTTTGTTCGCAGAGCCTTGAATCATCAGGGATCGCAGACGACGTCAGCTAAGGGAGAAGTTAAAGGCCGCTATGTCTTCCTTCGTGAATTGGCAAAGGAAACTCAGGACCCCACAGAACTGAGAAACCATCTTTTGGGAATGCTGCTCGTGGGAAGTGAGACCACTGCCAGTCTTTTGACCAGTTGCCTAAGCCTTTTGTCCAGTCGGCAGGAATTGTGGACCATAATGAGGGCGGAAGTACTGGGTATGGGTGATTGTGACCCTACATACGAGCGAGTGAAGAGTCTCACGACTTTGAACAATGTAATAAATGAAGGTAAACAATGATGCTCTTTTRGGAGTTCAGAAGCTAATAGCCCTAGTCCTCCGACTTTACCCAGTCTTACCAATGTTTGGACGGACAGCCAATAAAGATACATTACTGCCTATTGGGGGAGGTCCAGACCACAAAGCTAGAGTCTTCGTACCTAAGAACACTCTTGTCAACATCAACACATACTGTCTTCACAGGCGAAAGGATATCTTTGGGCCCGATGCAGACGATTTCAGACCGGAAAGGTGGGCCTCGCTCAACAGCTTGGGCTATTGGGCGTATCTACCATTTGGTGGTGGGCCTCGAATCTGTATTGGACGTAAGTTTTACTTCCACCATGTAACAACATTACGTTGACAACGCTTGGGTGCTAGAACAATATGCTCKTACGGAGGTATCCTACACTCTTGTGCGGCTATTACAAAGCTTTCGCGGAATCGAAAGCCGAGATGAACAACCATTCATTGAGCAGATCGGTATCTCCTTAAGCAATGCTAATGGCGCGAAACTGTCTTTTGTTCCTGCTTGATTTCGTGTATTGGATCAGATATTACTCTTTGCAGGCTGTGAAAAGCTGGGATCATGGTTCATAGGTTCGATTCAAGTGCTAGAGACATTGTTGATGATTGGAATGTGATTCTGTCGAGGGGTTGTGACTGAGAGGTGACTATTTCCAACACTTAGCGTCAGTACCCCAATCGTGAGGACTTGGAATGCGTCGTCCAGCTGGGCTTAGGTTCTTTTACTGCCCGAAATGCGGTCTCTAGCTGAAAGATAACTAATGCAGCGCCATAAGTATACGAGCTTAATAAAGCAAGATTCGGGAGCTAAGCAAGCAGTAAGCTTACCTGCCTTACGATGCATAAGTGATTGTGGCGCGCTTATAATCTTGGCAACCACGCCTGGAGTTACCTCCATCAGCATAACTTGGATTTCGAGATTCCACGCGCTCCTGGACGGACGAAGTCACTCACAGCATCTCTTGTTGTGCTCTTCAATATACGACACAATATTCTCCATGTATAGAGTTACGCCGCTCGTGCCTCCAAGCCCACTACCTACCGATGTGGTTCAAAAGTTCAAAGCTCTGCGTCTCGACGCTCTACGGTCCGCACCTTCTTTCTTCAGTTCGGAATACTCGTATGAGGCCGAATTCTCCGATGCCGAGTGGATTGATATAATATGTCACCCGATTCACCACGTCTTGATATGTGAAGAAATCAGGGCCGAAGAAGTTCAGGATTGTGGGCAAGGAGATCCAAGAAATGCCGCACTCCATGGTCACGAATGGGTCGGCATGCTCATTCTCTGCGGACCTCTCTCGAAGGATCAATACATGTTGTTCAAACAACAACACGCGCTGATTGGCAAAGACGATGAAGAGACACGGTGGCATCTCGTAGGCCTGTACATCCAATCAAGCCATCGATGCAAAGATACAGCCGTCGCCATCCATGAAGCCATTCTTGACTTTCTAAGATGCTGGACTGACGACCATCTTGAGACTATCGTTGATGAAGCGACTGGGACAGAAAGGCAAAAATCAGCGCGGATCACCGGTGTACTGAGAAGTGGAGACACTTTGTTGACAGATCTGTATCAAGCCTTAGGGGGTTCTGAAATCGGATGGGTCACGAGAGCGGATGCACTCAGGATGACAGACAATGAGGGTTTGCTTGCGATTTTGGAACCTGACGAGGCGGGAAAGCCATGGCTTGCTATGGAAAGGGTTATTGAATGCTGAAAAATATCGGTCGTCCAATTGTAATGCCATTTGATCAGCAGTTCAATGCGAAGTACGTGCCCTGTGGATAAGCCTTCACTACTGGTTCGATATTGTGGCTACCCTAAATGTTCAGCTCTACTAGCTTCGCTCGTTAGCCGGCCCTAAAGCAACCGATCTCTAGCTAGAACACGCGAAGGCTTTAGCGTGTCTAAATGGGTCGATACCAGTCATATGTCGCGCCACCATCGTTCCCAACTTCGCGTATGTCGGACGTGTCCGAAATGAGGGAAAGCAAGCTTGTCCAGCGGGAGCCAGAACCATGATCAATATGGTATGTACAATACTCTGTTATAACCTTAGGAAACACGACTCGTATCATCGCTTACTCGCATCTATTCAGCTGAGGCGAAACAGTATGGGGAAAGTTAATTGATTGAGCCCCAATATTGCATCAGGAGAATGAATGTCGACAAGGTTCCGCAATATATCTGATGTCTTTGCTCCTTACTCTTGTCATCAGTCAGTTTGAACCATTCCTCAAAGATACAATTCGGACGACGGCAAAAGTTTCAAAACAATGGACGACAGAGCCCAGGTTTCAGAGTCCGTTGGGGAGCCATTAACTCATCCACCAGAGTCGATGCGAGACATTTTGAATAAGACTGCAAAGGCTCATGCGGGAAATGTGGCAATTGCGTCTCTTTATCAAAGTCTAAAACCGTCTGACACGCTCGACACGTCGAAGGAGTACGTGGAATGGACTTATGGAGAGCTAAATGAAAAAGCCGAGCAATTGGCTTCCTCTCTTACCGCTAAAGGCGTACGTCGAGGTGCACGGATTGCCGTTTTTATCTTCAACAGTGCCGAGTTGGCCTTGCTATTCTGGGCGTCGCTCAAGCTTGGTGCAACTTTTGTTCCTCTTGACCCACGGACTACACCGAAAAAGGAGTTATTTCACCATTATCTGAAAGTCATTCAACCGACAGTGCTTGTAGTAGTTGATGAAACCGTGGCGGAGGCTTTGGAACAGAGCAATTCGTCGGATTTGCAGGGCATCACTCTTAAAGTCACATTGCAATCTCAAGGAGGAGTTGATTCAGCATGGTATCCTTTGAAAGTATTGATGGGCGGAGACCAAGTGAATGGAGATACTGCGGCACTTGAGTTACAGGGAGCCAACGGTGTTGAAGATGTCGTTCTCATTATTTTCACCAGTGGCACATATGGCCTACCAAAGGCTTGTCCACACACGAACAAAACCCTTTGGGCAGCAGCCCAAGCTGCTGATAGTTTTCGTCTAGTGGATGCATCACACCGGCTAGCCCAGCATATGCCTCCATCGCACATTACCGGGTTATGCGATATGATCCATTTCTGGATTAGTGGTGCAACTGTAGTCTTTCCCTCGCCAGCCTTTGATGCTAAAGCTACTATTGAGACAATAGAGAKGTTGAGATGCACCCATATGTTTGGTAATACATCTAGCGTCTCATTACCGATCTATTTCTGACACAAATACAGCCATCCCAACAATACTTTTGGCACTCCTCGGTCACCCTTCATTCTCGCCTGTAAAGGTACAGTGTCTTCAAAGTATCCTTCTGGGTGGTACAACGATCACCCCCGAAGCCCTCCAAGCGGCTACAMATAAATCAAAGCTCGGTGCACACCAGGCGATAGCAGCATACGGAATGAGTGAGGGTATCCCAATATGTGCAAGCTCAACCAAGCACGGCATTATACAGGAGAAAGGTGTCATTTGTCTAGGAAAATTACTACCAGGTGCCAAGGCAAGGGTCTGCGAGGCAGACAGCCGAAAACCACTGACAAGAGGTGAAGTTGGTGAACTCCACCTAGGTGGCGACATGATTATCAGCGAGTATCTATACGGGGACAATACCTCTTTTTACACGGACGACAGCGGTCATTGGCTGGTTACTGGGGATCAAGCAAAAATGAATGAAGATGGTACATTGTACCTCCTAGGACGGTACAAGGACATCATCATCCGTGGCGCCGAAAATCTATCGCCGGGCCTAATTGAAAGCTGCTTGAACAAAGCTGGCGTTATCGTATTATTCACCTCTTTCCCTTGAATAAGTGGAATTGACTGACTGTGATAAAAGGCTCAGGTCGTCGGAGTCCCTGATGAAATAGCTGGCGAAGTACCTCTCGCTGTCATTCAGCCTCTCGCTCCCGGGCCACCTCCTTGCGAGAAAATGCAGGAACTTGTGTTGCAAACACTAGGCCCAGCTTGCGTTCCTACAATGTACATTACGCTACAAGAGATAGGACTCAACGCCTTCCCCATGACGACATCAGGCAAAGTCCGCAAAGATGAGTTGAAGGGGATTCTCTTGAAACACCTCTCTACTCGTAGTAGTCTGATAACCCCTACTGAGTCAGATCTGACGGTTACGGAGCAGCTTCTGACCAGGACCTTATCAAGACTTATTGGCCAGTCTAGCGAGACTATACCACTTGACACTGCCATTGTTGACATGATTGACAGTATCAATACACTACGACTACAATCCAGCATCAGAAACCTTACTTCGAAGAATATTTCGACGGAGGACTTGCTATGCGCTGCAAGTATTCGAGMGTTGGCTAAGCACGTTGACAATACACCAAGCTCAGATACCCAGGCGCCAGAATCTAGCACAAGACAGGGCACGCCAGGCGTACTGGATATGGTGCATACTCAAGAGAACCGGGCTTCCGCTGAACGTACAAAAGCCTTGCTAGAGCCTTCGCTCTCGAAATTGGACATGTCGTGGGAAGATGTTCAGGATATTTGTCCCGTTCCTGATTTATCATCTCGTATCTTCAGCATAATGCGACCCYTGGGCTTCTCCATGCGCATGACATATATTGCTCAATCAGCCGACAGTTCGAGATTACGTAAAGCTCTCGAAGATACTCTAAGCCAATGGCCCGTATTCCGTTCCATAGCCGTGGTTATTGACAGCTTTCCACTACTGGTGCTCCTACGAGCTGGTGACGCCTGGTCGCGAGCAAGCATCATTGAAGTGCCTCCTGTCGCAACGCCACACGAACTCACGGCAGTAAAGCTACCGAGTGCAGAGGCACTTAATGTCCACCCCCGTAACGGTGGTCCCTTAGCCCGGTTTGTGATCTCCAACATCAAAAGCACCGGAAAAGCGGGCCTTGTAGCATTGATGCACCACGCCACCTACGATTCAATATCCCTCCAGGCCTTCAGTGAGGATCTCGAATCCAACGTTAGGGGAATTAGCTCCCCTATCGAGTCCAAAACAAGTTACAAGCCCTTCGCAGATACGTACTACCAATACAGAAGCTCTGTCCCTGCCCAAATCGCTATCGCTTTCCACGTAGACAGACTCAGAGGAATCGGCCCACTTCGAGAGAAATGCTGGCCACCGCAACGAAGTCCAGGTTGGTTCATCGGTGATGATCGCGGGCACACCATCCCATCCGGAACAGGTGCTCCTCTCCTACAAGACCGTGCGCAAATCGACAACGACAACGGCTTCGCTGGACTAATGGGCATCAAGAAACTCATCAAGCTCCCGTCCCTTCCCAAACTACGCTCAAAGTACCAGATATCCCCTCCGATGGTATT
Organism: Cladonia macilenta KoLRI003786; assembly: GCA_000444155.1. Lineage (NCBI taxonomy): Eukaryota > Fungi > Ascomycota > Lecanoromycetes > Lecanorales > Cladoniaceae > Cladonia > Cladonia macilenta. Next base: position 19,084 of record KE598622.1, read on the forward strand.
CAAAGCCGCCTGCGCAATCGTAAACAGCCACCTAACCGGTTCCTCTGAGGTCATATTCACGAACACACAAGCAGGGCGACAATGGCCACACCTAGACGATAGCGTTGCGAGATTCCTCCCCAATCCAGTAACCATAGCCGGCAACACCCTCGGCATAGTCATAAACCGGATCCATGTCCACCCCAACGAAACAACCGGCACTCTCCTCCGTCGCCTCGAAGACGAGCAAAAGCTGCTAACACGATACGAACACGCTCCCATCACTGCTATAGCCGCTCAGCTCGACCCGGCTGACGCAGCAGCCTTACAAGCTAGTCGAAGACAGTTGTTTAATTGGAACCCAAACAGTGCCGATTTCGAGGTGGTGGATATGGATAGGGAATTGCAGCCGATACTGATTGAAGGGTTCACGGAGGTGATGTTGGAGTGGCATTGTGGGATGGTTAATGGGCAATTGGGAAGGGTAGTGGTCAGGTGGGATGGCTGTCAAGCTGGAAGAGAGACTGTGGAGGGGTGGGCTGAGCGGTTTGTGAAGGCGTTGGAGTGGGTTGCTAAGGTGGAGAATTTCGAGAGGGAGATTGCTGAGTTGAACTTATGAAGGTCAGTGACGAGAGGTCTTGTACGATGATTACGAATTGGCGACAATGCTTGAGGTTTGAGGCACGCGAAAGATGTATCTCTATGTATTGGAGTGCTGGGAGAGCGGGCTCGAAGTGCTGAAAGAAGACCATTCATTAGCGCAGAAGAGGAAAAGTTGCAATGAAATTTCGTCGGTTCTGTCTGTAAAAGGTTCATTATCTGTGCTGCAGTTTGATGATTCATTCTGAGATGTTCACCTTTTTCGATGTGATGAGCCAAAATACTCCCCAAGGATCACAAGGTCGCGATCCGGCATGTTTCCAATGGTCTCCAGTCAAAAGTCTGACACTTAGATAGCCAATGAACACCAAGTAGGGAATAGATCAAATTCAGAATTATGAACATTAGGTGCTGTACAAGTGGATCTCATCAAAAAACAGCGCACGCCGACAAGTACACCATCAATCATCTAACAGTCTGACCCAAATGAGATAGTACACCATCAATCGACTATCAGTCTGACCCAAATCAAAAAGTACCAAAGGATCCCCTTCCACCCTCTAGGCCACTTTACCGCCAGGCTCCACCTACGTCGATGACTTCTTCACAATTGGCTTCCCTTTGAAGGTGTTGAATTGCACTTTCCAAGCTACAGACAATAATTAGTCAATACCACCCCAAACATAGTCCAAGCAGTAAACTTACTAGTAGGCTCGGCAACCAGATATCCCCAATCAGGCGTCATATAATGCCTCCCATGGACCTGTGCAAGCTTCGCACTTTCCTCACTCAATTGCACTCTCTTCAATTCTCCCATCTTCTCCGGCGCTTTTCGCAGCCCGCCCATCTGCCCTGCAACCTTCAGGAGTGCTGTTCCGTATGCGAGAAGCATTTCTTCGCCTAAAGGCCCCGCTGGTCCGTAGTTGAAGTGGAGGTAGTCAGAGGGATCTCGGTCGAGAGAGAATTTGTGCGGGTTGCTAAAGGCTTTGTGGTCTTTGTTCGCTTTGGACTGGATTGGGTTAATAAAGTCTTGATATGCAGGATGAGGGGAGCGTACGATTAAGAGTATGACGTCTTGGTCTGGCTTGAGGCTATGCTTGGCAACCAAGTTTTCGTTCACAGTTCGTCTGCATATTTGCTGCTCGCTGGTTAAACGGAGTGCTTCCATGAAATATTTCTCGAGTTTTGAATCTGCAATATCGGAATCTTGCATTGCAAGATTCTGTATTTCAGACCACAATCGTTTCTTCTCTGCATTGGCTTTGACGTCYGTTGGGTGTGCAGAGGAGAGGAAGTAATCCAGGACCTCGGCAAACTTTAGATAACATGTTAGTACTGAGAAGGGGTAGATTGATGGCAACAAACGTACAGCAGTAACAGGGGTGCCGACGCCACTGACAGCGAGCATCCATGCCATTTGAGCAGTGTCTTCTTCGCCTTGACCATGTTCCTGCAGACTCTTGGCTATCGAGGCTCCCAGTTTCCTCAGTGTTGAGAGATTTTCGTCCTGGGTTTTGGCTTGATTCCCCCAAAAGTAAGACAAGATTGCCCATGGCTCGGCAGCGGCTTTGGGTATCGATATTATCGTTGTCCTGGTTAACTCTGCGGCGCTCTCTTGTGCCTTGCGTCGTCTATACCACTTGCTCGTGGGATCCGAGTTTGGATAGTCAATCCAGTTGCGAACTTCAATAAGCATCTTGTAGAGCTCAGAAGACGTGTGAGCACCCCACTTGTTGCTATTGCCCTTTCTGTTCAAGGAGAACATCTCCGYCAGGAAGCGAGCATTAAGCGGGATAGCAAMGCTATTATAGAATTAGCTGAGAAGGTAGAGACGTGGCATCTACTCACTCCCGGATGATATCTATCATATGAGCCGTCTCTTTGAAAGAGAATATATATTTCTGCACAAGAGCCTCGGCTTTTTCTACCAAAAAGTCGAGGTAGATTTGCTTCGCTCCAGATGGATGGTTCTCACTTTCAAAAGCGTTAAGACCATCAAAGGCACTTTTCGAGACCAACCTGCCAATGGAAGACTCCCAAGGTGATTTGAAGATATCTCGGTTCTTCATTATTGTTTGGACGGAATCATAAGACTTGATGTGATGCACAACCTTCGGAGCCGCGGGAGGTTTCAAAGAAAATTGATCAATTGTCTTCAGCCGAGTAAGAATATCCCTGTTTGCTCGTGAAGTATACATGGGCTGCATTGCGTATACGGAGTTGAAGTCAAAAAATCCTGGTAGTCCACGGAGAAGTAGCTTGTAAAACATTGAACCACCTAGGCTGTAGAACGTATCATTAATCTCTTCAGCCTACAAACGTTTTAGAACCTACGTTTTGTAGTCTGCCGCTGCTTCACAAAGCCCCCAATTCGTAAGTGTTGCCGTTGTGTAGTCCTACGGAAGTCAATGGTGTTTCTGAAAAGGGTTGCATATCAGTGCATACTATTGTGTAGAATCTATCACTCCTCACCAACGTAACTGCATCTGATAGAACGCCACGAGCAGCGGTTCGGGGGAATCCAACCCCCTTCAGTTTCGAATGCTTTTCATCGGCACAGTCGGCTTTCTCGATTCCTTCGATGAAGATACCTGGATACATCTCGATCATATCCGGGGAATCGTACAAATTCTCCAATGCTTCCTGAATATGCGGATCTTTGTTGACATCCTTGAAGGATTTATGGGGTTCCAAGCCGAAGAACTGGCGAAACTCATTCAAGGATGCCACTTCCCTGACAATATACTGTTAGCTATGAAAATGACACATAGGGCCGGCTAACCATCTCCGAGCTGCAAGGACGCCCGCAGTCTCGATGGCTTTCAAGGCCTTTGGTACATTTCTGGCTCCAAACGCACCTTAATATATCTTGATCAGCATTAAACAGCCGTAAAGCACCACCTAAGACTTACCAGCATTATCATCAATGCTTTCTTTAAGTACCCTAGCCAAACCTCTGTCATCGAACTTCCCATCGTCTCCCCGTTCTAAACCCTCAATCTTGCGCTTGCAAGGTTCTATACCCCTTTGTTCTGCAGCGAAAGAGTTTAGCATTATTCCAAAGTCCTTGAGGGCGAGCTCCTCGAGATTGATATCTTTTTCCAGTATGTCTGTCTTTGCGAATTGTTCTAATCGCTTTTTTGCTTCGTGTCTCATAAAGTCTTCGGTCCACTTCTCGTCTTTTTTGGATAATGCCGAATGAAACCGATAGAGCAAATTGAATTCGCATGAAACCTGATTGCCCATCCCTCTTGGCACTTTCTCCCCTTGTGAGGTTTTCTCAATGTACATTCGAGGATCGAAGTTCCAAGTTGTCTCTTTCTCGTGCACGCCTTGGATAGCTCGGAGGTAATCGCCTAAACCTAAAATGCAAATTCTCAGCGGATTGTCCGTTTGTGAACATGTTGAGATCTTACATATGTTGATATACAGTCCACCAACGACTAGTCTAGCGGTCTGGAAGAGGTCGTTGTCAAGTTTTGCTCGGCTCTCTTCATCGTCTTTGTGGAGGGTAAATCTTTCATCTTCATTGATCTCTTTCAGSATTGTCGCAACGTAGTTGTGGAACCGATTGTACAGAACGAGGAGAACATTCACTCCAGGCGGCTGACCCAGTAGCCTGTCCTCGTGAAACGTATCGGGTTTAAGTAGGCCATCTCTGCCAAGACGTACACGCTTTTGCTCCTTTTCGTTYGACCCATAGAGAGGTGCAAGGTCAAGGTATGAGGATGTATCGGAAATCGTAGAGTTCTCCCGATTGGTATTGAACAAATCTGGAAAATCATGTAAGTAAACGGACGTCCATAGCTATTCAAAGAGCGAAAGTCGTGGCCTATTTCATCATTGAAGATAATAAAGATCACTGCGCGAGAGACCATGCATGCATAACAGTCGGAGTGTGTGGGTTTTCTTGACAGTATGAAAGTATGCTTGTAGAGAAGACTGATTGACACCTGGACCTAATATCAACAGATAACAGACTGAGCTTACCGTGTATCAGAATGTCAGCATGATAGAGGAACATGCTAGATATACCCGCTTCGTTCTCCTTGAAAGTCTCAGATGTCCTTGCTTGAAGTAGATCAAAGAGCATTCCAGGATCAGGCTTCACGCCGTGCAATTTTTTCGCGCTCCTGACCGTCTTCGCGTAGGGCATTCCAGCTTTCCCAAAATCCGGAAAGAGAAAATTCTATTGAGCAATACAATTTAGCAATCACTTGCAACGCCGTAAAGTCCGGCATTCCGCTTCAATATCAACAGAACGTTCTTCGATTAGTCCAATCCCCTTTTCAAGTGATGTGTGTATCATCGACCCTTGGGCTAAGACAAGTACAGCTTGGAAGGTGGAGGGACAGCATTTGAGATGAAAAAGAGCCACTCTTACATGATGGCTGGCATCTGCCGTCCGGTACTGATGCTTGTGGCCTAGATAGCTCGCAGGTGGATGCTCAAGGCTGTTGAACAACATGCTCACGGTATGAGCCTGGGCCGTGTTCCGCAGAGGGCTGTTGTATGGAAGCATCCCAGCTATCTCAGTCAATTCTTCCTGAATTAAACCTAAGTCAGAATCGCTTTATTGGGACAGTACGCTCTACACACATTTTTGCTTGGGTGATGTCTATTGTTGATAAAGTCGAAGGCCAACGACATTGCATGGGAGGGCAATTTCCTCAACAGTATTGCAAAATCGTCAGTGCGCGATTGCATCTTCTGCTTTGCATCGCCATAGGTATACTCCATCTCACTGCCCGTGTATTTCCCATCCTCGTTATTCAGCGCCATGACGTCAGTCGATGGTTTTCAGGATGGCGAATGCCGAAACAGCACAGAATTGATTGTATAACAAAGGTTTTGGCCAAAAACTTGACGGCGGTGATCGACGCTGAAACACTGTGTCTTAACGAGGAATGTGCGCAGCTTTTTGAGAATATTTGACGACCATTTCCTGCTCCCTTTATGTATTCTTGGCCGGTACAAGGTGTCAATACCAGAAAGGTCCCTCGAGCACGACATGATGAAGCCTGATTGGACAAGCGAAATTGTGACAGGCTCAAAGAAGCGATGACGCCGCGAACGGGCTTGTCGTGGCTGGCTGACCGTCTACTAACGGAGCGTGATATGAGGTCTAGAACTGCTGTGGTGGGAGCTGAGACCAAACAATCAATAGCAAATGTCCAGACGTGGGAATGGAAAGTACACGTACGCGAGCTTCAGCTCCAGACCTGCGCTGTGGCTGACACTAGCTTTTCCCTATGTAGATTAGCACCATATGCGATCTGAAAGGGGTCGCTTACCGTAAAAGCGGCCGATCCTCAGGGTTAGGGTTACAAGGCAAACATAATATGGTCTGAGTAAGGACTCCCTTTCTCAACCCAAGTGCCTTGTCTCTAAAGCCGAGGGTGTCTACATAGACTACATGAACAATCGGCATCTCGACATYGGAATGGGCAAGCCCCAATCGTACAGCTAAAGCGAGCGAAACAGGCCTGGAATTGGTCCCCTGGGAAATGAGATATGGGAGCAAGATACCAGGCTCCGGGGTCTGATTTTGGAGCCTAGGGGACCAACTCTAGGGTGTCTCCGGAGTATGCCGTGGGTATTGAACCCTCCTAACACCACCTTAAGTACGTAAACCCTAGATATTGAACCAGGGTACCCCAAGATCCAGGGCGAGTACAATTCTGTTAGTGATAGCAACCCCCAGAGAATTAACCGTAGGACTCCGGGACGTAGGGCCAATACCAACACCCCAGGGGGTAGGAGCCCCCTATAATCAACCACAGCACCCCAACACGCCCTTAATATCGGCCATCCTACAGCACCCGACCTCTCGATTTGGTCCACGAATTTCTGATATTGTACTTCAGCTTGACGACGGTGAAACCAGTTTGGTGTAATATCAACAGGCGATATATAAAACACGCGGCAACAATCAATTCGTACTGGCTTTATGAAGATCAATGCCCATACTCTTGGTCAAACTTTTCTTGTGTTCTGGGGCAGCTATCAGTAACCCTCGGCTTTGAGGAGAGGCCGCATATATGTACAAGAGGAATATAGTTATTCGGTCGTTAGGGAAACCATCCTTAGGAGAGGTAGAGGATATATCTAAGAGATTTGTTTCAAGACTTCAGTGACATTGTCAATGTGGCTCTGGTATGTTGACGATTGTATTAGACAAATCAGACAGTGCGGGTCCGGAGCCTTTCATCCGCTGCATGTCACTTTACTTAATTCATTACCCTTTGTCATCTTAAATTCTTAAGGCTGCTCTACTAACAGCCAATAGCAGCTCTAGATGCGAGAGATATTAAAATGGCAGGAGTCTTTCCACGCATCGCTACGTTAGAGTTCTCACTTGAGCGATGTCTCAATCAAGTACTAGGTTCTTGACGTTCCCGACCAGTCGACATTATACCTTGACCCGCGGCAAGACCTCAACAGAGACCCCTAAAGATGATTGAGACGCATTTGCGCTTAGGCGGAAAATCGTTAGATCCACTGAGCGCAAAGGATCACGCACCCGATAAGGCTATATAGAGCTCACTACGCTTGACCGCCGTTCAGACTAGATCTGGTCATTAAGATCTTCTTGACAGCCCAAGATGCAGATTCAAATATTGCAATATCTATTATTCTGCTACCCTACTGCGCTTGCAATAGCAGAGACACTGATAATAACCCCCAATCTGACTATTACACACGGAAATGTCACAGTATCCGGGGAGAGTTGGGACTGGCCAATTAAAGATAACTACTGGTTGGATATTAGGGAGTCGGATGTCTACTTGGACTTGAAATACATTCAGAATGTACTCCAGCGAGCCATAAGGACTATTGAGAAAGGACAGTCTGCGCAACCGGTCACAGGGATATTATCGATAGAAGCCGACAGAACCGCACAGCCACGAAATGAAGCAAATTTCGTTTTCGGCGCATTTGAAGGCCATGAAGTTACGCTGGATGACGCACATCTGGCGGCGACGGGCCTTACGGATTGGTATAACTCGGAGCAACAGGGATATGTTAGTACTTTTCACCTCAACGATGTGGGACCGGAGGGTAAGGGGACGTTCGGATATGGGGCTATGAAGCGTGTTTGGATGCCTTTCCCTCCCAGTATCAATGGCAACGTTTCCATATCGTGGTGACAGATTATGGCAAGCCCAGGGTACGCAAACGCTAGGATTGATTCAGCAGAAGCACGTCATTAACTACGTAAGGATTCATCCGAGCTAGTCGTCTGATCCGCGCATTCGATGCTTGGAAGGGGGGTCATTTCATGGCACAGTGCGCACCAAAAAAACTGAATTGATATCGCGTTTGTTAATCGGCAGGCATCAGACAAGTGCTCAAAACCAGAAATGGGGTCCACGCCCTCCTAACTTATTCTAGTCTAGGTAGGGGCGTAGACCCTGCATTGGTGGGGCTTTAAACCGGAGGAGCGCAGCTCAAGGGCAATGAGGCTCATTTGCACCCTCTAAAAGTCAATGAGAATGATCGTGCAACTCTTAGCTACGCCCTCTTAACCCAATTCTGCTTAGTCCAGGGCGCAAATCCAACACTATCCGAGTATCATGCTTCATGAAGGTCATCACCTTTCCTGCGGGATTAAATCACGCAATGTCTGTGGGGTGAGGGTTTAGGCGAGTGCGTATAGGTACAGCGCCCTCTTAACTCTGTACATTATTGTCACCAAATCAAACGAGCTCTAGAGTATCCGAACGTGTACAGCCTTGTCTAGCAGGGGCTCCCGGTCGGTGTTGATCGGCTCCTAGGTGTTTTCATCTCATGTACCTAGGCCGCGCAAGTTTATATTGCAATTTTACTATGCTTGGTCCAATAGGAGACGGTAATCAGGTCTGTGAGTACACGGTCCAGGTGATCGACATAGTTGCGTTGTTTATAGCTATACCAAGGTAAGTGCAGGAACACATTCAGAGAGGTGCGAATGGATTTTGGAGAGAAGATCGCCCGAGAGCAGCTCGTTGTTCAATTATTAGGAAGGAAACTATCTACTCGTAACGAAATCAAACGCCATCAAAGTCGCGAACCTGTATTTCTACCCTTTGCCATCTTCCAAGCCCATCATCTACCAGTGTGCTAGCATTCATCCAAGTACATTCACCTCTCCAACCCCCGTTGTATTGTAGCATTCCACTTAAACAATGTAGTGTATATTGCGCAGATGTTCGCGAAGCTTATCTTTGCGAGTGAAAGGGTTTTCCTTGCGATTGCATCCTTCAACATGACACTTGAATTCCGGCTTGAGTCCTGGGCTTTGATGTCGTGCCTGATAATGGCGATCAAGATCACTCACACGGCTGCAAGTGACTGGGCAGCCAGGTATCAAGCAGACGAAGCGGTCTGGACCTGAGTTGTTTGGAACAATAGGCTGGTGCTGGAACGGAGAAGCCAAACCCTGACTAGACACGTAGTCCTGCTGGAGTGCCGAACCAACTGGTGTTCCCAATGAGGCTGCATAGGTAAGAGCTGGTGTAGACTCTTCATGGCCGGTGTAGGAGACTCGCTGAACATTGGTCAAGGAATGTCCCGCGATAAAATTGGCTGGAAGCTCGGGTATGGCGTATATAGCTCTGCGACCAAAAAGCGCAAGAGAGCCCAACCTTGGGGGATACCCGCATTAGCTTAAAAAAAAAACTCACGCCAGTTCTCCCTCCTGCTGCGACACGGTCACGCTGATTCCCTGAACGTTGAAACAAGACATAGTAATCGAGCAGAGTCAGTATGCTGTGGTGTGATCTTGCGGTGTTCTGTCAGATATGATGAAGCCGTGAATGTCGTGGGCATCGCGGGAGCAAGTTGAGTTCGAAGAGTGCCTGTAGATGTCCGTGAAAATTTAGGGGAGCAAGGTGATTTTGAAGGATACAAAGTAGAAAGAGTGGTATCTAATAGGGCTCAAGATTTGCCGCCCCTTTCCCTATTCTCACGCCCTGCTAACGGGTTCGTTTGCCCTGCTATACCGGATTGGGCAAGCAGCTTCGGAATCCGGGTAAAGATAGGTATCGATAAAGCTGCCATTCCTTCATATTGTTGCTACAGAAGGCGTAATTCTTACTGTCCAACCGCCACACTGGTATAGTTAGATCTTCAGTAACTCAAATCATGGGACCTCAAGGACTTCACGTTTGCGAATATTGCCGAAAATCTTTTGCGACCACTAAAGAACTCCAGTGCGTTTAACCTTTAACCGTAAGAGGATTAGCTGAATTGTTTGCTCTAGTCGACACCATAATACTCATACTCGCCCTTACAAGTGTACTAAATGCTCTAAAGGATTCGCCCTTAAAGGTGGACTTGATCGCCATAAAAATATACACGCAAACGTCAGAGAGATCTACAAATGTCTTTCGCCAAAATGTGGATATAAAAGTCCACGGAAAGACCATCTTCGAAGACACCGAAAGAAGCACGACAAGGACCACGATGATCAGTCCACTAATGTCCAATCCAATCAAGGTGGAGATCACGCCATGCGGATTAGACTCGATAATGACCAAGCGAGTATGCTGCGAAAGCCTGCAAATTTGCTGCTGGCAACAGATAGCGGCAACATTGCCGTGGTAAGATTCCTGTTAGATAACGGGGCTGATCCCGATGAGAGATCTGAGACTGGTCAAACGGCATTGCATGTTGCAGTAGCCACTGAAAGTGAGGAGCTGGTTCAGACCTTCCTTGCTATAAACCCGAACAAGGAGATCAAGGATAACGATGGGAATACGGCACTCCACCTTGCAGCCAAGACAGGTCGTGATAGAATAGCCCGGATTTTGATAGAAGCAAGTGGCAATATTAATTCAGAAAACAAACGGGGATGCACACCCCTGCATATCGCCGCTGAACACGGGCACACGCTGATCATCAAGCTGCTGTTGAATAACGGGGCGAAAGCTGGGGCAAAAGATCCGAACGACAGCACTCCCCTTCATTTCGCAGCAAGAAGTGGCAAAATCAATGATGGAACGGCTCGAATTCTGATGGCGTCAGAGTCCGAAGTCATGATGAAGGACAAACTCGGAAGGACACCTCTGCATAACGCTTCTGAATATGGGCATATGAGAGCGGCCGAGGCGCTGCTAAAACACCACGCAGATATCAACGCTACAGATCAAAGTGGACGAACACCATTGTACCTGGCCTGCAAGTCCGGAAAATGGGATATGTTATATTTTCTATTGGCATATGGACCTTGCATCAGTGACTCATATCAACGGAAAACGCCATTASATGTTGCAGCTCAAGCAGGCCATGGCCCAGCAGTAGAAACCTTAATTAAGAAAGGCGCGGTGGTGGACGCGAAAGATTCAAAGGGGCAAATACCACTGATGTTTGCAGCAACGAAGGGAAATTGCAAAGTTGTCAAGCTATTGCTAGATTCTGGAGCCAACATCAACGCAAAA
>KE598622.1:30487-125478 GCA_000444155.1 Cladonia macilenta KoLRI003786
AGAACGAAACTTCTTTACATATTGCATCAAGCAAGGGACACTGCGAAGTCATTAAGCTATTGCTGGATTCTGGAGCCAATATCAATGCAAAAGGTAGTGAGGAAAATACAGCTTTACACTATGCATCAAGTAATGGACGCTACGAAGCTGCCAAGCTATTACTGGATTACGGAGCCAATATCGACGCAAGAATTCGCTACAACGCCACTGCTTTACAGGAAGCATCGCGGAGCGGATCCTGCGAACTTGTTAAGCTATTGCTGGAATCTGGAGCCAATATCAAAATAACAGATACGGATGGAAACAGTGCTTTACACGGTGCATCAAGCAATGGACACCACGAAGTTGTCAAGCTATTGCTGGATTATGGGGCTGATGTCAATGCTAGAAACAGTAATGGGTGGAGCCCACTAAAATGGGCCTTGGAATGGGGACGGGATAAGGTCGCAGACCTACTCCGAAAGAAAGGCGCAACTGAAGATCCAGCTCGAAAGTCATATCAACGATAATCACAGCCTTCGCGTTTATTCTGCAAAGCCACAGGAGGTTCGAGCAAGAATACGAAGGAGACATCTTTCAGCTATAAAGCGTTTCCAGATCCTCTTCTTCAGCTTTGCCTAACACCAAACAATCGACAACTCCTGGGGTTCCCGAATGAAGTACTTAATGCAAGAATCAGACATTCCAACTCTATCCCAACTCCACAGCACCATCTACGCTCTGCATGTTATCTCGGCCCGTAGTAGGAACGCATAAAACTGTYCCATACTCTATTTTACGGAGCTCATTGCCTGCTCGGACATGTTTGCACGATTCAGGTGGGTGCGGTAATTTCATCGGCATGAACATAGTGTCTCAAGGCACTGTCGGCTATCAACAACGCAGGATTTAGTGATATGAGCGTCCTGTCTCTCTCCAGCGATTAATGTACCAACAATAAAGCTACAGCAATAAATTGAATCAGCGAGCGGGGAAGAGTATGTCAGCTTAAGCAATGCTACTGGAGCAACTTTCATCGTTGCTCGATGCGCATGGATAGCCAGTCGTAAGAGATTGGTCAATGTTCAAGGACGGAGCTAGTTTTCTCATGGGGTTGCTTTGCGTCAACTGTGAATGAACTATGTGTGCTATCTCAAGGCAGACTTCAGTTTGATCCACCGTACACTGGACACAGTTCGTCTCTCATTCTCACAGCGGGTACGCAGTGGAATCGATATACCTAATCCAAGCCGGACAAGTCGGAGCATCCAAAAATCATCGATAGCTTCCAAATCAAAGACTAACTGGCAAGGCATCCAGCACTCGGTATGTTGAGAAATTCTATCTCCTCAGGAGTTGAAGAGCCGACTACGATATGCGAGAGTTACGGACGGCATGTCAGTGCTCTGATTGGTCTGAACTATATGCCATCGAGACGAAAGTATATCATTGCCGCACACGATGTCAAGGCAATGAGCACACCCGATGCTCAAATTTGGCCGGAGATAATGTCAAAGGGATGATTGAAATATTAGATCAAAGTTGTGGGGTTTTAGTGTAAAGCGAAGTCAGTATGACTTGGGCTGACAAACCCCTTTTAATACCCACCCACATAAGCGTTAAGCTAACACTAACAAACCATTGAACATCGATACCCCACCCTGCCACCAGTCACTCTATATGTAAGTTATCCGTGATAGTTTCTTTCTAAAAGCCGAAGCGTTCAGATCAAAGCTATTCTCGCTACTAAATGTTTCTGTTTTGAATATCTATTGGAGGTCTGTACTGCTTATGGCCAATAAGGACGTAATATGCTGTGGCAAATAGCGCGATTCCTCCAAACATAGCAATGTTCCAATTCATCGTCTGCGCTGTCACCGGTCTGGCGGTTGGGAAAAAGCAAAAGATGAAGAATGAAATCAGAAACACGAGAGCAATGATATTGATAGTCATTCCATAGCGCCCTAACGAGAAGCGAGATAATGGTAAAGGTTCGTCACGTAGGCGTTTCGAGAGGAAACAACCGATGGAGATGATATAGGAAGCCAGGAGTGCGGATATCGTTAGCGAGATGATTGCATTTAGAGCGACAGCCGAACCGATGTTGATGAGTGAGATAGCAACACCGGAGCCGAATGAGACCCAAACTGCATTCAAAGGGATATTCCAACCGGGTTTGACCTACTCAATGTCAATTGTAGGCCATTTATTTTGGGAATAATGGTGCTAACCCTTCGGAGGAACGGGGAGAACGGCAGTCCGTTGTCTCTGGCAAATGCCCAGATTTGCCGGGAAGCGGTAGCAATCTCACTGATGACGGCAGAGACAAGTGTGATAATAATGATAGCTGTCAATACATCGGTACCGGCATAGCTTCTGGTAACATTGTAGAAGTGTTGGATGAACGGATATCCTGTACTGCCATTGAGGACGGCCTCGGGATCAGTGATTGTGAAGCACAACGTGAAAATGGTAATGAAGCCTAAGAGCGCATTCAGGGCTACACCCCAGATGATGGCGTGCGGAAGAGTTGTAGAGGCGTCCTTCACCTCTTCGGCTGCTGTTGTCAGGATCGACCGTTCTGGAGAATGTACGGCACGAACTCACCCATATGGACTGCGCAGTCAAATCCCAACATTGAACCCAAGGAAGTCAATAAGCCGATCATGAAAGCGACTCCCATAGTGTCCCAATTGCCACCGTTGGTAAATTGAAGTARTGCKGTATAAGCATCGTTCCGTGGTGCCAAAATCCACAGGGGAATCATAATCGCGAAGAGTCCGAGGATATGAATAACCACGAGACACCCTTCAACAAGTGGTAGCTTTCTCGCAAAGGAGGTATTGAAGAAGATACAGAATGTCACGACTGCTATCACAAGAAGTGTACCGTGCCATCTTTGAGGTACATATGATGGGTGATTGAGAGCAACTAAACCTTGAATGATTGTTCCAGCCAGAAATGAAAGACCGACRACCGATCCCTGCCATCCCGTCGCAAGGAGCCAGCCTGATGGACTTATCAATACTACAAAGCGTACAACTGGAATAATAGAGATTAGTACCAGTGATGTAGCTAAGGTACTTTTGACAGCAACCAGGTGAAAACTCCGACACCCAGTGGTACTGGCCGCCAGCAGTRGGTGATCTGCGAATTGATCAATYGGGAAGACCAGACAGGGAAATTGGCTAAAGCGTCTCTCACAATGAAGCCATCTCCGCGATGCTTAGATAGATGAAAATACTTGCCACAACAGTAACCGTGTAGCCCCAGAACAGTCCTCCAGTCCCTCCATCGGTCAAGGCGAATAATAGGTTTCTAATTCAGCATAATCAGGCACAAGTCGATGAATGGCGAAAGGGTAAATAGGCCCACGCAAAGAGAATCTCCCAGGTACAGATGAGGACAGCAGCGAAACCCAAGATAGAAATGAAATTGAAATTGCGCTGTGCAAGTAAGCCTCAGTCTATGGAACACTATGGAGAAGATGGCTTGAGTATTGTCACCCGAAGGACCTGAGACCTTCCCAGCATTAACATATCATGTTTGTCTGCAGTGGTACCCTTCCACTTGTCGGCAACAATCTCGAAGTCGTGCGTCGGAACATCACTGGAAACTCCTTCAGTGCTGATTTTGGTGGTCGGTTTTATGTAGTCTTCATTGCCCTTGGTAGCTGAATCTGGAGAGTGCATATCGATGGGGATAGACTGTTGTGTGGGTGGTGAGGTCTTGAAGTGATGAGGGGGATGGGTGGTATCATATGAACAAGGGGGAAAGGAAATATGCATCCTCCCGTTCGATTTGCAGAGCTATCTARCGACGCAAGCTTATGCAAGCCATGTCACGAGTTCAAGTCCCCTGTTAGCTTAGCTTTCCACTTGGCAACCAACTGTTAGAGATCGATCAATTCAAGGGTCGAGCCTTAGATAAGAATGATAGCAACAACTTCAATGCCTTAAGACATCCGCCTACAGTTTCCTGTCGCCATAGATTTATCGAAAACCCTTGAAATCTGATAGTATTATTGCTCAAGCTTCCAGCACCCCTCAACTGCCCAAGAATTATTTAGACTAATTTTCTTTCTTTTTCTAACTAGTCGACTGCCACATCAGTCTATCGGACTCCCGCATTAGTATCGTCCCTCCACGGTACACAAAGGGTTTGCACGAAGGATTCGAAGCGAATAACCGTGCGAAAATCCATTGCACTAACTCATAAGCGATAAAGATCGCCAAAATGCATCTTCGATCGAGGAAAACACTCACCGCCTAACAGGTCCACAAGATTGTCTATTGATAAGGCCAAAGCGCGCAAACGATGGTGTCTCTATAAGTGCGTGGTAATCCTCTTTGACTAGGGCGCTTTGGATGCCGCTGCCTGATTGGTGATTTCCAGTTACGTTCTGGCTTGTTTGGCTTGTTTGGCTGGCAGATCTTGGATGCGTGGCTATTCTCTTCCAGGACGACGCACTGGTGGCGGACGTGGTAGTCTTTCTAAAGCTGGAAAGCGAACAAGCTCTTTCAATGAGTGCGGTCGAAGACTCGCGTACGAGAGTAATAGGCTCGTGGTCTGATGCGTCCGAATGGATTGAAGAAAGGGAGAATGTGTCTAATTCTATGCAAAAGATCCGGCCCGGGTGTTAGGCTAAACTTAGGCTAAACTTCTGAGCCGTCCTACGGCGCGCCATTAGTCACAAATAGCTATAACCCTAAAAACCCCTAATACTTAAAAACTAAAAAAACTAAAAATTGAAATTATATAACTATATAATTACTTATTTAACAAAAGATAATATTAAAAAAATAATTAAAATCTTAGATTAAAATAGTAAAGCTCTTAAKTAAAATAAAATTAATATAATATAAGCTAATAAATTCTCTTTAATCGTCGGCAAATCCAAAACCGGCCCCGCTGGCCCAGGGCCAGCCCCCTTGGCCCTGGGAGCCCCGGGGGCCCCGGGCTAGCCCCGTAGGTTCCAATTTGGCCCTTTTGGCCCCGACTTGGCCCCGACTTGGCCCCGACTTGGCCCCGACTTGGCCCCGCGGGAGCCCCGGGCTCCCGGGGCCAGGCCTACCATGCCCGGGGCTACAATTACGCACATTCTTCCAGGGGCTAGCCCTTGGAACAGCCCTGGGGACAGCCCTAAAAGTCACGTGACTTAGCCCCTACTAGGCCCAAAATTTCGATGTTCGGGATCGACAGGCATGCTCGGTAGAGTGCCCCCGGGGGTACCCCCAACGCTACCAAATTTTGATGCCCGGAATCCCGCGATTGGGCCGATTTCTATGCGGGGCTGCACCGGCAGCGATATGCTAGGTGGTGGTAGATGGAGGTGGATAGGGTGGTGGATGGGCCAGATGGGGCAGATGGGGTGCCCCGTAGATTGCGCCCGAGCCCTGAAGGAGTACGCTCAGGCCCTAAAGGGGTACGCTCAGGCCCCGAAGTAAACTTTCGGGTCGGGCCGCAACACTTATTTTAGGGGCCGCTACAGGGGGTTTTCTTTTTGGCCCCGGGCTAGCCCCAGTATCAGGCTAGGATCCAAGGGTATCAGAATGGTAATGGTAGGGGTATAGAGTGCATTGTAGACTGGGGTATTGATTAGATTATCTATATCTATGCTAGGAATGATTTAGTAGGAAAATCCTACCGATTTAAAATTTAACGCTAATGCCTTAGTAGGCTGATAATTCTCTTCTCTCTTAAGTAAATATTTTATATTAAAGTTTATCTCTTAAAGGAAATACCTCCTACTATAGCCTATGCTTCTAGAAAGTCTAATTAAACCAAAGAAAAATATTATTTATAGAGATTAATAAGTCCCCCTACTATAACTAAACTCCATCATCATTAGAACCCTTAGATTGAGTGAGGTTTTATTTAAAGAAGGAGAGATTCTTAATAGGATTAAAAATAATTATAGATTAAAGGGTATCTATCGGAGTCATTATTAGGGAGGTGAGGTTATAGTGATTATTATTATATAAATTAATTCTTTTAATTACCCTAAGATATTAATTACTATTATAAGAATAATTAATCTTCTTATAACCCCCTACTATAATCTCAGATATAGTTAAGGATATTAGTTTATTATAGATAATAGGTATATTACTTAAGGACTTTAGTATCCTATTAAGAGGTTTAAGGATTAATAATAAAAATATCTTAGCTAGAGGAGGTAATATTAGAAGAGGTAATTTTTATATCTTATATTTCTAGAGTTCTTCTTTAAGCTCTATAATTTACTTAACTACTATATCCTTAAATAATAGTAAATCCTTATTAGCTTTATATTAGGCCTCTATTATCTCTTTTCCTTATTTCTATAATATAATATTATTTATTACGGCCTTCTTAATAAGTGCTTCCGTCTACTTTCTAGTATTTCTTATTTGCTTTATTATTATTTGCCTAGGTTCTAGTAGCTTATTATATATAATTTTATATTATATTAATATAATGAGTTTTCTTACCTTTTAAAATATTATCTTAAACTTACTATCACTTCTTTAAATTAGAAGGAGTTTCTTTAGCTTTTATTCTTATAGGATACCCTTAATTATAAAGAATCCTTTATTCTCTTAAATCCTTCTTTAAGTCTTTTATTTTATTCTTAAGAATATTTTTATAATCTTATCTAGCTACCTAAAATTCTCCGCGCTATCCTTTACCTTAACTAGGTATTTATATTAATTATATAGTAAGCCCTTCTTATTTTATATATATAAGGCCTTAGCCTATTTTATTTTTATTATATATATACTATCTAACTTAATATCTATTAATTTTTTATTATTTAGACTTCTATCCTCTAGTACCTCTAAAGATAGATTAGGGTATTTATAATCTTAATCTACTACTATTAGTCTTTTTCTTTTTTTAGATAGGGCTGACTTTATATCTCTTAATAACCTTAGGTTATTAAGGCTTATTAGTATCTTCTCTTCCCTATTTATAGCTACTTTAGCTTTCCTCTTAAAGATATTTATTAATTAGAATATACTTAACTCCTTTAATCTCTTTTCTTAGGTATTAAGATTAAGGTTATTTTTATTTACTACTTCTTTATTCTAGCTTTTCTTCTTCGGCTTCTTAGTAGCTTTTACCTTAATAAGGATAAATAGAGGAGTATCTAGTATTTATATCTAGATTAGTAATATCTTAGTTTTAATAGCCTCTAAATTTAATATAGTTATTTTTAGAATCTTATATAGTACCTACTTTATAGATATAACCTTTTAATACTTTAGTAATAGATCTCGCTTAGGTTACTTAAGTTACTTAAGTTATTTAGGTTACTTAAGTTACTCTATTATTATCTATATAATCAGAGCTTGATTTATAGCTTAGTAGTCTTATAATATACTTAGGAAGGATTAGATAGTGGCTCTATCCTATATACTTTATTAGAAAGTATTAACTTTTTTACTTAATATCTTTTTAAGCTCTGAAGTCTTATAGGTACTAGTAGCTACTAATAAGCTTAGCTTAGATAATACTATTATTTATAAGGTAAGGTTATAGTAATAATAGGTATAGGGCGTTGAAGATGTTAAAGGGATAAGGATTAGCTTAAGATAGGGCCTCTAGAGGAAAGGAAGAAGGTGCCTTTAGGTGAGAAGAAGGCAAAAACTATAAAGGGTAATATTAGTGATGTCTATAATGTTAGTAAGAAAGAATAAAAATGAAGATATTATATTAATAGGATTTGCCGCGTATCTAGGAGTAAATGATTAAGGATTAAATAATATCATTAATCTGAAATATGTCTTGGTAGTTTTAATGTTTGATGGATAATAGAATAGGACTTCTATTATAATATTACTAAGGGCTTATCTCTTGTCCTTAAAGACTTAATATAAACGCTGTTAAAGGCCTCCTATTATAATTAATTATTTACTAAGGGACCAGAGCATGCTTCGTAGTTTGAGAACTTAAATATATAGAATTGATTATTATTGGTAGTATATACTTATATTTAGCTGTACTATTACTACGTTTAATATCTAGCTTAGTAGTCTTTCTAGTATTAGATACTTAAGATAATACTAGAGGTTTAGGATAATAATTTATATAGGTTAACTACTTTACTATAGTAATTCTATTAATTCTAGGCTACTTAGTCTCTATATTCACTAAGTCCTTTATATTTCTATTCCTATTATTATGGGTTTGGATAGTTATTATTTAGATTAAAAACTTCTTTATTTAAATCTAAACCCTTTTTATAATTTTTAGCTTTTTTAGCTTTAGTATATTAATAGATCTAGTCTCTTATATTTATTTATACTCTCTTATTAATTTTATTAATTAATTATTAATTTTTTTTATTTACTTCTAGGGTCTTTCTCTTAGTAT
Source organism: Cladonia macilenta KoLRI003786 (assembly GCA_000444155.1). Taxonomy (NCBI): domain Eukaryota; kingdom Fungi; phylum Ascomycota; class Lecanoromycetes; order Lecanorales; family Cladoniaceae; genus Cladonia; species Cladonia macilenta. The sequence goes on from KE598622.1 coordinate 38,825, forward strand.
ATACTTACGCCGCGCAACGGGTTTTCGCCAAGACTTTGACTTTTTCACACTCTTTCCTTCAATAACTTTTTTATATATTAAGATAATCTTAATATTAGGGCATGGATYAAAAGCCCTGCTTAATAGCTTTAAAATAATGCCCTAATCACGCTAAACCTATGTGAGTTAGTGGAGTTATTAAAGTTTCAAAATGGGCACTCGAAAATCGGGTCGGGTTGGGATTTTTTTGAAAACCCGACCCGACCCGTTGCTCCTGACGCTAATAACTMCACTAACTCACATAGGTTTAGCGTRATTAGGGCATCATTTTAAAGCCCTTAAGCAGGGCTTTTAATCTATGCCCTAATATTAAAATTATCCTAATAGACAAAAAAGTTATTAAGAAAATGAAAATTTTCAAAAACACGCTAAAAAAACCCGACCCGACCCATTGCGCGGCGTATATATACTTAAGTATTATTAATATAGTATCTTCTTTTAATAATATTTAATATAATATCTTTTAGCTAGACCGATCTTTTATATATTAAGATATAATTAATTAGGTATAGCCCCTTCTATTTTAGCTTTAATTTATATAATTTTTAGTTATCTTATTTAAGCCTTCTTAACTTTATTAAGTCTTCTTTCTTTAGGAGTAGATTATCTTTATTTATTTTCTTTATTAATTTAGAGGCTTTTTAGAATTTCTATTTTATTATTATTTATCTCTATTTATCTAAATAGGCTAGCCTGTTTTTATATATTATCTCTTTTATATTTATATTATCTTTAAGCCTTTTTTAAATTCTCTTTTTAATTATTCTTAATTATATAGTATTTTTAAAGTTTCTAGTATTAGTTATATATCTAGGTTTAAATCTAAATAGAATTTAAGCTAGGCTATACTTATATACCCTAATTATTCTTATATTTATGGAATTAATAATGCTTTTAAGGAACGTGTCCTATTATATAATTATATTAAGGTAGTGTTATAATATAGCTTAGTAATATCTTAATATTAGTTATATATATCTTTTAGCTAATCCTACTAATAAGGGATAAGTAATTAATATTATTATTTATTTTATTCCTATTTACTCTAGCTTTATTATAAAGTGTTTTTTGAAATAGGAATTATTATTATAGTATATAGCTTTTAGTTATTTAAATTTATTTAATACTTCTTATTAGAAGAAGGATATTATATTAATAGATATTATTTCTAGAATAGCTTATATTACTAAGAACCTTAATATATAATTAACTTTAATAATAATAAATTATGCTTTGCTCTATATTACTAGGGTAAAAGGTTTTATATAGTTTATCCTAAAGTAATCTTAAGGTTATTGTCGCGGTTCAGCGTCATATATCCAAATATCCACGATCTCTACAAATCAGTAGGGTCGCGTGCCTTTTGCCTACGGTGGTCAACTGGGATGCGGGGTCGAAATCGTGACAGTTATAATTAAATTATTAATAGAAGTCCTTAATTTAGCTTTAGAGGCCCTAATATCTAATACTATAGATATATTTAGTAGAAGTATTTAATATCCTTATAATATATAAGCTAATAAAACTTCCTAATATAATGCTTAGTAGTTATTTAGTTAGAGAAGTAACTATAAATATTATATAATAATCTTAGTATATCTAGAATTTTAGATTTATAAAAATATTATATTTATTATCTATTCCTTTTAATATATGCTAATTTATTTTATTTAGGGAAGTTGTTTATTATAATAAACCTTATAACCTTTTTTACTATAATAGTTTTCTCTATCTTAGTAAGGACTTTTTATATCTTTATCTATTAATCTTAAGCTTTAATTATATTAATATATTATAAGTTATCTAACTATTCCTTTTAATATATTTTCTATTTATTTATCTTTATACTTTAGTCCCTTTCTATAATATTATTATCTATAATGTTATTATTTATTATAAATGTAGTATTATTTATCTTATATATTATAAGAGAAGTAGATAGGTATCTAATAAAATATAAAAGCTTATTTATAATTATAATATCCTTCCTTAGGATATAAAAGATATTAAGATTATATTTAAATAATATTAATTATTATTTAATTAATCTTCTAGTACTATCTTTACTCTTTAAATATTTTAGTAAGACTTAATGATCTATATAAAGTATAATAGGAAATTTAGGACTCTTTATAAACTATTTATATTTAATTAAGCTCTTTACTATTACTAAAGTTTTATACTTTATTATATAGTATTATCTTTATACCTCTATAAATTAAAAAGATAAGAATAATATAATTTTTAGCTTATTAAGATAGTCCTTTATTATTATAGTTTTAGTAGGCTTTATAAGTAATTAAAATAATACTTTATTTACTCTTATCTTTAAAGTATTAGTATATAGGTAGTATTAAATATTATTTTACTTATTAATATAAGTATTCTTTAATACTACCTTCTTTATTCTATTAAATATATCTTAATAGACTTTAGTCTATTTAAATCTTATTATAATATAGGTTATTTTTTATTTTTTTTTTACTTTTACCTTCTTAACTTCCTTAATAATTATAGTTTTAAAGATTATAGTTAAATCTATTCTTCTAAGAATATAATTCCTAAGGAATAGTAATATATATATAAATCTAAGAAATTCTTTTTTTATTATTAAAATTAATTATTTTTTAAATATATTAAGTTTATCTTTTAAAGGCTTAATATCTTTCTTATCTCTCTAATATCCTAGTATATAAACTTTAGGGATAAAGAACTAATACTTTAATAAGTTTAAAGTAAGACGTACCTATAATAATTAAAAGAAGTAATAATAATAAAGGAACTTAATAAAATTACTAAATAAATCAGCTCCTCTATAGTTATTATTAATAAAATAGTTAAAATAGACTTATCTATATATAGCTTTATTAAGGGATAGTTCTAGGTTAAGTTCTAGTATAAGTCTAATTATAATATTTTTTAATCTTAAATATATTATAAGTCCTTTTATATACTTTTAATCTATATATAGATAATATATCTAGCTCTTTAATAATAAAAAGGTAAGCTTATAAGAATAAGATAATTATATCTTAATAACTTAATAGCTATTTATTATATTTATATAAAAATTATATTTTACCTAAAGTTATATTATATCTTTTAGGATTAACTTAATTTATTTTATAAGGTAATTTAATTTTACTATTATATTATTAAGTTTAGTAAATATATATATTATTCTTAGCTTTCTATTTAATTTATAAAGGAATCTAGTTTTTATACTTTATAGTAACTTATATCTTATAATAATTCTAACTTTAATTAGTTTAAGGATTATTTTCTTCTAAAATATTAGTTCCTTTATTATATATAGGCTAGGCTTAGCCACTCTTAGGATAATATTCTTATATATAGGGATTTAATATTAAATTAAGTTAGTTTTTAGTATCTATAAGATATATTTATAGAATAGATCTTTTTAGATATTAAAAAGTAATTTAGCTTTATAAAGCCTTTTTAGAATATCTACTTAGGGATTAATTAAGCTTATATAAGTTTTTAGCTAAGCTTTAAAACCTAAGAATAGCTCCTTTCTTATTTCTCTTTAATATATTATTAGCCTCCTCTTTATAGGGAATCTAAATTTATTAATATTAAATCTATTCTCTTTATTACTTTTTATTAATAAAGATATTATTATAACTTTTAGAAAGTATCTAGCTTCCTTTACTTCCTTAATTTAAATAAGGTCTTTATTAGAGTTATATTATTTAAGATAATTAATATTAAGTTTTAAGTTTAGTTTATAATTCTATAGACTTATCTTATCTTTGGTTAGTTAATAGGGTGGAAGTAATATTATAGGAGGGAGCTATACTAATAACTTTTTATTATTCCTCTATTTTATTGTTCTAATTAGTCTCTATATACTACCTTTTTTATTATGTTATAATATTTCTTTAATATCTCCCTTTTATATATACGCCTTTTATATAAAAGGGGGGATTAAACTTCTTATTATATATATAAGCTTATATTTATTATATACTTAATTATTTCTTAACTTAATTTTTATATTTATAATTTCCTTTATCTTTCTTTATAGATATTTTCTTAAAGCTTTATCTTATAGCTATACTCTAAGTTTTTTAAAAAAGATACTAATATTATCCTTTACTTAGCTCTTATTTTTTCTTATTTATCTTTTTAGATAGCTATTATTAACTGTTATAACTAAGATTATATTAGTTAATTCTTATTTCCCTAGTTCTCTTACTCTTTAATCCTTATCTTTAAATTATTTTATTCTTTATTATAATCATCCTATTCTTCTTTCTATAAGTCTTTAATTATTTATTTAAGAATATTATTTATCTATTACTCTTCTACGCCTAAGTTAAGGATATCTATAATAGTCTTATTAAGTATATTAATATCTTCTGTAATAAAGACTTCTAGTATATAGACTTTAAAAGGGCCTTTATATAAAACCTTATAATAAATATTATACTAGTCCTTAATCTAGTATTTGTCTATAGCGTAGAGTCTAATTATTAATATTATTTATAATTAAGGTTTTTTAAGAATTATATTATAGGTTACTTTACTAGGTATTATATAAAACTAAAGAATTTTTATAATAAAAATAATTATTATTTTAAGGTTTATATATCTAGGTAAATAATTAGTTACTTTATTAACACTTCTAATAATAATAGAATTATCCTTATAGAATATATAGTTAATTTTATCTATAATTTATTATAAGATTAGATTAATAGTTACTTTAAGATTAATTAAGTAATTATTAACTTTCTATTACTTATAACTTAATCTCCTTATATTAATAAATATAGTAGTATAAAAGTTACCTTTAATTTAAAATTAAGATAAGGTTAATAATAATATTAAGAAGTATTTAATAGAATTATTAATATTATAGTAGCTCTTACTATAAGTTAAATATTTCTTTTATTTATTAGGTAGTAGTAGGCTAAAGGGTTTAATAATACTAATAAAATTATTATTATATATTATTATAAAGGTATCTTTTATTATAGAGACTTCCTTATTATCTAGGATCTCTAAAGGATTTAAGAATCTTATAGCCTTTTATTAAGCTTTTTTAAAATTTAGTTTTAATTAAATAATTTCCGCTATTACTGCTTATACCTTTAATAAAAAATATAGGAATTATATAAGTATAAGATCTATTTTAGTAGATTTTAAAAAGTTCTTAATATCCTATAATTATTATCCTTATATCCTATAGGGCTTTAGTTCTAGGGGKGACCCTCTCTTTATTATAGACTTTAGCTTTACTCTTAGTAAAGGGGATTATAATATTTAAAGTACTTCTTATAATTATAGGTTTATTAATAATTATTTAAAAGTAGTAGAAGATTCTAGCGTAAATATAATTTACTTTATTAAAAGTTTTTATACCTTTTTTAGCCTATTATAATTAGCTATATATATAGCTTTTATATTATCTTTTTTATATTCTATTATTAATTTCTTATTACTTAATATTATTACTTCCTCCCCTTCTCTGTAGTTCTTATATTAGTAGGTATCTTTAATATATATATTTTTATCCTTAATATCCTAGTCTTTTAGATTTAGTTAGTAAAAAGGGCTTCTAAATCTAAATAACTTTACCTAATATAATTCTTTATATATAATATATTTAATACTATCTTTTTTTATTTCCTTAACTTAATAGACTCTAATAGTAGGAGTATTTATATTTCTTAATAAAATAATATTATTTTCTAATATAGAAATAATATCTTTTTTCTTTAATATTTACTTTATAAAGAACTTACTCTTAAAATAATCCTATTCAGCTACTAGAAGCAGAGTATTAATATATTTTTAATTAATATAACCCTCTTATCTATATATCTAATATCTAATTATATTCCTTAGACCCGTAAAATATATACTCTTTAAACTCTTTATTATAATTAGATTAGCTCTTTTCTACTAATTAGCTAGGGCTATCTATTTATTCTTATACTCCTTTTAAGCTATAGTAATCTTAGGCGGATCTCTATACTACTCTCTATAAACCTAGCGAGATAAGTTATAATAGGAGGCTAATTCTCTATATTAATTCTTATTTAAATTAATATTTATAAAACTTTATATAAAGTTCTTTATTAATATTAAGTTCTATTATAATATTTTTAAAAGGATTTTATTTATATTACTAAGATCTAATAACTACTTATCCTTTTTCTTTACTAATAGGTCTTTCTTCTTACCCTATTATTATATAACTCCTTAGATAATTATAATAACTTTCTTAATATTAATTATTATTTCTCCTAGAATTCTACTAATTATTCTCTATACATGTAGCGATGCAGGCCGTCTAAATAGAATTTTCTTAGTGATAGTAAACTTAATACATTTAGTTTCTATCTTAATATAGCTTTATATAGGCTACTAAGCTAAAATATATACTACTATCTAATATACCTTTTATTTCTTCTACCTAACTAAATACCTACTAATACCGTGATAACCTCCCCCTAATTAATATAAAATTATACTGTCTTAGTATATAGGGGGCCCAGAGGTTAAGTACCTTTAAGGAGGGCGGAGATATATTAGACCTCTATTAAAATCTTTTATAATAAATTTTTTATAGTTATCTATAAGGACGCGGAGGTACTATAGTAAATAGAAGTATTATTAATAAAGGTATATTATAAGTAGCTACTATAGCTATTTTATAAGTAATGACTAGCTTATTAGTATTATTAAGGTCTTTAATATTATACTAATTATTATATATAGGTCTATATCCTTTCTAATATATAAGGTACTTTATAATATATCTATAACCTTTTCTTATAACTTATTTATTTAGAAGGCGTTCTATTTCCTAAGACTTTATAATCTTAGTATCGCCTTTAATATATATAAAGTTAGGATAGTCTAGCCTAGGTCTCTTATATAAATCTAAAGCAAAATTTAATAAAGATTTTAGTTAAGTAACTATAAATATTAAATAAATTTTTTAATAGTTTAGTATCTTTAAATAATATATAAGATTACTAACTTTCTTAAGCACTTTAAATAGGCTAATATATTAATTAATTAATTTTTTTATAATATTAAGTATTAATAAGATCTTATAGCCCCTATAAAGGTATATTATAATAAATTTATTAACCTTTAAAAATATTAGTTAATAGCGACGGTTATAATATTATTTATTATTTATTTAAGTAAATAAAATAATATCTCTAATTATAATTTATATAGTAATCTTATTTACTTCTATAATAAGGAGTAGTAAGTTTAATAATCTATTTAATTAAAAACTATAAATAATAGTATTTAAAAAGAGTAATATCTTAATAGATATTAAATTATTTAGCTATACTTAGAGGTATAAGAAAATAATTAGCTATATAGAAAGCTTTTTAAGCCTATAAATATAATATTAAAAAATAATTTTAGTAATTTAATTAATCCTTTTACTAAAATTATCTATTTAGGGATAATATATAATTAAATATAATAGATTAATACTAAGTTTTTAAAATATAGACGTCTAAAGATCTAATAAGAATTTCTAATCTCTATTAAAAATAATAGCCTTTAAAAGGCCCTAGTCAGCTATATCTAGACAATTAATAAAATTAAAAGCCTATTAAGCTATAGAATATATTAATTTCCTTAAAAAGAATATTATCCTTCCTAAAAACTTATTAGTTATTAATAAAATAGTATTAAACTAATTCAGCTTTTTAGATATAGGTAACGCCAACATAAAATCTAGAGTTATAATATAAAATAGGACTAGAGGGAATAAAATAGGCTATAGTATATTATAAGATCTATAATATCTTATTTATAGAATTAAACATTTAGGATAGTATATAATATATTCTCTTAAAACTTTTATTAAGCTATAAATATACTAAGATTTAGTAATTATCTTAAAATATCTTTAAAAACCTAGATACCTATCTCTATAGGCTAAAGCTAGTATATCTTTAATAATAAGCTAAGGAATATAGAGGCGTTATAGACTAGTAACCTTATTAATATAGTAGATTAATTTATAATCTCTAAATAAAATAGGTACCTTAAAGGCTTAATTTTTTAAGATTTATTCTATAAGTACTTCTAAAGAAGTATTTTCTAGATAAGGGCTAAAGTATAGGTTAGTATTAATAGCTATTAATTTATCCTTATAAATAAAAGGAAGTACTATAGTATTATTATTATAAGAATTATTATTATTAATTAGTTTAGTAGTTTTATACTACTATAGGTTATCTTAATAACCTTTAATTAAATAATTTCTAAATTTAGGATTTATCTCTACTAAAGTTACTATAAATAAAATATTTAGCTTAGAGTAATTATCTTATTTAATTAAAACAATATTATAATTTATATTAAGTAGGTATAAAAGGATATTTAGAATAATATATTCCTTACCTAATTTATACCTTATATTAAGATAAAATTATCTTAAGAATTAAGATACTTTAATAAGCCAAATATTTATCTAAATAATAGAAGACGTTAATATAATTAATAATTATTTTATAATATTAAGAATAGTAGAATAGTCTATCTAAATAACTATTAAGTCTTAAGATAATTTAATTATATAATAAACCTTCTTTATTACTTAAATAAACCCTGTAATCTTAAGCTCCATAGGCTAGTAATTCTATTCGGCTAATATAAGAAGTCTTAAGAGAAATAAAATTAATTTAATTATTAATTTTAAAGGCTACTTTCTATTAAGCTTTATATCTTCTTTAATATAGAAGATAATAATACTAAAACTAAACCCTTTAAATATATCTAAATTAATCTATAATTTTTAATTAAGATTAAAATAAGTAAATATTATAAGCTTTAAAAAAGCTAATTATAAGGTATTAAAAGAAGCTTTTTTTAATGGCGTAGATTCTAGTAGCTTAATATAAAAAGTATAAATATAATAAGGATTCCCCTAATTAAGAATAGGCTTTAGTATTAAAGTTTTTAGATCTTATAAAGCTTAAGCCTTTTAAATGTATATATAGATATAATTATATAAGTACTCTATAAGACTAAGGTAATATTCTAGGTCTTTAATAATAATAAGATACTTTAAAGAGTTAATAACCTTTAATTTATCTGAAGTAGTTAATAATCTAAGATAATTAACTTATTATCCTAATAGATTAATATCTAGATAGCTTAAAAAGGTCTTAGTAAAACTAATTAAAATATTAAAATCTATAAATAATTAAAACAGTTCCCTAAGATTATTAAGGTATTAATTAAATAAATATATACCTAATATAATATTATCTATATAAGCTTAAACGTGTTTAATAGGCTTTAAAATCTTATTAATTTACTACTAGATATAGGCTATAAAATTTATATATCTTATAATTAGGACCTTAAATGTTTCTTAGTTATAGTAAGTTATTATAATAAGCATATATTAATTATCTAGGTAAATATACTACTAATAGAAAAAAGATGAGGTGTTTAAGACAGCGATATATATATAACCTATAAGACTATTAATTATGTCGCTCTATAGTAGTATAAGGTAGGCGTTAAGAATAATAAGATTATTTAGACCTTTAATATCTATAATTATATAACCCTTTCTTTTATTATCTAGGAGACTTTTTTATATAATAAATATTAGGTAGCTAAAAGGTATACCTTATTAAATCTAATTAAGCTAGCCTTAATAATATAATTTATTAAATATTTTATTAACTACTTCTTTATTCCTAATATTAAGTAGGTAGATCTTTACTTTACTTAAAATCTTTAATTATTAATTATTTTATAAAGGTATCCTTATCTATTTATCTTTTAGGATCTTAATAAAACCTTAGTTTACCTATAAAGTTAGAAACTTATAAATAAGATTTAAAAAGGCTTAATATTCCTTTAAATTCCTATAAACTATAATACTATTTAAAAGTTATATTTTATAATATTTAAAAGTTTTATTTAATAGAAGCGAATTTAGATTTAAGGAAATTAAGTTAATTAAAGATAGGTTTAGACTAATTAAAATTATATAAGCTATAATTTTAATAGTAGTAAGGGTAACTACTTTCTTAATCTAGCTTATTATTTATTTAGGTAGTATTATAGCTATTTTAGTAAATAATTTAACTAAAAAGTAGTTCTTATATTCTATCTCTATAACTATACTAAGATAGAAGTATTTAGAAATTTAGATAAAGTATTCTAATTTATTTCTAGCTAAGATACTAGTTATTTTATAATTAATAATATATATAAATAGATATAAATTAATAGCTTTAGTAAGCTTAAAAAAGAAATCTCTATTACTTAGAAAAGACTTTAAAGAGACTAAAATAATTAATTTACTTTAAAGAGGGATAACTATAGCTAGCTTTATATAAATATTTCTTTTTATAAACTGGCTACGTTATTATGCTTTAATAGGTACCTTTATTTTATAATTCTTAATAGTTACTTTATACTTAGTAATATCTATTACTATATACTTAGTACTAATAATGTCATTTCCTATAAGTATCTTAGCTCTTAATTTATTTATAATATATAGCTTCCTATAGATATAGGCTAAAGCTTTTTAACCGTTTTCATTAATACTAAGGCAGTAAAAGGGTAGTATAATATATTTATTAGTTTAATAATAAGAGGTACTAAGTCCTTAAACGCTAATAGGAAAAGCTATTTTTAAAATTTTAATATTAGGTAACTCTAATAAAAGCTATACTTTATTAATTAATATTATATTAGTATTAATATCTAAATAGATATTAAAGTCTTTATTAGAAGGGCTTAGTTAGACTATAATCTATATATATATCTAACTCCTAAAGGTAATACTAGAGCTAATATTAGCTTTTAAAGTATTAGATTTAATAACTTAGAGTAGTAAGTTATTAATAATAGCTAGATAAGTCTTAATAGGCCTTTATAAGGCCTTAATAAAGCCTATAGATAAAAAAATAATAAGTCCTTTAAAAAGAACTAAAATTATAGTTAACTTCTTATTTTTTCTAAAAGTATTATAACTAGCTTTTAAATACTTATATAAATATATCTTAAATAAGAATAATTTATTATAGTTTTAATAAAAGGTTTTTATTTTTATAAAACCTATAAATAGTTCTTTTAAATATTTAATTAGATTATTATAATATAGCTTATTTCCTTTATTATCTTAGATAGTAAATTAATAGATATTTAAATTATTTTATTTTAAAGGACCTAAAGCATCTAAAGGTATACTTTTAATATAATAGGCTAAATTTTTATTATCTATACTTTCTAATAAATCTTAGGTAGAGGTTTAATAAGCTAATACTTTTAGCCTATATTATTACTATTATAATAAGCKGCTATTATTATATTTATAAGGGTTCTACTAGTAACCTTAGTTTTAGTTTTAATTTTAATTTAGCTAGTAATTTTAACTAAGGTTTTATTATAATTATTATTAAGTACCTAGTATTAAAATAAATTTATTTAAAAATATAGTTAGCTATAGCTATAATTATAATAGAGGTAATTATCTAGCTAGTAATACTAAAGCTAAATATTATTAATAATTTAAGTATTAAGGGTACTAATCGTACTATAGATAATAAGCATTTTAATTATTAAACTAAAAAGAAAAAGCTTATTAACTAAATAATTACTAGTTATAAGCTAGTAACCTTTAATATTAATAAAAAGAATTTTAGTACCTACTATTATATTACTAATTCTATATAGCTAGCCTTAAATTAAGAAGTAGTTAATATTATTTAAATTATATATCTTTTTTAGCTTCTAAAAGCTTAATATAGTCTAAAATAGTAGTTATAAAGGTAGGTAAATTAATAAATATATATAGTTCTAGGGCTATACCCTAATAAATAAAAATGAGTTAGTTAATAATAGCTTTAATATTTACCCCTTTTATATACCTAATAATAATATATATATATTAAGCTGGCTCTCTTTAGTTATAAGCATCTTATAGAATATATTTTTTATTTATTAATTTCTTTAGAGTAACCCTAGTAGATTCCTTCTATCTTAAAACTAAAGTAAAGCACTAGGCGTTAATACTATTTTTATTAGCTTATAAACTAATTTATTTAAAATTTAAAAGTATTTTAATATACTATATTTAGATATCCTTTTAAAGGTATATATTAAGGTTTATCTTTATTATAATAGGACCTTTAATTACTACTAAATCTTTAACCCTTTTAATAAAAAGTATTATATTATAGTAGTAGATATTACTACCCTATATAATAATATCTTTATCCCTATAAGATTTATTAAGGTAAGGATTAAAAAACTTAATATTTTTTATATTCTAATTTAAGTTCCTAGACCTAAAAGAGGATAAGTTATTAATCCCTATAAAGCTAAAAGGGCCTAGAGGCTTAAAAGGGCTTAAAGGCCTTATTATAGTTACTATAATAAGAAGTTACTATAATATACCTAATTATTATTAACTAAAGCCTATATCTTACTAATTATCTCTAGGATTATTATTATAATTATAACTAAAACTAGTATTATTAGAATACTCTCTTATTAAAGGTATACTAAACTAAGGTTATTATCTTAATATTTTATAGTTTTTAGGATATAGACTAAAAAGGTTTTTCTAGATCCCTTCTTTAGTAGAGGTTATATAAGTTATAATAAAAGAAGTTATAGAAAGAGGTATATTTCTAATTAAAAATAAATTATTTAAAGGAAGAATATTATTACTTCTTACTAGTAATAAAAAGCTAATTATAACTTAAAAATCCTTTAATATAATACTTAGAACTATATAATTAATAGACTAATTACTAGGAAATAATAATAATTTAATAAACTAAGATCTAACTTTTTAAGGGTTATCTAATATTAGTTTAGGTTTACTAATTTAAACTAATCTAAAGTTATATTTAATAATATATTTAATAGTTTAATAAATAGGCTCTTTAATATATCTAGTATATTAATAATTAGACTTTAAAAACTTATTAAAATAAAAAGCTTAAATAACTATATCCTTATTAATAGGATTTATTAAAGCTAGACTAAACAATTTTTTTCTATAAAATAAAACAGTAAGATAGTAATATAAAGTTTTAAAATTAAGTTATATTACTTTAGTAGTAATAATAAAAGACTAGAAAGAAAGAAATAAGAAATTTTATAGCTAAAAAGTAGGCGATTCCTATCTAAAAGTAAACTTTTTCTCTATTCCCTAGTATAGAGTAGGGTAGGAATAAAGTTAATTCCTTCTAAAAAAGAAATAGTCCAATATTACTAAATAACTTTCCGCCTAAATAAAAACTCTTAGCATACGTCACTTAGCAAAGTAAGGCCTAAAATAAGGTTAAGTTAATAGTAGTAAGGTTAAAGTAGTATTAACTAATATAATTCTACCTCTTATAAGCCTAATAGCCTTATTATTATTAATATTAGATAAGGCTTTATAACTTAGAGGATAGAAGCTACTAAGATTATTATTAAATAATAATAAAGTCTGCTAGACATAATTTTAGTATAAATAAAAATAGATAAAGTATAAAGAAGCTTACTTTTAATCTAATAAAAAATATAGGTATATTTTAGGTATAGAGGTTTTATTAGGCCTAAAAGGCCTTTTAAAAGTATTATAACATTATAACAGAAGCAAAAGATTATAAGTAAAAAAAACACTCTAGTAAAAGAACTCTTAAATAAGATCCTAATATATAAATAGTATTAGGATACCTAAACAGCCATTACTACTAATTATAATAATACAGGCCGTCTAAATAGAATTTTCTTAGTAATAGTAAACTTAATATATTTAGTTTCTATCTTAGTACAGCTTTATATAGGCTGCTAAGCTAAAATATATACTATTATCTAATATACCTTCTATTCCTTCTACCTAACCAAATACCTACTAATACTATGACAATACAGTTTTATTATCTAAATTATTAATAATCCTTTCCGTGATATCTTCTATAAGCTCTTATAGTAGGTTATTATAAATTTCTTATACTTCTTTAAAGTATATATTAATATCTTATTTATTCTATTTTAGGTTATATAATATAAAGAGTATATCTTTTATTTTCCCCTTCTTTTAAGCCTTAAGGAACCTCTTAATAAATAATTCCTTTAATATCTTCTAATCTCTTATTACTTTATTATCTTATTTATTAATTTATTTCCTAGCTAGCCTAGTTATCTTACTTAATAGAATATAATATTTAGCTTCCTCCTTATTTATTCTTACCTTCTTTATATACTGCCTCCTTACTAGTATAAAAGTATATTCTAAGAGTTAATAATACCTTATTAAGTCCTTATTAAGTATACTAAAGAATTCTAGAATATTAATCTAAGATATTCCTACTACTTCAAACTATAACTAAGGTATAATTAAAGTTAATATTAACTATAATTTTAATATCTACTTTATTATAGTTATAGGTTATGAGATATCCTATTATTCTATATCCTATTATTCTATATCCTATTATTCTAAGTAAGATGAATTAACTAGTAGTAATAATAATAAATCTAAGAAAGCTTTACCCTATTTCCGTTAATGATATATTAGTATAGGTATTATAGAAGGTAGTCTTCCCTCTAAGTTCTTTTTAATAAAAGAGGATCCTCCCTTCTATAACTAGTATCCTATAAAAATATAGCTAAGATCTAATATATCTACTACCTCTAAATCTAGTATTAGTAATTATAGTAACTCTAAGAATAAAAATAGATTTTCTTAGTTATTTTAAGCGTCTAGTAAGAAAGACTTTTTAGATAATAATAATAATAACTTATAAATAAACAGTACTACTAAATTTCTTATTTCTTATATTAAAGTTTATCCTTCCTTATTAATTACTTCTAATAATAATTCTTCTTTTTAATTAATAACACTTTTTTTCTTATTAACTTCTAGAGAGTATTTATTAAAGCTAGTCTCTTAATTCTATATTAACTTATTAACTTTATAGAATTTATAGTTTCTGTTATAAATAGTTTCTATTATAGAAGGGGACCTTCCCTTTATTTTATTATTAGGAATCTTTCTTATTAGGGGTCCTAGTCGCTCCTCCCTAATTTAGAATATAGAAATTTTCCTCTAAATAATTAGTAATAGTGGTCACTAGGTTCCTTAAGATAATAAGGCTAGTTAATAGCTATTAAAGCTGTATAGATAGTATATATATAGAATAATAACTATAGTCGTAATAGGATTAGTTAGGGATATAGTAGTAGTAAATAAATTCTTATCTACCTATATTATTTAAGTACTTAGTCTGTTTTCTTACTTTAGGCTTATAGCCTACCTTATATACCTTAAATAAACTAGTAGCCCTGCCTTCAAGCTCTAGAATATTAGGCTAGGATCTAAGGATATCAGAATAGTAATAGTAGGGGTATAGAGTGCATTATAGACTAGGGTATTAATTAGATTGTCTATGTCTATGCTAGGAATGATTTGGCAGGAAAMCCCTGCCGATTTAAAATTCAACGCTAATGCCCTAGCGGGCTGACACCGGGAGCCCTGGGAACCTATAGTACCAGCCCCGGGCTCCCTAGGGCCAGCGGTCTGGCTATTTGGCCAGGGGCTCCCAGGGCTAGCCCGGGGCCCCCGGGGCCAAAAAAAAAGCTGTTTTGGATTTGCCGACGATACTTACTTATAGAGGTAGTAAGCTAATGCTAATAAACTATTAAATATTAATACCCTACACTGCCACCAATTACACGTACGACTGTTAGGGTATCCTTCCGTAATTATTTACACTATTTCCGTTAATCTTCTGAGCAAAGAAGCAAGCTTACCAGAGATCATCGCTATCGAATCAACAAAGGACCAGAAGCTGTTGAGCACAATTGCATGGCAGAGGATAGTAAGGTATGGAATAATGTTGCTGAGAAGACTTGTTGGCTATCCATAGTCACTAAAAACCCTCAGAATACCCACGATACTAATATACACTCCAATCTCTTACATGCCCCCGTTTAGACTTTCCAAGATTATGAAGTTAGATTTCCTCATCCATATCAGATTTCGAGGTTTGATCTGACGGATCAGCCCATCCATGAGGCTTGCCAGTATCACCTCTTATCATTAGACGTGGTGGTTCCTGTATACCCCTCTCCGTCCGAACCTGCTCAATCCTACATTCCATCTCAGTCCTGACCTTAATACCATGCAATGGTATTCCAAGCTCGTAGTCTAGGGTATCATTATCTTGCCCAGGATGTACCGTGGAAGTAAGGCCCATCATCGATCTCGCTTTGTCTCCCGTTGGTGAGATACGTGAAAAGCCTTGACCTCGCAAGGTTTGTCTGTCATCAGGGCCTTCTTGCTCTTCTGTGCCTTTGTAGCCAGCATGAAGACGCTCAGCTTTCATCCAGACTTTGGCGAGTATAGGCCTCATGAACGGGAGGTTAGCGCTGACTACACCAATGGTGACTTCAGCACTCGACCATAGAGCAGGGGTGACAATCGTGTACGTGACATCTTCCGTGACGTCGTGAAGGGAAGCCAGGAGGAAGGCACTGACGATAATGACTCTGTAATACCCCACCAGTCAGTCATGTGTTCGCGTGTGGGTGACTGGACGGAAGTAGCACTTACAATCCGCCAGTTAAAAAGACAAGGCACAACCCGACACGCGTTTGAGTGGAGGTTTTCAGCCTCACTATGATCGGCAGTGGCTGAATTAGTAGTATAATATCACCGATCAGGCTAAGGCTCGCCGTGGCATTGTAGAACTGAACCTTGTCCAAGCATGTTGGATGGATAGCAGGATCCCAGTAACCTTTGATGGGTACACATTGAAACACAAAGCCAATGAAGCTGGCGAGGAAGCCAAGAAGGACGAATATGCCCACTATCCAGATCGACCAGCGGAAGTGCTTTCTGGGGAAGACTCGCCAGTAGAACAGAAGAATGCCATATTTGATGACGGTTTCTGATGCGGTCCGCGCTAGAAGTAGAACGTATAGACACTGCGGAAGGAGGTCAGGCAAATGGCATCCACATAACAGCTTTGCTTCGGGCGACTTACGATCATGAACTGCCTTAGATATGTAGGTGGGAGGGTCTCTGCGTGTCGTCCAAGACCATACCTGAGACCTTACACTGATTGTCAGTCACTGGGTGCTGTTTCCAAAGAACGGAGCATTTAACGTACCAACATAATTACAGATACATGGGATGGTAGCAAASGACAAACCGATGCCTATCAGATAGTCGTCCCACCATATGTGCGCAGCTGTTATACGTTTTGCATACAACCGCAAGCCATAGGATAAGAAGGCGAGTACCAATATTGTCGTTGTCACCCTGACGACTATCTGCTGGCGAGAGGTGAGGACACTGAGATCCACTGGGTACTCGGTTTGTTGACTCATATCCATAATGTCTTCCAAAGGCGGCTGCTCCACGTGCCAAATTTCATGTTACGGTGACGACTTGCACTTCGATGAAGGTGCTATTACACAGAATTGTAAAACAATGCCACTTGAAAGTAGTGTTTATTTCAGAGGGTTCACTCTTCAGGCTCCATTGAGCGAACACAGCTATCATATGGAGTCTGCCCTTCCATAAATAATGCAGTAGGGAACAGGAAAGAATCACTGCAAGACTGAGATGTGAAAGATCTTTGGACTCTGGTGAGACAGTGCATGTCCGCATGCACGGCCCCAGACGATCAATTGTTGGACTTTGCCGTACGATCGCATTCAGTCGACAGGTCCAGACCTTACGACAGAACAGTACAAGCAGGGGCAAAGTCACCTAATCATTAGCAATATCAGTCGGCTGCATGGAGGCTAGGTAGACTGCAGCATCTTGTTCAGATTGCTGTCTTCTGGCTCATCGCACCAGGACTGTCCCACTTCGTCAGCTGTTCTGTGACCGGTCTCGAAGGTTTCGGTACCAAATATTCCTGCACGAGAGCGGGGGTCTGAGGCATGAGAGCAGCTAATCGTTGGGGTTACATTTTCCGTATGCACGTGGTTGTCAGACGGAGTTGAAGGCTGTCCAGGGTTGACGCAGGAAATGGTAGGCCGCATTGACAATGATACCATTGAAACTCCATCGCTTGGATGCGGGCAGATGCCTCTACTAAAAATTTACACTTTCGTGACAGTGTCTTCGATTGTGAACAGTACAGTGCTGACATGTAGATACTGGTATTACAAGATAGCATAGATATCGTCCATTGGCCAGTTCCGAGAGTAAAACATGATACCTTGCATACTTTGATCCGCACCAGTGATTTCCCCGCACTAGGTAGAGTCAGCGTTAGGCGGGGGCCGCTCACGTAGGATTCTATTGGTGGGAGAACCAGAAAAGAGCAATGACAAGTAATGCTCATATTACAGAAGATGCAACGCTTGCGGATCATGTTGTGTGGTCAAGAATGAGGTCAGCGCAGCCGTGCAGCAGCTGGGATTTTGATGAACACATGGTTTCTTATTGCATATCCGATCCAACCATCAGTCCCTGCCCAAAAGTAGCAGTAGGGTCGGCCCACTAGTTTGCAGGTGCTTGAATTAGGTGGTGTCGCGTTAAAAACAATCCCGTTTGCCGTGTTTGCGGTGTGGTACTTTTATTTCCGAGACAAGATCGGATAGTCTTATGTTATGGCCCCCACTCACCACAGTTCAGCACCTTTATTTACAAAACAGAAACTATTCCTATTGTTTCGGCGCCTTTCACTCCTCGAGGCTTTTTCTCCGAGGTGTAGGGAGATCATGCACGCGGGATCCTGCGGAACAAACATAAGCAACCCGTTACTGGCACAAACATGCAGCTGTAGATTGCGGCAAAGTCACAATATTATCTAGTACCTTTGGGGCTCGCCGCAGTGCTGCCATGGCTCAAGCACACTCTGTACCCAGAACCGCTGTTACCTTGTGTTCTCCGTCCATCACACGACAGCATTTGACCTCACAGATTCGTATTTCCCTTGCTCTACAAACGGCTTCAATGAGATTGAGTCCTCACATGTCTCCCGGTAGCGTGTTTGACTTGCTGCCTTGAATGAGAATGAGCATCTTGCCCAGAGGCGAAAGACCAGGTATTTCTGGAGCACGTAGGGTTATTGCTAATATAGCTAGCCTGTTCCCCTCCGCCCCATCGAAGCCATTCTACTATCCCGCGATTATCCTGAAGCGTCTGCACATATCGCGCCTTAATTGAAACTAGGTAGTCCAGCCAAACTTTGCATATCACCATAAGGAAATTCAGTGTTGTCCCAGAACCAACTCCAATCACCATCTAGGTCCAAATTAGCGGATGGAAAGGTATTCATGTCGGTTCCGCGACTTTGAGTTTGTTGCACAGGAAATCCTCTATTGTCAAACTCTGAAGGAATTCGAGCTGAGTCGACAAGAGAAGCTGACTGATCAGGAGTCAGGTATACGAGCGGCTCTTCCTCTGGTGTTGGTACCTGTGGTCGATGCTGCGTCGGACGCAATTCCTTTGCAAAGCTGATGCCAGGTCCGAAAACGACGGTACCAAAGTACGGTATTGCTACTTTACAGACAGCTTGACCATCAAGGCAAGCATGATCCTTTGCTTTGATGAACATCTCCAAAGCCCGAGCTGCCTGTGTGGCAACACCACCTCCTCTCTCGACAGACGCACGTTGTAGTATTGACGTCGTGGTGGAGACCAATTCTCGATCTTCATCCGCCTCTTTCACCTCGTTGCTAGGGCTCGATGATGACACGCCTAGGAAGTTCAACACTAGTATCATCGCTGCAGTAAACGCCTGAAAATCCATAATTTTACAGACAGGAGAGCCAAAGCCCTGGACAGGGCGAAATATGTGAAATAGATTCAACATGCCGCGTGCCGACTCTAAGGCAGCTATCTTACTGTACCCATATCTTCGGTCTGTGGTTGCCTTCAACATGAAAGGGAGATGCAGTAGAGCCCTAGCCTGATGATGCCAGAATTGCGGAAGCATGCGGTGGTATAGGAGTGATGCCACCTCATCCTCGCGTATGTCTAGAGCCCACCACTCATTTGACATGCTAGACGCAAGATCCATCATCTCACCATCGATCTTTACTGTCATTGTTAGAGTTTCTGTGGGTGCGGTTGTTTGATTACGATCAACGATATACCCTACAAGTTTTGCCAAGCGGAAAAGGTAGTCACTACCAGCGCATTCCGTTTCAGCTCTGACGGGGTAAAAACCATTGAAAGCTGTAGGGTGAATATGCATCTCTGACACGCAGTAGGGTAATCCTAGTAGAAGACTTAGATACCGATCTCCAAAGTAAAGTGCGTTCCAGATGTTTCGTTTCCGCAAGACGTGTTCATGTAGGTCGTCTGGCTGCGTTGAACTAAGATGGCATCCCAAGAGCTGAGCAAACGAAATGGCACGCCGAAATATGATCCAGGCTTTTCGAAGTCGACCGTTATTCGCTCCGTACTTCGCTTGCAAGATTAAACACTCAATACCATCTATTGTCCCTGCCAGCTCGTCGTCTGACAAGACCAATTCATCGATCACGGCGACGTAACGAGCTGCCATATCTATAGCTGTGGACGCTTGTAAGTCGGTACCAAACGGTATTTCTTGAAGACCAATCGCAATGCATAGAAGGCCTTTCGCTAGCTTTGGTACGCTATCGTTGAGCTTCGTGTCTGCAATGAAGTTGTCGAAGGTGTAGGCTGAGCTGGTACCGAATGGTTCAGGGAGCGTATGCTGCCAGGAAGGCCACCAGACTTTGGCAGCACCCAAGATCTCCTCGAGCCTTGCTTGTGAGGGCAATAATGCTAATAAGGTCTGGCGTGCTTTCTCCAACTTCGCATTTTCCACCGACTTCATGCTTGTACTGGGAGAGGCCATACCAGCCATAGTAGTACCAAGGCTACTGTCATCATGGCGACGACTTAATATAGCATTGTCGAATAGACTTAGTACAGGTGCATTATCTAGAAAGTTATCTGGTGGACTGTCCATCAAACTGGCCGGAGTGGGAGGTAAGCGGTCGGGTCGAGATTCATAATGTTTCTTCATGGCATTTTGTTCCGGCTGACTAGCGCCATCCGTTGTATCCAACTTCTTGGATATCGAAAGCAACGCATTCTCAAGCTCCGCCACTCTTCGTTGCAGACTCTGTCTACTTTCATGTGCAGATCGGTCCGACGTCTGTGTGGGCTCCTGTGGGCGGCATGTCGTCCCTCGAGCAAAACATTCTGCACATGTTTTTGGTGAACCTGGATGAGGCACACAAGTCTTCTTCCGACGCCTGCCTATGATCACAGGTCAGCTCAACTGCTAGCATCAACCGGGAGATYCACATTMRGTCMAAYCACAGAGTGAGAGTGTGCGCTTACATTCAGTACAGCTACGTGTACCCTTTCTCATTCTCTTTGGCCGCGGTTCGTCCGACATTGTGGTGTCACCATTCATCTGAGCAAGGGTTGACATTATTGTGATGGGTTTATTGTCCCGTCTACTACACTATATGCAGTCGGGCGAAGAGAGGACTTTTGCTGGCGCGTGTCCAGATCGTCCGCAGCTTACCCCAGTTGGCTAATCAAAAACCCCGGGCAAGCCACTATAAAATCATCACTAAGCCCCCAAGGCTGTGTGGAAGTGCAATATAAAAGGTCCCACAATTGTTGTCGCAGCTTGAGTCATCGGACCAACCTCATTTTTCGTCCGCGTATTAATCAGCACTAGACCTAGCGCGCACTAGTCCCATTGAAAGTGTACCTAAGGCGGGCCGCAAGAGCTGTCATCGACTGACTCACTGGGATACCTTTGGGCCAATTGCGGTACAATGATTGGTGATCTCGGTCCATAATTGGACTATCGTTGCAAAGCCGCTATATTCCAGCTTTGAAATGTGGGTCTTCGTCAGCCCATCCAGAGCGTTTCCCTGCGAAGAGTCAGCTCTGATCTTGGTCCGCCAGACTCGTCCGATGAATTCCCCTTTTCCATGCTCGAATGACAGCTCATTCGGTATGGAATCCTACGAGACCTGTCACGTTCACAAAACTTTTTCTTTATCTGATGTCAGCCTCCCTGTACACCGCAACATCCTGCAGTTGCAATATATAATAACCAAACCGTCCTTCAAACATTGCTTAGACAGAAGTACTACCTCGCTTAGGATAAAGTCCGACTATCTCCTTATAAGTTTCTAACCTCTCAAAATGCTCGAAGAGTCCACGCCCAGAGACTCTGTCAGCGGTATTTCTTCATTACCTGACGAGAAAGCAATGATCAAGGGACTTGCGGACGATAAGTCCAGCTCTGACATACAGAATGAGAAACTTGGCGAGAAGGAACCAACGACTGGTAATGAGGCGGAACGTGTCGCAACAGAGAATGATGATGGTGCAGGAAACTTATCCAGAATAGCTACTGCAGATTACCCTCGCACCTTCGAGCTGGCCTTCATCGTAGTCGCGCTTGTCCTTTCCATATTCCTCGTTTCGTTGGATATGACCATTGTCGCAACGGCCATCCCCAGAATCACAGACGAGTTCCACAGTTTGAACGATGTTGGCTGGTACGGATCTGCCTTCTTTCTGACCGTTGCATCTTTCCAATCGATGTGGGGCAAAGCATATAAATACTTTCCATTAAAGCCAACTTTCCTGCTGTCGATTGGCATATTTGAAGTCGGCAGTCTTATATGCGGCGTTGCGCAGAACAGTGTTACCCTCATTATCGGAAGAGCTATTGCTGGCATGGGAGGAGCTGGTATTGCATCAGGCGCATATACAATTATCGCCTTCGCCGTGCCTCCTGCCCAACGACCAGCATTTACCGGAGTCCTCGGCGCGGCTTACGGATGCGCAAGTGTCATAGGTCCCCTCCTTGGAGGAGTGTTCACAACCCATGCCACTTGGAGATGGTGGTAAGCTTTGACCCTCATGATGTTTGTGTTTCGTTCGTATGCTAAGTTGCAACAGCTTCTACGTGAATCTGCCCGTTGGCGGAGCCTCTGCGACCGTGATCCTCGTCTTCTTTCGAACTCCGGCAGCATCTAAACCCGTCAAAGCAACCTGGACCGAGAAGTTTTTACAGATGGACCCTCTCGGCACGGTGACCATCATGGCAGCGGTCATATGCTTCATCCTTGCGCTACAGTGGGGTGGCGTGACTAAGCCGTGGAGCTCCTCCCCCGTCATTGGCACACTCGTTGGTTTCGTGGTGCTCTTAATAGTCTTCGGGATCGTCGAGTGGAAGATGGGTGACCGTGCGGTGTTGCAAGGGAAGTACTTGCGCCACAGAGGCATCCTCGTCAACCTAATGTTTATCTTCTTGTGAGTACCAAGGACACACAGATAGGCCAAAGACTAATGCTCAACGTTAGTTTCGCTGGTGCATTCTTCGAATTGCTATACTACCTACCCATATACTTCCAGTCTGTGGACGGAGTATCGGCTTCCGAGAGTGGGATCCGTAATATACCCTTGGTACTTGGCGCCTGTAAGTTCTCCATGGGTGCTCATTATATCATGCAATAGCTGATAATCACAGCTTTGTTCACCGTGGTCGCTGGTGGCGCTATTACTGCGACTGGAATATACGTACCTTTCCTCATAGGTGGCGCCGTCCTCACTACAGTTGCGGCTGGACTCCTCTATACCCTAGATATTGGTTCTCCTTCATCCCACTGGATTGGTTATCAGGCCTTAGCAGGGATGGGCATCGGCTTGTCAATCCAAGTGCCCATTATTGCTAACCAAGCATTCGTCAGCATGTCTGAGATATCTTCGATCACCGCCATAACACTTTGTGAGTGGATTCTACCTACTCTTCCTTTCTTGTTAGGACGACATTACTAACAGATCATCAACAGTCTTCCAAACGGTTGGCGGTGCATTCTTTGTCTCGGCTGCTCAGACCGCGTTCACCAACCGCCTTCTGGACCGAGTTCCTATTACCGCACCCGGTGTCGAACCATCTCTCGTCGTGAGCACAGGCGCAACACAACTTCGAAGTGTGTTCTCGTCATCCGAATTACCTGGGATCCTGATCGCGTACATGGATGGCTTGAAACTCTCATTTGCGTTGGCAATTGCACTGGCAGGCATTACGTTGCCAATTGCTCTTTTCGCGAAATGGGCGAATGTCAAGCCAAAACCAGTGGTGACGGAGATAGAGGCTGTCTGAACCAAGGTTTCGGGAAAACCACGGCACCATAATTGTCAATCATACTAGACGTAATAGAGATAGAGTAACCAGACTTAGCGAGAAGATGCATTTTGTTCTTTACATAATATACATATGAACATTATAAGGTGAGCTTTTATTTAAGAAGCTCCAGGCATATCTTCACACAGACCTAGCAATGCATACCATTTCAACCGCCCTAATAGTTGAGCCAGATACCTGCACCAGCGAAAAGAGCCGCACCGCCAACAGCAGCGGTCTTCATTGGCATAGCGGCCGCTTTCGATGATGATGAAGCCATCATAGATGGTGACGCTCCGGCAGGTGTGGGGCCAGCGCCGATCATGGACGATGGGGTTGGGATACCAGATGTGAGGGCGTTGATGCTGGCGCTTGAGGCACCAGCGAAGGCGACGGACTGGGTTGAAGCGGCTGGGTTAGGTGCCGCTGAAGTATTGTTGGGGTTCAGGACACTGCGGCCAAGTCAGCAAAGCGTGTAGCGTACAATGAAGCAGGAAAGACGTACTTGTCAATAACGTGTACCACACCGTTGGCGACCAAAACGTTGGGTGTAACGACCTTGGCGCTGTTTACGAATACATCGCTACCTTCAACAGTTATAGTGAGGTTGGCGCCGTTCATGGCCATAACGGTCTCGTTCTTGAGAGTTGAACTATAGGCGACTGTGCCATTGACAACTAATGAATTGCAGGTTAGAAGAATATTCCGGAAAAACCGGAGGGCATGCTTACCGTGATATTCAAGGATGTTGGCAAGTTCCATCATGGTCAGGTTACCTAGGGCAGAGCCAATTGATTGGAAGGCGGCGTTGTTGGGAGCGAACACAGTAACGTCCATGGCAGAGTCAAGAGCGGTGACAAGATTGGCTTCGGTCAAAGCACCAGCAACTGCGCTCAATCCAGCTTGCTCAGCTGTGTAAGATATGTTTTGTGGGACAGTCAAGACTTGGTTGATAATGTGTACGACACCGCCGGTGAAGTTGACATTCTAGAATCTATTAGCAAATGCCGTCGAACCTTCGCATCTTGTTCTCCTACCGCGGTTGTAACAGTCGAGTTGGCGAGTAAACCAGAGTAGAACTCTACGGATGTACCCTGAGCCACAGCTTCTACGACCTGTCCACCAGTGACATTCGAGTACGCTGGGTTGTTGAGCATTGTGGGAATAAAAGCTGGCGTGCTCATGATGGATGACGCTGGGTATGTGCCATTGAGTACGTGGTATGATAGAATGGCTTCAATGGCCGTAGTATCGTTAAGACCAATAGCCATGCCAGCCGAGCTATTCAGGAAAGCAGCGAAAGCATCATTGGAGGGAGCCAAGATTGTGATGTTGGTCGCCATTGACAATGATGACAGGAGGCTTGGGAACAAAGAGACATAGGAGGTCAAGTTGGTCAGGTTTGCGTTGGACATCAACGTTGCTGTGAGATTCATCGTCTGCGCAGACGCTCCTGCAGCAAGCGCTGCCAACGAAAGATACTTGAACTGCATGGTAAGTGTATTAAGACAGCTATAAGAGATGGTATGCTTGACTTGAGGAGAGGTAAGAGATAATTGTATTGCAAAAGATGATTGAAGATGAAGTCGAGGGGCTTCCCGCTGCTTATAGCTTGTAGCTACGGCGGCTGTGCCTGGAACAATTAATGTTGATCCAGAATTTCAGAAGCTTCATTTAACCACCAGTCCAAGAAAGTTAGCCTCCTGGAAGAGCTATGCATCATTGGCGACTATACCTGATCCGATGGATCTACAGGGTTGCCATAATGGTAGTCCATGTGGTTCTGAGGATCATTGGGCACCTTGACCAAACAGTAAGGCACGGGCAACGAGCCGAATTGCCTTAGTGTAGACATGAAGCAAAAGACCGCAAGCCACGAAGTGTGTTGTTCGAAGAATCTTGCATCGTATTCGTAATGGTAACGTCATACCAAGGCTGAGGCCTCATTGGTATTGGAATCCGAGATCTTGTAATAACAACACCCATATTAGCGGATGAATATGGAATTATACACTGATATTGTCCAATCTGCGTTGTTGTTTTCTCCTAAAACGGCGATTCGCAGATGGAGTCTTTGTTGGTTGAGATCTCACGATCAATCTTGAAGTGCTAAGGTAGCGGCGGATGAACGGCTAACGGCAGCCGGTACTACCCCGCCTTTTCGGAGTTTAGGGGCGCTTCTAGGGACCTCCATATCCTTATGGGGGTCTCCGGACTGGAACATCCACCCGGAGGACGCTGAAACTAAGGTGAGAAATTCTGTCATAGTTCCTGACTTGAAACGCTCCAAGGCGAGAGGTAGACAACCTAGAACGATCTGGCCACCCGCATCGATTGCACTTCCTGATAAACCAATTATAGCCCGCCTCAAATGCTTTGACCATAAATAACTTCTTCTTATACTCTCAGACTCTTCTCCACTTGAAAGACTGGAGAAACATAGATCCATAGTATCTGATATACATGATAAAATTGTAGATATGGTACGAACTTTACTGATCGTAGGTATCCGCCTTCATTCGGAATGCTCGGTCTTAGAACTGGGCAATTCCACAATCTTACCATTAACATACAAATGCGATAATTTAGGTCCAGGGTATTTGCGTATCCCGTGGATAAACCACCATGCTGTCGTGAGCAGGACCACCCCTACCAAAATTACGCTGTTATAATTCATCGTTGACTCTGTTGTTGGATATACGTAGGCTACAATAGCAAGATCAGCTACAAATACCAGGATTGGGTGGAGGAGCACTCACGAAAACAGAACATGATRTTRAAAAAGATGATCAAGACGAAAGCGATAGCATTGACTGCAAAACCTGCTGAGCCCATCCAAAATGGACCTTTTGGAACGTTCTTACGTCCTGTGAAAAGGTGAGAGCCAATGGCGAGGGCATATGACATGGTAGTAAGGATGATGAAAGATCCCACCAAATCCGTAAACGCAGTCTTACTACCCAGCTGAATAGCTCCAAAGGCGGTGCACAGGATGGCTAGCGGTCAATCAGCGATGTTCAACGAGTCAGGTCATGACGACCTACCGCAAAGGACAGTTGCAGGAACCGGGCAGCTGAGCCGTTCATCGACAAGTGAGAAGAATCCTGAAAAGGGTGTGGCATTATCTCGTGCCAAGGCCCACCAGATACGACCAACCTGGAGAAATTAGATCATGTCATATACCACCAAGAAGTGCTTACAGTAAGGAAAGTGCCAAGGACACAAATCATGATTGACAAGAAGATTATCAGAAGGAGGCCAAAAGTGGCTCCTTTGTTTCCCGTAGCCTGAGAATACACCACCGCTAGCGGGAAGGATCCATTGCTTGTGACGACTGCTGTCAAATCGGTGATCCCGTAGAGAATTGCAATGGCATAGCAGAACGAGGCTGAGTATGTCAGCTCAAGAACAATTGAAACCTGGCGACTACCTACTGAGAGTGCCCAAGATCATCTGTGCTGCTACAGCGCGAGGCATATCCCTTGCYGGATTTGGCAATTCCTCAGACATGTGGGTCACTGCATCCGGCGTACCAATAGTAAAAGCACCGTTCAATACGCCTGTCAAGAAAGTGACACCATTGCTCCAACCTGCCACATTGTTTTGGCTGAAGTCGCCCCATACAGCCGAATTGCTAGCATGGACCTTGGGCATTGCCGCAACCACAATGATAGTTATGAGACCGCCAAAGACGATGAGAAACAGGCCGATGTCGTTCAAGAAAGGGAGGAACCGATTCCCAAATATGACAACGGCACAACACAACCAAGTGATCAGGATGAAGGCGACATAGACATGCCATGCTTTGACCGTCAGATCAGGATGAAAGACAAGATACATCTGTACTGCCACGTTGGAAGGGATCGAGACGATCGAAGCGAGGTCAAAAATCCAGCCAAAGAAGTTCAATGAACCGGTAAAGAAGCCAATCGCTCTGCCCCATCGTGGTCCAGGTGTGACGGAAGCCCAGTGGTAGACGCCACCCGCCGATGGTATGCTGGAAGTGAGCTGGTCGAAGTCAACGCCGATTCCACAAACAACCCTTATTTGAGACACGATCACGTACCTCGGCAATCGACGCCGCGATGAAGCCATAGTAGAAGCATGCTACTAAAAGCTCATACAGAACACCAGCAGGTCCACCGTTGTCTGTTCATGTATCAGCGGCTACTCGCTATGGAGCTCTGAGCGCATACTGACTGATGGATACAGCAATCGAACCACCCAAGGCGACCCAAGCATTATCGATTGTCAAAGCCAAACCGCATATGCTCARCAAGCCGAAATGTCGCTTGAGCTGATCAGGATGTCCAGATGCGTTGACCATTTCTCCAGCGGTAACAATGACAGAAGGCCTTCGGTCGACATCATCGACAATCTTCTCCGGATCGCGGGGCTCATTCATCTCCCGATGCTTCTCCATGTCTCTTTATTGCTGCGAYCCGGGATCTTGAGCACTATGAGGGATGGGTGTCGTCCTTGAGCACCACTGGGAGAACTTCTGTCGAGGCAGCAGAGGTACAGAAGTGCAAGTCTAGAACGGAAATTGAGATCGAGATTGTACCTAATCGCGATGCCGCATGCTGATGTCAGCGCCATCTCCCTATCGCAAGGACCCCTGCTAGAACTATCTGTTGTGCAGGTAAGGTATCTGTCTTTCTGTAGCGCAAATAAAGCATGGAGGAAATGGTG
Organism: Cladonia macilenta KoLRI003786; assembly: GCA_000444155.1. Lineage (NCBI taxonomy): Eukaryota > Fungi > Ascomycota > Lecanoromycetes > Lecanorales > Cladoniaceae > Cladonia > Cladonia macilenta. The sequence continues at coordinate 67,693 of KE598622.1, forward strand.
TGTGGGGAGCAGATAGATAAGATGCCGTGGAACGATTACGGTATATTCTTAGTCGGGGAAATCTTTACCCAATCAGCCGAGTAGGGTGTAATCTATCAACCATCTGGAGGCTGCATCGGAAATAGTAAACTGGCAAGTCACACCAAAGGATATGCTTGGTCCAATACTAAGCCTTATCGCAGCAATAGCTTGTCATCGTAGCGACTGGGAAGCCACCAAGTGCCACGCCGTCTTCGGGAGAGCTCTGTGCAGCGCGGCAAAGAAACCGGTGGGAGACCCTACAGGCAACGTGGCAGGGTGCCTTAATGACCGCTGGGGCCCAATAAAAGCAGGCGGAGAGCATTGCCGACACAATGTCCCTGCTCTTAACGTAGTGATAGCATTTACCAGTAGAGTGGGCTGCATGTAAAGGGGTTGGCGAAGATACACCGTAAGAAAAGAGCATGGCAGTTCCCGCACCTTCCTATTTCGGCGCCCGGCTTGCGACAAGATAAGCGAGACTTTCCGGGCCGAAATTGTCCGCATTGCTACCCTTGCCATAGGAGTAACTTACTTTCGACTCTTACAAAGTACCTCGCGAGCGAAGTCTGCCGTTATCTTCTTGCTGCATTGCCGTAAGGTAGCTTTCAGGTGTCCACAGGAACTTGGGCAATGTCTCTAACGAACTTCAAGAGGCCAGCAATATGTGCCGCTTCGCTTGAGACTATCTGAGCTGCTCTTGATATTGCGAAGAGGGCTCTCCTAGCTACAATGCAACCTTCCAAGCCAGAGCAGTGATGCCTGCTTGCAGGCCAACCCAAATGACACATGCTCCTCAATGCGAAGTCTGGGTCAACCTGCTGCATATTGACAAAATCTAGGGCAGATGCGAACATGATACAACATACCTTTTCACAGGGCATGCCTGTCCCATAAATAGACGATGAGGGTCGCACCTGCATGAAGATCTGACTCCCGGCGCTATTGCCCTGTCTTACAAGATCTGTCCCGTGTTGTTGGAGATTGGGCAGGAAAGCAGAATCGGCTGTCGCGTTGAAGGAAGTTGACTCGTATCTAGGAGCCTCCTCGTGCCATCCAGCACCAACCCTTCGAACGACCCTAGAGCACTGACAATATAGCTTGACATTCTTTCAAGGAGGCAACAACACCGGCAGTCTGTACATCGATTCTCTCGGTTGCAACTCGAATCATATCGAACCCTCCCGCACATGGCCTTGGCCATGCCCTCCCCTCCTAGTAGTCCCGCTATAGTCTACGCCACATTTTGGGGGATGCCACTCACTGTCGTGCTCGGAATATCCGAACAATTCGAGGACGGAAATATATGGAACCGGAAGCGTTCTAGTAGGCGATACCGAAAGCTACGGTCATGACAGTCGTCTTGCGGCATGGCTACATATACGGTGGTTAGGTTCGGGAGATGGGGCTGCATTATCAACGCTGGCTTCTTTGAAGATGTCTAATGGTAGCCGCAACTGAATGCATTAATGCTGCATCAGCCGGAGCGGTCTAATACTAGTCATCGAGCTGCAGAGGCAGGGCGAAACCGGGAGAAGCGCTCCTCGAAGACACCACACAAGTCATATCAGCTATAACTCCGGCATAAAAAAGCAAGTGGGAGGGAGTGATTGACGCGCTAGTATTAGCAATGAAGAAGTTGGTAAACGTCTTGCACATTGCCAGAGACCATCTAAGAGAGGAATAAGCGAGCATGACAGTTAGTCAAGAAAGCCTACCGTTCGGAGTGGCTTGGCATTCAACAACCCTGCTCGCCTGCCCTGCGCGTTGACATACGTGTGTCTCATGTCCTGGCCTATATCTACAAGATGAGTGGAACTGGACTTATAGTGGAGATTTTCAAGATCCAGATACTGTTCGGGACAGCTACAAAATCAGTTGAGACCTATTGAGTCGATCTTGGGTTTCACACCCTAGAAGCCAACGACTGCTAGAGCCTCAACCATCATAACTCATTGTATCATTGACCCAGGATTGGTCCCGCCACATAGCCTGGACGGATTTATAGAGATCCTTGCGACTACCGTGGATCCGTCATTTGACCGGATAATCTCGTCCTGGTTCGGCCGAAGCCATCACTATAAACGCTGGTTCACGCAATCCAACGAATTAGATGATCAGATATACAATGACTTCGATAAAATCGTTTGGCAAGTCCGTACGCCGCTTTTGGGCATCTGGACGAGGCTCCGCAAGTTCCGCTCGCAATGATAGTCCTCCTAGACCAACTTCACGCAATATCTTTCGGGGATTGGCAGAATCATACAGCCGAGATACCAAAACTTTAGTCCTATCCGTCAAAGGCATTGCGAAAGGGTAAGATCGAAAAGATGAGCTAATGCAACTAATACTGTTTTATCTGTCATTCATGCATAGTGAGAGTCTGCACTGTCAACTTGCCGCTGTGTCTTTTTATAAGAACTTTTTACAGTGTTGTTTATTAGGCTCGTCCTGTGAGTCGTTTTCCTTTAGTAGTCATGGCTTTGTTAAGCGTCACAGAGACGTAATTTGGAGTTTTGGGGGTTTTCCTTCGTGCAATACGGTGCTGGGGAACTTTTCAACACGGACCTCGGGTATTTGAAGGAGCAACCCAATGGATTCTGAGAGAAGTCTATCATTGTCCATCTAGCATACAGACGGACTTCTATGTGCTTAATTACTACGCTATTTTCTTCCAGACAAGCCCCCTCCCCCCCAAGAAACAGCCAGGAACTATACAATATATTGACTATATTGGTCCCTTCTCTAGACTCTCAACAAGTTGTAGAACCGTGACAACTTCCGCCACACTCAATGTATAGCCTAGCAAGAGCGACTCTGGCCAGTCACATCTGTTCACCTAGGATGTCAATGGAATGGCTCGGAACTCACCGAAGCTAAGGCTAATACAGGGTAGGCTTACCATATGGCTGCAAGATCTGTTATACCTCGTCTCCTTCGCAGTCTTGGGCCCGTGTGAGCTGCATTCTATATGGTCAAATCATGTTTTCTAGCTGCGCTATAAATGCCTTAGTCGCAGTTCAAGACTTTCGTTGCCCGGATATCCGTTGTAAGGAGCTCTCCTAGTAGACACACTCTCCCTCTTCTACCATTCGAACAGTCGTCGTGCTCCGGTAGATGCTCCTCTCATCTAAGCTTCACGAGGCAGGTACGCCATTACACCGGGCCAGCTGCTTTTTCGAGACTTGCAATTTCCTTCTCGAACTACAAAATCTCTCCTTTCCTATCACTGGGAGGATTCTGCACTATGCGGCCCAAGATCTCTCGTTGAACAGACACCGGAACCTCAAGACACATACGTTTTCGCTCTTGTCTGTAACTCCAATACATGACGCGCTAGCAGCTCATTTGAATATCTCTTGTGATCTTGCATCAAAGAAAAGCGGCGCCCTAGAGACGGCAAGATCCTTGCACTCGGACACCCGGCGTCCAAAAGTATTGGGCCATAGTGAATGCTTACATATAGTCTCGAATGAATGCACAGAGATGACAGATGAAATGATTCTGACACACGCTAAACCTATACGKGCTAATTCGATGACGCTGATTCATAATCATCGATCTGCTTATACTCTACCTTATAGAAACATGTTGTTTTGTTTAACACACATATCATTTTGGATATAGTAACGCTCCCAGACTTGATTCTACTTCTATTCATATCATGGTTCTCATACATACTCCCACAGAGTCGCCTCTCTCCAACAGAGGCTCCGAGCTATCCGTGCTTGGCACTCGATTCGAACAATTCAAAGTAATCTTTGGTAATCTCTATGACCCCGACACGAATCCAGATGGCATTGTCAATCTGGGCGTCTCTGAAAATGTAAGTGTTCTCTCCTGAGAAAGGAGGATCTCGTGCAGGGAAGATCGCTACAATCGTTGTACTAATTTCCGGTACATGTAGTTCATGATGCTCCAAGAGGCTGCTGATTTCGCCAATCGAAATGTATCCGAACAGCCGCTTGATAACAACGCTAACTGATATGCTAATGTGTCCAAGTTCGAGCTAGGATCAAAAGATTTCAGCTATGGTACGGGCCCTTGGGGTAGTCCCCGCCTACGGGAAGCCATGGCAAACCATATGAACCGTCATTTCAAGCCTTTCAGTTCAATAGACCCTAAGCGTCTCCGCTTCGCAAACGGCGTGACTGCACTATGCAATATGTTAGGTTTTACCATCTGTGATAATGGGCATGCAATTTTGTTATCCCGACCATGCTATCAGGCTTTCAAGATGGACTTTGGAAGTGAAGCAAAGTTCGACATCATGCTATCGCCACCTTCTTTCCTAGAGCTGACTTTTTATAGAGTCCGATGCGAATATGTGGCATTTGGCGATCTTGATCAATTTAGCCCGGAAGCAGTGACCAAATACGAGGAAGCACTCCAGGCTGCGCAACGAAATGGCACGAACATTCGATCTTTGATTCTCTGCCATCCCCATAACCCCTTGGGACGCTGCTATCCACGCGACGTATTGATTCGGTACTTGAAGCTGTGTCAGAAGTACAAAATCCATCTTATTTATCGACGAAGTATACGCAATGTCGGTCTATGAAGTCTCTGATCCGAAGGCTGTCAAGTTCGAGTCCATTCTCACCATAGATACGGATCAGTTTATCGATCCTGATTACCTCCATTTGCTTTATGGTATGAGCAAAGATACGGCGGCAGGAGGCGTCCGAATAGGTTGTATTCACACCAGAAATCAAGAGTTGCTCCGTGCTATGAGTACCCTGTCGATGTTCCATTGGTCAGGCAACGCGAGTGAGATGATTGCTACTATGATGCTCGAAGACGAGAAGTGGATGGATAATTTTCTCCAACTGAGTCGTGAGCGGCTTTCTAATAGGAACAAGATGGTGCGTCAGATACTGGATGATGAGGGAATCAAGTATTCTCTCGGGGCAAATGCTGGCTTCTTTATATGGGCCGACTTCAGACCCTTCTTGCCGCCTGCGAGCGAGACTAATGACGATCCATGGGCAAGAGAGACTGCTCTTACCAAAAGGCTGCTTGCAAACAAGGTTTTCCTTACTGACGGGCAGACCATGTCCGCGGAAGAGCCGGGTTGGTATCGAGTAATTTTCTCACAGGAGGAGCGGGTGATTAGAGAAGGATTGCGAAGGTAAGGCACACCAATGAATCCTTCTAGTGATACATACTTAACTACTATAGGATATTTCAAGTATTAAAAGGGGGGGCGTTGACGTGGAGACACCCAGAATAACGTGTCTGTTCGTGCCTTCCCGGCTGAGAGCGAGACCAATTTGGATAAGCTTGGGCGAAGTCCCTTGTATCGTAACTGTACCATGACATATAGAATCTGCTGACATGCCCGATTCTTCGGGGGTCAAAGAAGACAAGGTTCCGGCCAAGAATATGAACGTGAACGGATCTCGAGACCACGGCTCTGCGATGCGGTTTCCAACTGCCAATCCTTCGGCCTGAAGAGGCAGGCACTACCAATGGTAGACTTCAACTAAAGATTATGTTTCTGATAATGTGATGCCTGACTGAGTAGCAGACTTGTTATCCGGCCAGCTTAACACCGTGGCTGTCTGTGTATCGCTTAATAACTATTCTTCGCCAGTCTGCTGTATCCACTTTCGCCGTATTCCATATGCCATTTACTCAATAAAACATATATACGCCCTCAGCATGTCCCAAGCAGTCATCCCACTGTGGGGCACGTCCCAAGCCGAGCTCAGCGTTTGCCGTTCCCTAAGTGATACGGTCAAAGTCCTGAAAGAGACGCGAATAGATGAACCGTTCCCACCAAGGTTATTATCACAAATGCGGAAGTCTTTAGACTTCGTATTCAGACGTTGTGAGGCACATCGCAACCGTGAACGGCAGCGTCGTTTGCAGCGGACACTCGACTTCTCTGGTCTTATTGTCTGTTGCATGACCTTTAGTCTTATTTCCATACTTGATGAGGAGTTCGACTCCATGATAACCTACCCGGATGAGACTGTTCAGGACCAAGACCTAACACGCCGTTTATATCATCCTGAGATCGAGCAACAGATCAAGAAGTTGAAATGTGATATCGAGCACCAGGCTCATTGTCAACAAGTTTATGCAGGTTGAAGCAAGACTGCTCAGTGTGCAGCTTTACGAATTGCTGACTTGTTGTGCACAGATTATTACCGTCATGACTTCTATCTCTACACGCGTGGTGTCCCCTCATATGTGCCGCAACCGGGATTGAGATCGTTCAATATCGCGTCCCAAATTGAGGATGACGGCTACATCGAATTCCACACCCCTCAAGCCCGGTTGTTAACCGCAGCCGACCTCAAAGATACACTCGGATTGCAAGAATTCACACCCGGCCAGATCACACTACTATTTCCCAGTCAAGCCGAGGAGCAAACATTCATCATAATTGGCCTCACGAGCGCGTGTACGAACGCCTTAAACGACAGGCTTCCAAAACCGTCTCGGGGCAGCCAAGGTCAAGCGTATGAGTATTTGCTAAAGCTCCAAGGTACTTGGGATCTGACGAAGAGGGATGTTGAGACGATGCCGTGGTCTGAGCGAGATACTGGGCCTAGTTTCTTCGTTCCTGCTACGGATATTCACCGACCAAGCTATATTGCTGTCACAGTAACCTGGGACGTTGCATGGGCATTCATGAATAAGTACTCGCAGGACCTCAGGCAGATATTGAATCATCGAGAGCGAGAATTGATTCTGAATGGGGAATAGATTGATTGTGCACGAGAGGCTCCACATTTTACTGTGCTTAGGCCCTTCGGTGATGACCAATGTTTTCATAGTCTGGGGTGGTCGTCCACTCATTCTGATCGTATCATTTCGGTATTTGTATTATAAACAGCCGTAATATTCATAAGTATACCTTGCTCTACTACTTGATCACGGGAGTCCTATCCCCCCTGCGCATCTGAAGATCTCTGCTTCTAAGCGTCTTCTCTCATTAGAGCAAAGCATTCAATCTCGCCGCACAGCGTTTAGGTCCCACAGAAGATCCATACCAACATCGAAAAAACTGTCTTATAATTCAAAAGCAAACCTCTATGGATTGATCTGAATGGTATAAGTGGTAATACTTGCAACTTAAGCAATTCAACCTGATCTTGCCTACCATCATGAGCACCAGGTCCTCCTTCGTCTCCATGACCTCGCTGGACAGTCGCTTGAAGAAACCACCCGTGTGTGTGTCGTACGCCTTGAACCACATTCACAGGAGGGTTTTCCATTCCAATCATGCCACGGTCCGTCTACCAAGTCTGTTCTATATCACCATTCCAACGAGCTGTACTGTTGCAGATACACACGTGAGGACTCATATATTCTTGGCCTGACAAAGAAGCGCTTCCTCAGCTACTAGCTTAGCAATGTCACACAAAAAAATGTATAACATTCACGAGAAGTCTGCATGTTTATGAGAATACACTAGCATGCCATTCACAACTCGAACCACTATTTCAAAATCGTGTTATGAAATACTCTTTCGAGAGCTCGATCTTGATTTGACTGGCTCTGTGAGGCTGTAATGCAACCAGAAACTGGTTGAACTCGATACATGGAGCTATTCGCCAGCATGCTTCGCTGTAGTCAAATGTAACCTGAAAGGTCTGGTTGTAGCTAAGGTATGACCTCCAATGGTTGATTCTTGCAATGGTTACTTTGCATGTCTACTTATCAAGTCGGAGCTATGAAGGGTGGGGGAGGGTGTGGTTGTCAGCGCATGCAAGGCACAAAGATGGGCTGGCTTAGCTCTAGAGTAGCGACAAGTATATTGTTGTCAAGCGATGTATGTATGAAATCCTTTCATTCAAGCCCAAACAGGCTAAAGCTTCATTGCAACATTATCAGCTATTCTTCGCTTTGATCATCCACTATCATATCATCTTCGTCCTCTATGTCCAATGTCACATCCTTATCTACCCCATCCTTGCCTCTCCTATTCACCTTTCCCTCCTTTCCCCTCCTCATCTCTTCTTCTTTCCTCCCTTCCTCCACGATTTTATCCTTCTCCTCCCGCTGCCTCCTCATACCCTCAACAAAAGCACCCAAAGGCGTCTCTTCAATAGCCACATCATTCAGAAACTTCTCGACGCCTTCCCTATCGCTAGGCCCAAAAGAGACTTGTGCTCGGCGGCTTTCGATATATTGTGCATTGGCTGACAATTTCTGCAACAACAAAGAGATCAGAGCATTCAGTTTAGCGTTCTTAGTGCCTTTCCCCCCGCGTTCAGCTTTTGTATTGGCGTTTTTGTTACCGCGGGACGGTGGCGCGGACGCAGATTTGAGCCATCGTTTCATTGTAACAGAAGGTGGTATTATGAGCTCGGGAAAAGCAATGTGTTTCGCCCAGCACCCAAAGAATTCGGCAAGTAGCTCCTGCACCTGTTGGCCTAGACCATCCTGGTAAATGCGCGTACGAAGGTATGTTTTTGGTACCCGCAGCGCTACCGAGAAATCCAGTGGTGGTAGTGTCGAGGGTTTGGGCGGTTTGGAGAGGTCAGGAGAAGCGAGCACCTCGAGTAAAGGAGGAGCAAGAGGGATGTAGGTGTTCGTAGTACGGGATAGCCGGAGGAGAGATCTGATAAGATGGAAGCGGAGCGGAAAGTACGTGGGCGTGGGAATGAGACGAAGGGCACCAAGGGTAATCTGTACCAAAGGGTAGATCAGTGGGTGCAATGGCGAGTCAGAGGATCTTTTGAGAGTCGGATTTGAGATTGGCGAGCAGTTTGCGGAAAGGACGCGGGACCAGAAGTCAAGGGAGTGAGTATATTGCCAGTTATAGATGGTCTTGTACGATTCCTTTGTAGGGTGCGTGATACTAGTGCGGAGGTGGACGGCTAATTGTCGAATATACACGAAGCCGGTGGTGTAGCCTATATTAGGATCCAGGCCCCAAAGTTCAGCCGCTGAATTCTTCATCAATTGTATTCCAGGAAGACTGTGGATGTTGGTGATGCGGCTGCCTTTGACTAGGCCTTGATACGTCGTTTTCAATATAGCCTCGCGAAGAGAAGCATCACTGATGAGGGTAAGGCGTCTTATGAGCAGAAACGCTGTGATGCGAGTAGCTTCATCACTTGATGAATCCGACCATATCTCAATGATTGTCTTTATCAGAGCCTTGAGGATTTTCTTGAATGAGAGAAGGTATGGCAGTAAAGGAAGCAGCGAAGACAGTGTGAGCTTGATGGTTTGGGAGTCCGAAAGAGTCTCCATCAAATGGTGTATCGAAGAAGCGTAAGTCTTTAGTAAAGGCGTCAAGGTTCGATATTTCTTTGAGTCTGTCGCAATGCGCAGTTTTCCAGATGGCGTTTCCTTTGCTGGTAGATGGTGACTGAGGACCTTTGAAACGTGCTCCAGTGCGGTCACAAGCAACTCATGATAAACCTCCGGGCTTGATATCAGATATTTGTGCTCTTTATCATCCTCGGAATTGGTATAAGCGGCAGCTCTGAAGGCCAAAACCACTTGACGCATAGCACGTAACGAATGCTGTTCGGACATAGCAGCCTTCCATTTGCCCACCATGGCCATCGTGACTTCGGATCCATCGTCACTGTCGGAGCCTTCTCCTTTTTCTCCTCCATCACTCTTTGTCTTCCGTCTTATCTTATTTGGTGCTTCTCCTTCGCTCAATTCGTCCATTGCGTTCGTATCTTCGTTAAAGTCCAGCAGCTCCGCATCATTCTCCTTCAGGTATTTATAGAACTCCGGATCTTTTTCGGCCAATGCATCAAGATCATCCTTATGTGTATCGAATCCATCTTCTTCGCCGGAGTCGAGCTCGTCGTTGCTTGGAGCAGAGCTAGCATCTTCATGTTCACTCGTATCTGACCTGTTATCCTCTGCCCCACGCTTTCTTTTCCTATTCTTCTGCAGGGTTTTATTGGTGCTGTCTGTCGCCTTTGCTCTCTTCTTTTGCTCAGGTAGATCGAAGCCCCCTTGGAAGAATTCGTCCACACTCATTTTGCTCAGGTCTTTGCTAGCTCCTCCACTGTCTGCCTTKACTGGATCCTTAACGGGTTGGTCGTCATGATCGGACACTTTTGCTCTATCAGCTACTCTCCGAGCATCCTTCTTAACCTTGATCTGTTGGCGCTGCTTGATTTTGGCATTCTCTTTACGCTTGTCAATGGTATCTTTGAGATGGTTCTTCTCGAATTTTTTTGTGGACTTTTTCGTCCGTCCAGGCATGTCGGGAAAAGACTGCAGAAGAGGCTGCAGTTACATAGAATTTTGTATGAGCAGGTTCATACCGAGACTTCGTGAGAAGCCTGTGTAATTCGCATGCTTCGTCTACTATAGAAAGGTTTGGAGGAAAAATGATACCAAGCAATGCCAAGATTGCAGCCGGCGGTCGACATATCAACGGGCGCCCATTCAGACGCCGCAAATCAATATCAATCTGGCTTCATCACTATCTTACAGGATTTCTCGTAAGCATCAAAGCAGGATGATCTGGCGATAGCGGTAAATGCCCACTTGAATTTAGGCGACCTCTGCAATTTGGCTTACTTTCGCTTTTGCGCTCTGTACAGATACTGCAAGTCATGCATGGTTGCTCGCTACGGCTTGTATTGTGTAAGTCCACGTTATTCCACTGCTGTCGCATGCTGATCTAATATCGTTCTACCCAATAGTAACGATATGTTGCTTGTGTATCACACTCCGCGCAAGCAACTTCGAAAACAAAGACTATGATGCTCTCAATGAACAATCGGTGAGAGGGGAGTCAAGCTTTACTGCGGAAGACAATGCCGAAATTGTCACCCAGTTGCAGCAGGATGGAGGAGCTGGTGGTAGCTGGAGTCAAGGTAGCCGATAACATCCCTATATCGAAGACTGAGACTGAAACGACTATGCAGCAGCCTTCACGGTTCAGGAAGCCCTTCGAATACTTCAACCGCTCCAACCACCTCGAAGCCGCCTCACAGGTTTCGATAAATCATCCGCTATATTGGGAACAACCCTGTACTATGCAAAGGAGGCATTTGTACTGTTATTTATGAATGGACCTCCCAAGGATGACTATCTAAATCCGCGCCCCAACGTACCCAAACTCAGCAAGCCCCTAGCGCAGGCTGTGACACTCTTGGAAAGTGCAGCTAAGGAGAAAGAGCCGGATGCAATCTTTTTGTTGGCCGAGATGAACTTCTTTGGAAATTATACACACCCACGGAATTACACTGAGGCGTTCCGACGCTACCATGAGTTGGCATTGCTGAATGGTAACAGTTCGGCACAACACATGGTAGGGTTTATGTACGCAACTGGTCTTGGAGGAAGCGTGGAAAGGGATCAGGCAAAAGCGTTGATGTACCACACGTTTGCTGCTAAAGGGGATGACACAAGGGCTCAGATGACAATTGGTTATCGACACCACACGGGATTGGGAACGCCGAGAAATTGCAACGAGGCCGCACACTGGTATAAGCAAGTGGCCGATAAGGCCATCGCGTTTTCGAGATCTGGCCCGGCTGGCGGACAGGTACTACAAGAGGATGCTTACAAGATCGCGGACGAGCTTGGAGGTGTCTATGGGGAGGGGGCAAGCGTCGTCAGCTCTGGGGTTTCCGCCAACAGGGCTGGACCAAATTCAGATGCTCACGCTGACTTTGATGATGTCCTGGAGTACCTGGATCTGATGTCAAGAAAAGGGGAACTAAAAGCCACTTTTAGTCTTGGTCAACTGCATTACAAAGGCTCACGAACAATGAGGAGGAATTTGAAGATTGCAAGAGCGTACTTTATGACCGTCGCCCGAAAATACTGGCAAAAAGACGGCTCGATAAGAGAAGAAGATCAGGGCATTGCCAAGATCGCTTCCAAAGCGGCTGGTTACATCGGGAGGATGTTCCTGCGCGGTGAAGGGATGGAGCAAAGCTACGAAAAAGCGCTGACTTGGTTCAGGCGAGGAGTAGTAAACGGAGACGCTTTGTGTCAATACGAGCTTGGGCTGATGCACCTGCACGGTTTGGGGGTACGCAAAGATCCCCTACTAGCTGGGGACTACTTCAAGGAATCCGCAAACCAAGATTTTGCGTCTGCACAAGTCAATATGGGCCAGTTATTCCTCGACCAAGGCGACATAACTACAGCCACACGCTTCTTCGACCTTGCCGCTCGACACGGCCACATTGAGGCATTCTATCATTTGGCCGAKATGAGCAACAACGGAGTAGGTCGTGAGAGATCGTGCGGTATGGCAACGGCATACTACAAAATAGTTGCCGAAAAGGTGGAGAGCATACACTCCTCGTTCGACGAAGCGAACAGAGCTTACGATGATGGCGATACGGAGGCCGCTTTGGTGATGTATATGATGGCTGCTGAGCAAGGCTACGAGTATGCTCAGGCCAATGTCGCGTATCTCCTTGACGAATACAAGTCAATTCTTTCCCTGGATTCACTAATACCATGGAAGAAGCGTCGTTCTTCTCTCCTTCGCAATGCAGTACTTGCTTTGATCTACTGGACGCGCTCCGCAAAGCAGTCGAATATCGACTCTATGGTGAAGATGGGTGATTATTACCTTGGCGGTTACGGCATCGAAGCGGATATAGAGAAAGCCGCTACCTGCTATCAAACCGCCGCCGAGACCCATCAGAGTGCTCAAGCATTATGGAACCTCGGCTGGATCCATGAGAACGGTATTGGTGTCGAACAGGATTTCCATCTTGCGAAGCGTTTCTACGATCAAGCATTGGAGACAAATCAGGAGTCATATCTGCCAGTCAAACTCAGCCTGACAAAGCTGCGAATGCGAAGTTTCTGGAACACAATAACGAATGGGAAGGTCAACTCCATCCAGTCTGAGCCAGGTGCGTCCTCCTATCCATTTCCTTGCAAGCAGCACCAACTAACCACGCATCCAGAACCCAAAAAAGACTGGTCCTTCAGCGAATGGCTCTCCACCTTCCTTGAAGACCCTCACCCCTACTATCACGGCGCCGAAGATGATGACATCGACTATGACGATCCTAGCCTCCCCGGTAGCGATGACTCGTACTATGATGAGCTCGACGAAAGTATTCTCGAAAGTCTCATCATCGTCGGTATAGCTGCCGCTATAGCATTCCTCGTATACTACCGCCAGCAGCGGCAGACAAATCACAGACGGGACCTTGAGCGACGGCAGCAGGAGGGCGGTGATGGAGGGGCTGCACAAGGCAATGCTGGTGGTATCCCGATGGAGCAGAGATTACCGGGACAGCAGGCTGATGGAGGTTTTTTTCCTCCAGTGGATGATCCGAATTTTGGGCAGTGGGTTGCCGGGGGGGTAGGTCATTAGGGTATACAGCGCTGGTGTTGGGGCATCATTGACACTGTAATTATTCTGCGACTGATGAAAGCGATGTATAAATCGTAGTTCCCTGTCGATAAGTGGCTTCACCTACAGGCTCATACTCTCAGTTTACCTACGGCTTGTAGGACTTTGAGCCTCAAAGTTCTGGCCAATAGTAATCCCTCAGCTTCGCCCCTGCTTAGCGTGTTCCGAGAAAGGCGGGAAAAAGTAATCTGATTTAACCCCACTCAATGTTATTTGCATTTCTTTATTTATATTGGCATGATCTCTCGCCGACTTCAACTGGCTAATTGAGCAAGCCGACCCTATCTAACCTTCATCAGGTGTACGCAGTCAGCACGTTCGTGCCACTGAGCCTTCAGTATGTGAAGCCTATTGCGGCTTGGGTGTCAACAGAGATTACTGCATCGGTTTTGTCGGGCATCTATATATATATCATGGTGAATGCTTTTACATCCTACTATCATGTCCTCACGCTAACTTAATAATAGCCTCTACGACTGCTATATGAACCAGATGATAAGGCTGGGGAAGTAGCTCGGGTCGAGTCAATCTCTCACCAATCCTCAAATACTGTCCAATCTGCTGATTTGCTTGAAGTATCATTGCGGTGCATGGCCTGAATCCTCGCAGCGTTCCTGAAGTAGACCATGCATGGGACACATGGAGAAAGCCACCTGGTGAAAAAGGCAGGCTATGGCTTCAAGATGATTTGCCCAAATATGCGCCTTACGCTCGAATTTTTCTTTACCAGTATAATTCAAAATTGGTCTATGGAGGCGACAAAACCCGTTTCATCGATAAGGCAAACGATCTCCTAGAGGCTCTACGGATAGAGCGTAAGAAGGTTTGTCTCACCGCCATTATCAGCTTTTGCCTAAGCTGATATTGCCAAGGATGGGAAAAGACCTCTGATCTTCTTGGCTCACAGTCTTGGTGGTATTTTGGTGCGACAGGTACTGAGTTGCTTCATGTGCTTGACAGTCGACTGCTAGAGCTGATCTCTAGGGCTTAGGCGCTCGTAAATGCTCATAACAATCCCAAGTATAACATAATCCATACATCGACGTAAGTTGCTTCTTCTTCGGTCAATGTACGGATAAATTCATTAGGTTTACTGGCAATAAGGACCGGCCTTGCTTTCTTTGGGACACCCCATGAAGGTGGAGATGAAAGACTAATAGCACTCGGCGCAGCCGCAGCCCGCATTGCTTCAGCATTGCAGGCACAGCCCTCAAACGATTTGATTGAGACTCTGAAGAAGGGTTCTCTGTTCTCCGATGTTCTCGCTGAACATTGGAGACATCATTTAGAGTCTTATCAGCTGGTGTCGTTCTGGGAAGGCATCGGAGACGTAGGTCTTAGAACAGATTTTCTGAGTATTGAGCTAACTTAGCTAGATCGTTCCAAAGAAGAGTGCCACGTTCGGCTTGTCTGGCAGTAGAGAGAATGTTATCAGGCTAGAGGCAAGCCACAGCGAATTATGTCGTTTCGATGAACATGACGAGGACAATTCTAAGCTTGTCCTGAATAATATTGAAGACCTTTATGAGCAAGCTATTTCAACATGTAAGACCTAGGGATCTGCAACCTAGAGTAGAACAGTCTCGTCAACTGAATAAGAACGTATAGCGTATAGTTTCGATGTACGCGAAGCACTACAATGGGTGTCCCGTATACCTTACGAACAGCACCATAACACCAACAAATCTGATATCCTGCAAGGAACGGGCTTATGGCTCTTTGAAGAGGAGGTCTTTACTGAGTGGAAGCAGGATGACCGTTCAGCTATCCTCTGGCTGCATGGGATACGTGAGTTCATATGCTATACTTTACCCTTTGAAGCAAGCTAACAATAGCAGCTGGTTGTGGCAAAACAAAATTAGTGTAAGGCATAATTGATCTGCATGACAGATTTGCAGGCTCAACAAGCTAACATTTCCTCTGATTCAAGGTCCCTTGTGGTCGAGGAACAACGGGCAGCTTTGGATAAGTGTCAAGCCTTAGCATTCTTCTATTGCAATCGAAACGATGCGGAGCGTGAACGGGCTGACCCTGAGGGCATCTTGCGTAGTATCGTGAGGCAGCTATCTATGCCCGGACCCCATGCACAGCTTTCCGAATCTGTAGCTGCGAAGTATTCAGAACGAGAATGCAACCATTTCGTGGATGGCCCTTTGCGGCTGGATGAATGTGTCGATCTCATTATCAAGTTAACGAAGCAATACACGTGTACGACCATTATCATTGATGCTCTAGATGAGTGCGATGTCACTACACGGCACAGCCTACTGGCAGCGTTAAGCAGCATTATGCAATATGGCTCGTCAACGAAGATATTTGTGTCCAGTAGGGACGACAAAGACATCACTTTAAAGCTACAGGGACTCCCGAATCTGTACATCAAGGCTTCAAATAATGCTAAAGACATAGACCGATACGTCCATTTCAAGGTCGAACAAGCCGTGGCAGATAGGCGACTCCTCGATGGGAATGTTTCTGCAAAGACTGTCCTTCAAATTAGCAGAACGTTAAGGCGTAAAGCACAGGGCATGTAAGTCCTGCAATTGAAATAAGATAGGCAAGACATCTCGGCATCGATACTTACCAGCGTGATGTAGGTTCCTCTGGGTTACTCTGCAGCTACMAAACCTCTGTAGCCTCAGACTGAATGTCGAAGAAGATTTGTTCAACGAACTTAGTAGACTTCCAGAGGACTTGGCAAATACTTACGCACAGATCTTCGAGCACGTTAGAAAACTAGGGCCCCAGAGTCATGTCATTGCTGAGAGATCACTCAAATGGTTGCTGTGTCAAGCCACAGATTTCTCAGAAGCAGAGTTCCTGGCTGCTGTATCCATTGGCACCGAACGAGAATCTGTCGATCTTACTAAAGAGAAAATTATCTTCATTTGCGCAAATCTCGTGATGTTCGACCCGGAACTCAAGGTCTTTCGGTTCGCACACTTGTCGGTACGAGAATATCTTGAGGGTCAGCCGAGTTTTACGCTGGGCGCAGCCCATGCTCTTGGTGCTGAGATAAGTCTTTTGATTTGTGTACAGAGATATACTAAGCTTGCAGCCAAATACGTACGTACTTTTCGGCCGTATGCATTCGTGTTCTGGCTATATCACTGTCGAGAAGCGAAGAAGTCGGGCTTCTGTAGTCCTCTTCATCAGTTGCTCGAAGATTTTCTTCAAGCCCAGGAAGGGAATAATCTGTATTACGCTGCATGGGCTCGATCTATGCATAGATTGAGGCGGAAGAGTAATTTTACGAGTAACAATACGCTTGTTGAGGAGTGGGGTGCGGAGTTGGATGACAAGCTGATCAACGACAAGGATGACATGTCGGATGAGGAGCCCAATGACAAGCCGATTGACGGCAAGGTTGATGAGTCGGATGGGGAGTCGGATGACGAGTCGATCGGTGGCACGGATGACGATGAGTGGTGGCCGGGTCTCGATGCACGAAGATTCCGTTCCCGCTTAATAAATGGAAGGGAGGAATCGATACTAGACTCCATTCTGGATCACCAAGACTTTCCTTACGACACAAATGAGAGGGCGTGGGGGCTGGGTAGCGATCCATGGGGACTCCGCCCCAAGTTAAAGAATGAGAGGGAGAGCCTGATACTGAACTTCATTCTGGGTGACCGAGACCACCCATACGATCCTACGTTTGCGGCATGTTTTCTCGATCTATCCGAGATTGTTGAACAAAATCTACGATTAGTGCTTTCCAGCCCAGCGAAGAAGGCGGGAGTCTTAGCGATTGATAATACAAAAGTGTTTGAACGGCGGAACATGTACGGACAAACATATCTACATGTGGCGTGTCATAGGGGATCATCTAACCTCTTRCGCTTAATGCTTCACTACCCAGTCCCCGTCCGCGCCATGGATCTTATGCGCAGGACCGCTTTTCATTATACAGTTCATCCCAACAGTGTGGTCTTGTCTCAGTCGGCAGGGCGAACTGAGAGTGTTCGTAATGCGCATGACCTGGCACATGCCGCCGAAAGAGTCGCCATGATGGGTTTGTTGCTGGGGAAGGGGAGCATCATTGATGCAGTTGACTATATTGGGGAAATCGCTTTGCACCGTGCGAGCAATGCAAATTTTTGTACCCAGGCGCGGTTCCTTCTTGAAAAAGGAGCTTTTATCGATGCAAGGACTCGTAGAGGCCGAACATCACTGCATTTAGCAGCCGAAAAGGGGAATACTGCTGTTGCTCAGCTTTTGTTGCAGTACAAGGCAGATATCAAAGCCAGGGACCTGTATAACGAGACACCACTACTTCACGCAGCTAAATCAGGACAAAGTGCTGTTGCTGAACTTTTGCTGCGGTCTAAGGCAGATATCGAAGCCAGAGATTTGGACGGGAACACACCACTGTTTCGGGCAGTTATGTTGGGGGATATCGCTATTGTTCAGCTTTTGCTACAGTTTAAAGCCAATATCGAAGCGAGAGGTTCGGGTCAGAGAACACCACTACTCCTGGCAGCCGACTTAGGGCATACTGCCATTGTTCAGCTTTTGCTGCAATTGAAGGCAGATATCGAAGCCAGAGATGGGTGCGGGAGAACCCCCCTGTTCCAGACGGCGATGAGGGGAAACATAGATACTGGTCGCTTGTTATTACGGCTTGGAGCAGATATCAATGCGAAGGATTCGCGTGGTGTAACGACCCTCGCGAGGAGCCTTCAAATGAGACAGGATGCCATGGCTCAGATGTTGATCGACGAGGGTGCAAGTATAAAAGAGTTGGACATGTCTGGTAATACGGTGTTGCATTATGCTGCAGGGTTTAGGCTAGAAGGTACGATTTCTAGGCTCCTCGAAATGGGAGCTTGTAAAAATGAGACTAATCTTCATGGCTCCACCCCACTTCATTTGGCGATAGACCCCGGATGTGCTCTCCCCCACGATGGGCAAGAAAACAATGAAGCCTTTCACACTGTCCAGACTCTAATTCACGCTGGAGCCGACATTGAAATGAGCGACGATGGAGGTCGGACACCATTACACCTCGCCGCCCAACTTGCAGACGAGGCTAGTACTCGGATTCTTCTGGATAGAGGCGCGAATGTAAAGGCTGAAGATGATAAGAGACTGCTACCGCCCGACTATGCTGCTATATCTGGGTCCTTAGAGGTTTTTTCGTTTTTGTTTAAGCGATGGGCTGATGCCATGGCAGAAAGCGGCGAGAATGCGGTTGAGTCATGGTTGCACATGGCCGCTAAACCGGTAATTGAAGACCGTGTTGACATACTTCAGAATTGGAGAAACGTAAGCATCGAGGATCTTATCGAGTGGACGACTCCAGGTAGCAAATTTCAGAACACTTGGACTGAAAACGGTCCATGTGCACTCATGGACGAGCAAAGGCAAATAGCAAACAAGATGCGAGCCCGGCGTGAAGCTCAATTTGTTATCTAGCTTCGTATCGTTCTCGAGGTCAAAAGGGCCACAGCGTTTTCTCTCCCAGTTCCGGCTTTCCATTTCGAACTTTCCAGCAAATTCAACAAATGGGCTCGACTACCTTATACGCCTCAAGCTTCTCTTCTCCCACGTACGCCAGTACAAAGTGGAAAACTTAATACCCCCACCGCTCCAATGGACCGACAAGACAACAAATACCACAACCCATACATGTCCCAACCATCGCCAAATCCACCACCAACCACCACACACACCACACACCTCACTCCAACCCATTCCAACGCCACAACATACACATCAAACACCGTCTAAGCAACGACTCTAGCAGAATTCTGCCCATGTCCCTCCTCCTACCTCACCAACTCCATCTACCCCTCAGAACAATCCACCTGCTTCTAATCAACATTCTCCAACCCGGAGTCCGAGCTGCGGATTTGCAAGCGATCTTACGGCGAAAGTTGGGATGGGAGGGGTAGGTCCCCGACGAGGGTAGTCATGGGAAGGCATGGGCTTATGAGAATGAGATGAGGGATGATGGGAAGGGAAGGTGAGAAGTAGGGAAAATGGGGCAGGGTAAGATGGTAATGCAGGTGTGTTTAGGTGTAGTGGTAGAAATGGCTATGGCTTGGGTAGCTGATTCTGTAACGGTGGGTGAGTCTGTGGTGTAGGTAAATTGTTTCTTGGGAATCTGTGTGCGTGGTGGTGCTGGGGCGGGAATATGATCTTATTTTACTTATATATGTGGCTGATTTCTACGGAATATGGTTATGGTTATGGCGATGTCTGGGTGGCGTTAGTTCACTATAGACTGGAATTGTATACAGTGGAGGATGAATGGAATATAGGTAAATACTTCGATTCTAAGTCTTCTTTGCGGGAAACATGTATCATGTTGAAGGAACACTGTCCATTGTCATTGTGTTTTCTGGTTAAGTTTTCTCATTTTCATCGCAGAAATATGCTACAGCACTGCTTAGTAGCGTTTATCTTCGCTACTCTCCTTTCTACTCCCTAACCCTCTCAATATCGCCATATCAATGCTCATATCTAATCCCAAAATTTCAAGAATATATACATCTCATCCAATATCTCTACCCAATATTGGAAAATCTCCACGGAGAATATAGCCTTCAAGAGTATTGCTTTAATCTAGGAACACAAGTAAGGCCGCTTTCAAGGGAGTACTGTGGGAGTAGGGAGGAGTAGGGGGGAGTAGTAAGGGAGCATAAGGTAGTGCTATGGGGCAGTGCAGGGGCACAGTAAGTGGGAGCCGGAATCTATACACCGGATTTGGGATTGCCTTTCTCGATTGGGAAAGGGAGCGTAGCACGAAGGAGCCTATAATGCCTTTTAAGTTGCCCTGCTTTACTTGCTTGCTACACATTTACCAAACTGTGTCGGCGCAGCAAAATACGTACAATGTCTAAAGTCTGTCTATCGCGAAGTATTACTTGTGGAGGAAGCAAGCCCGTATAAAACTACCAACCGTGTAGCCTTACAAAGCTAGACCTAGAGCCGCTAAGCCGGCCCCTAAAGACACCCTAAGCATAGACGCGCTGGGGACCATCCTCCGGGAAGCTTCGGGGGTATCTTTAGGAGCCGGCGCAGCAGCTCTAGGTCCAGCCCTGTAAGGCTATACCGTTGATAGGTTTTATGTTCCGCTTCTAGCGATGAATACTCTCTTTCTATCGCATCGGAAGGCCGTAGTTTCCAAAGCGATCCACCCAACGCAATGTTCTCCCATGTCTGAGGTAGACAGGGATGTTCTGATCCAAATGCTTGCATAGTGATTGCAAGAACGATTCGGTCTTCGTCAAGCGATCCTCAATGTCCACTTTATGCTGTCTTTACGAATCTCACATCTTTCGGATCGGACTCGACAAAATCACAGAGTCGGTCAAACAATAGAACAGAGGTTGCCGCTGATCCCGTCTCTAGTCCTAAGCTTCAGGCTCAGATAGCAGAGATTAAACAAATAACGTTCAATGAAAGAGGTCGTTTTATTTCTTCGTCCAGGCCTAGAGCGAACCAGGCATGGCGGCCGCTGAAGTAAGCCATGGGCCGGAATCCAAAAAGCGCAAGCAGGAGACTCAGGAGGCTGCGAAGAGTGGATTCTGGGATGCCGGTTTTGCACGACGTAGAAACGCAGATGGTGTCTGCCCGCTCTGTTCGGGTTGTCGATCCTTGCTCATTCGGCCAGCCTGTGATGTAAATACTCAAGAAGGCACCTCTCTTACTGACCCGCGATGGGTTGTTCGCCGATCCCTATCCGAAGTGTGCAGCGCTGCTATGAGCGGCTGTACTACCTGCAATCTAGTCATAGCAGCGCAGGCTACAATCCGTCAGCACATAACGGCAGTCGATCAGCTTCACAGTTTCAAATTAGCACTCTATTGGTTCGATGATACCGGTGTCTTCGATAGAATTGAGGTGACCCCTGTGGATCACATGAACCGTGATATTTCTCTTCATGGGCATCTCAACGGTATCAGGCTTACTTTGGATGACGGTATTGTTCGCAAGCTATATTTTATGATCTTGGTGAAGCTAACGGCATGTAGCCCACGAGGACAAAGCAATCGATTATTCAAGTCCACTGCACACCAATTCGGAATTCTGTAGGTCGATTGCAACGCGGTGGCTCATTGACTGCGTTACTAGTCATGCGGAATGTCGAGAACAGCAGACTTCTGCAAACTGGCTTCCCACTAGGTTGATCGACGTTCGACTCAATGGGGACTCTCAACAGCCTCGACTTTTGATTACGTCTGAACTCAAGAGCGCGAGTAAAAATAGCTATGTGACGTTGAGTCACCGTTGGGCATCCACAAATGTTATGAAACTGGTGTCCTCAAACATTAAATCCTTCAGGCAGTGTATTCCATTAGAATCACTTTCGAGCACATTTCTGGACGCTATCAGGGTTACGCGAGCCCTGGGTCTTCGATACCTCTGGATAGATTCTCTATGTATTATACAAGATTCTTTGGCTGACTGGGAGGCAGAGTTAGCAGAAATGGCCAGTATTTACCGGAATGGCGTACTCAACATAGCTGCAACGGGTAGCTCCGAGAATGGGGGCGGTCTTTTCCAGGAAAGAAATTTGCACTGGGTGACGCCAAGCAAGGTCCACATACAGTACAAAGGACATGACAAGGTTTATTCAGCATCGCTTGACGGTCTATGGGGGAAATACATCAACAGAGCCACGTTGAACAGGAGAGCATGGGTCCTTCAAGAAAGGTTGCTGAGTCCACGTACACTACATTTTGCTCTTCAACTATTTTGGGAATGCCGAAGGCTCCAGGCTTGTGAGACATATCCGGAAGGTATGCCCAGCCGCGATTTCTTCTCGGAAGAGCTGGATGGCTCTGAGTCACGCATGAGTCTTAAGAATTGGTATGCAGAGCTTGAAGGAAAGGAATTTTGGGTTGATGTCATCCGGAGCTATGGGAGATGCAGCATTACTCTGGCAAGCGATAGGCTAGTTACTATTGCTGGTCTTGCACAGTCTTTACAGCCCCTCTTGAATGACGAGTATCTTGCCGGACTTTGGAAGACAGATCTTCCGTACAACCTGGTTTGGTCAATGTGGAACACAGAAGGCGAAGTACAATTGCCAGATAACAATATATATAAGCTATCTATTCTCAGGACTGTAAGCCGCTAACGGACTTGGAGGTCCTTCATGGTCTTGGGCTGCTCTAGTCTATACCAGTGCGGCAATCGAAGACCTGCTCGTCTCCGCCGACTGTCGGGTGAAAGCCCTGGTAAGCGTACTGGATGTGTACGCCAAGCCTCTCGGATCCAACCCATCTAGTGCCTTACGAAGTTATCTTCAACTCAAGGGCAACATCGGACGGATCTTCTCTCTCGCCAACACGGATCAAGAGGGAGAATGGATACATGGCCACTGGTCATTCAAAACGCATGTTGGCCTTGATTCCAATTCGATAGACGACGAGTCGCTGTATTGCTTGCCGCTTTTGATTCGCAAGCTGAAGTCTGGACTAGAGAACTGGCCTATAATTACAGACTGTCTCTTGCTGAAGCGGCTCAAGCCAGGTGCCTCCGAGTATACTGGGGTTGGATTGCTAAAGGGTTCGTTGGATCTGGAAGATACACTTCCTCCAGAGATCAGGTGGATTGCGGAATACGCGAGATCCGAGCAATGTTCTGAGGATCTCATTACCCTTACTATTTACTAAATGACGTGTAAGTGCGGCATTCTAAGGGGAAAATGTTGGAATGGCGTTGAGGCTCCCTCAAATCCCGAGTTTGGGGTATACATGATAAATATATACATATATGTACATGCATATGGTCAACGGAATCAATTTAACCGTTATCTACCTCCTCTATAAGCCACCACCCCTTTCTCATCGTGAAGTCCGAGTTTGCATGTGGAACCACATCATCCTTTATGATCATCCGTCCGTGAGCAGAGCAGAATTCCCCTCGAACACACAGACCCCGTAATATACTACCCGCCCCCTCTCTCTTTCTCTCTCTCTCTCTGCATTCACCATAAAAAAGATAAAGGCATCCTCACTGTGCATATCGCACGCATTAATGCATTGATCTAACTATTATGCAAACATGCCTGCGAATCCACACATTGATATATAGTATATCATTTTGTAGAGGATGTCTCCCCTGACATGCTAGAATTTATGGAGGTCGCTGCTAATATACATGATGAGGAGTGCTAACATGATACAGTTCCAGATTATCACTTATGGCTTTTAACATCTGCGCTTTCCACTCAAACTGCTTTGTGCTCTGCCTGAAACAACGAACCTTCTAACTCAAATGACTCAAACTCTTCACCTCAATTCAAAGTACCGTAATGATAATATGAAGGCTACGAACTCATGTGAGCTTCCTGGGCAGGGTTTGTCTACAAATAGATACTAACCCACGAACTTCGCTTGACCTATCAAGAAAGGCGCTTTGAAGATCCTTGATCAGTATGTAGGTCTGCGTTTCACATCAAGGCAAAGGGGAAGCCAGTTTTGCAAGCGACTGTACCCCCGCCCGCCCCTTTAGTTTTTTAGCAACATCTACCAAGAGTCACGAGGAAAGGGACAACAGTTCCATGCAGTTCAGTGGTTCGAACGCGTTGTAGAGACCTCACATTGCGTATTGCGTATTTTATGTTTCATATTTCATATTCATCTTACGTATTGATAGTCTTGCGTTGCCCGAAAATTCTCAGTGCAATAATTTGAATTAAACATCACGGATGCCTCCTCGATTGTAGCCTCCAAACCCTATCCGCTCTCTAGCAATTACCAAAACTGGCAGTACCAAGAGTCACCCACAGGCATTGGCTCCATATATGGAAACGACACAACAGCAAAAATTAACATGGTTTTTCAACACACTTCGAGAACCCAGCTTGCAACTTCCGACCCAGTCCCTCTATAGATATCTCTGTATCCCTGAATGACTCTCAGGATATCCTGGGGAAGGCTTGCCTTGCCATAGCACTCAACATACATGCGCACCGCCGCTCCAGTCACCAAGTGCTCAGGCCCTAATTTCCGGAGCGCCAAGGGGACCGACCTCTCCAAGATCTGCCTTAGCTCGACAACCATGCCCAAGTCCTGGTAGACATTGCAGAGATTCGTCATTACAAACAGCGTGAAATTCTCATGGGGGCCTTCGTCGTTCTCGAACCCTCGGAGCGATTTTTCAAGCAGCGGACGCGCCGCGCCGCTGTTGTTCTGCCGCAGGTGGATCGTGGCAAGCTCCTGCAGCGACATGGCCGTGTCCCAGTGCAGCTTGCCGAGGACCTTCGCGCGCCCTGCGATCGACCGCTGGTACATGGCGGCTGCATCGCCCATGCGGCCTAGGTTCTCGTACAACACGCCCAGACAGTTGATGCAGTTGTAGCTATTGGGGCACTCACGGCCGAACTTCCTTTCCGAGAGCTTGAGGGTGGCGAGGAAGTATAGCTCCGCGTCCAGGGCTCTGTGCAGGTCGTCGAGGCATTTGGCGACCTCGTAGAGCACCACGAGCTCGAAGTTGCCGTCGGGGTCGAGTTCTGGGTTATTATGGAAGATGGAGAGCGCTTCGTTCCAAGCGTTGACGGCTTTGGCTAGGGCGCCCTGTTCTTTGCTGGCATTTGCACTGTTCAGCAGAACGGCCAGCTTTGCCCGCCACTTGCCTTTTTCCTTGAAGTCGACGATGCATCCAAGGATATATGCTGTGAGAGTGCCGGTGATAAGAACGGTGCGATTGGATTTATCACCAATGAACATCCCACCGGGTATGCCGTGCCCTTGGATCGAAAGGGGATAGGGTTTTAGACCTTTCCCCGATGCACTGGACTTGTTTCGACTTTGAGCATGAGTGGGTGTAGGTGCCCTTTCGTTGGCCATCGAGGATTGTCGGTGCAGAATGGCACCGAGGTCTGTCTGTTGTCTGCTAGGGGGGTTGAATTCTGTCAGCGTACTGGACCTTCGTAGAACGTCTTTCGCGTCTATGCTGGTCAGAATTAGAGTACGTCTGGCGAGGACAATGCGGAAGTACCTGGGTTATTGGCCGCTTTGTTCTTCTTCTTTCCTAAGCCAAGAAGACGGCGGATGCCCGAAGTCTTCTGCACGGGACTTGTTGCAGTTGGTGTGAGCTCTGGTTCGTTTGGGATGGCCCCTTCCGCAGCCGGAATGCCCTGGTCCTCATCGCCCTCGGGAGAAAGTCTTCTCATTCTTCCTTCGGTAACACATAATTCGCCATCGTCTGGAATGAGTACGTCAGCTTGGATCGCAATTTCTGCTCCTTCCTTCATAAAACTCACGGTAGCTAACAGATCCTGGTTCATGATCCGGGTCAAGGTGTGCAGGGATATAGTAATAATACGGAGAGAGCTCTTTCAAAACTCCTCGTGGCGCGTGGACTAAGAAATATTCTTATCAGATCTGGGTTGTACATATTTGGGCAAGCTACTATGCTTTGGTGTGAGGAAGGATCTTTGTAACACACCTCGCTCGAGATCTTCGCCGCTGATAAAGCCGATTGCGATCAAATCTCCATCCTTGCGTGGAATCCCTTCATGAAAGTCAGCATGGGACTCTGACAGCAATACTCACGTATGGTGAACTTGCGTTCTTCATTTGCCCCTGGGTTTTCGAGACGTTCAACTCCAGGCTGTTCGAGGAAGCCGCGCTCGCCGCCGTCGCTGTACGGCTCCCCGGCTCGCAGCTTGTCCCGCCTATGTCGGAATTCCATGTCATCATGGAAGTCATAGTGTTGCTCTAATTCATGCCTTCAGTGCGATTAAAGTCAAAAACCGCCTTTCTGTTAGATTGAATCGAGGCAAGAAAGTACATACGATGTCGTGAATATCTTAGCGCAATGCAGACACTTAGCTTCTTCACTCGGATCTAGCCTGTGATTAGATGTGGTAACATGTGTTTTACCCAAACTTACGGGTCCCTTCGTGTTCATCTGCTTCGTTCTCTGTCTCGAAGCATATTTCACACTTTCGGCATTGAAATTCTAACTCGGTGGTCTTATGATCAAAAGGTATAAGCCTACGCTCAAGTCGGTAGTTTCCCACCTTCGAGCTACTTGATTGTTAGTTGATTACACCGAGGTTATTTGTTTCAGAAATCGGGGATTCACAGACAGTATTAAATAGTTGTGGTTAACTGACATACCTATCATATATCATCAGATGAACAATTGCCGATATACCAGGGCAGTATTTAGACAGGTAGTGATCGTTCAGATCATTACTATACACTCTCAGTCCCGGAAGACCAAAGGTATTCCGAAGCTTACCGGTTCGAGAACATCGCCGAGCAGTGTTTGCATGAAAYATCAGAGGCTGTGGTSATTGGACAGTCAAGTTGAGGACCATCTCCACTGTATGGAACCACAGGATATGTTTCTAAGATCTTCTGCAGTCCACGAATGGCCTCAGGCGTTCTCGCTGCCCAGTTTGCTGTCCTTGGAAGAGAGCGACCATCTATGGCAACCAAAAGTGTACCGGGCCGGGACGAAGAAGACGAGGAAGATTTTTTGGACCGCTGCTGCGCACCTAAGTGACCTAACGGTGGACGAGCATCATGGGAGGCTGTTCTTCCCAGTTTCTTGTTGCTATTATCAGATGCCGCCCGCAGTTCTTCGGTATTGCCTTTCCTTTTTGCGCTGATATAACGTGCACCATAGGTTCTATTCTTGGCTCTACCTAGTACCGCTTGTACGTTGATGTGATGATTCAAATGCTCATCGAACTCGACCCTAGAATCCGCTTGAGCATCACTCAGGCGCTCTGTTCTTCAACTTACTTGTCGGTGAACTGCGCACCACAGTGCTGGCAATCCATATTGTAGAAAATTCTCCATACAATCCTGATATCTACCGTCCTCGCGGAGAGAAGAAATAGCGATGCCTGAAGCTATCGCCTCTGCAARGAATAYAAATCGAGGTGTTTGATTCAGCGAGTGTAGTGAAATTGAGAAATTGCGGAGCGGTAGCCGCATGGGATCTCCCGAATTCGTCTCAGCTGATCAGTCGCCTTTACGGGGTCGGGCTCTTGGCATTCTGGTCCAGAAGAGTCTGTAAAGCTGTAAAACCTGCCCAGCATGCGTTCGCGGCCTGGGTAAGCCATCCAAATGCGCCATAAAAAATAAAAACCTTGGCTTGTATGCGACTAATGAAAACTGCAGCTGAGGTGCAGTTGAGGCTGTCTGATTGTCCAGGTTTTGTAAATTTCAGCTGCAAGGTTCCAAAGGTCGGGGCGAGACCCTACAGGATGCGATCATTCTCATATTAGTCGCCAACCATACTCTGTATGCCAAATTGAATCATACTTATCGCCTCAACTGTCGCAAAGCTCGGGTTTTGAAAATACACCCTCCGCGAAGTATTCATCACGCCAGGCTAGGATACGAGCCATCAACTCCACCACCAAGACACCTACCTACTACAAGCGTGTATGTGGCGGACAATTAGCGCGATTCATGTTGTCTTGCAAAGCACTATCCTCAGCTGCCGTGACATGGCCACTTTGTTGACCTGAGACATACAACAAGCGAGCTCTTTATCCAATCAATGCGGTCCATCTTGGTATTCGGATCATTCAAAAGTTGCTGACTCATCCAAAAAAAGCGGCCAACTCATGGAATAAGATCTTCAATTATTTTGAACTTCTTCGGCGAGTTGCAACCCAACCCAGCCCAGCTAGAGCTTTCTTTGTGAAAAGATTAGAAATGTCAGCACTCCCTCTCTCAGATATACATCTACCATGTACCAGCGAGGATGAAGACGACCGACTAGCGACGTTCATGAACCACGACTCTTCCTACTTTGTCTTTCGCCGCTTTAACGCCCTGAACCTGCGCCGTTTGCTCCATTTGCAGGCGTATTTGTTATCTTTGGAGCGGGAATTCGAACGGCTCAAGGGACAACAAGGGCATGATGCACACGCTTCTCGCCGCCGCGACGAGTTGATGGTCGAGGTTGACGACTATCTCCATCGCTACAGTTTGTACACCCTTGATTCTCCCTGCGTGCTAAACGTATAATAACCAAATCCATTAATTCGAGCACCATGCCTTCCGGAAACTGATATTCGAAGACAGGGCACTGATCGAGCAATCACACCTCAAAACCCTCGAGGGACCAGAGTCGGTCGCTGTTGCCGATCTCCGTTCGTGGGCTGAAGACCACGATTCTGTCAATGCTACCCAATATCTCAAAGTCAGAAATGACCTGATCACCCTGGGCACCGGCGAGGAAGCCAAAGGCTGGGCCTATCGCACAGTTGAGAAGGTGTTGTGGAAATGGTTTGCAAAAGTTTGTCCTTAAAACACAATTCATGAAAATATGTTGCTTCTAATGGGCTCAACAGCAACGTCCCTCAGGAGCAAACCCGGAAGCGGGATCACTCTATGTATACGATGATAGGAACATCCAGCGCTCGGTGCGCGGCCTCCTCACTTCCATCTCGGCAATAATCCTGCTCGTTCCCATCATCATCTTGTATTTCATCGGGAATGGGTATCCGTCATTGATAGTTATCGTCATATGTACAGCTCTATTCTCTACGATCCTAGCATTCACCACCGAGGCTCGAAATCACGAGGTGATGGTGGCTGCTGCTGCGTAAGTGGATAGTCCGAAGTTGGAATTTTCTAAAGCTGATCGACCTACCTTGACAGATATGGGGCAGTTCTGGTTGTGTTTCTGGGTAGAAGCTAATTAGGCAAACGACTTTTACGGCTGCTAGCGTTTTGCGCCAGCCGCTATTGGGTATATATGGTCATGATCCGGGGACATCTATTTTCACGCTTTAACCAGAGGTTGGACAAACTTCCCCCTCATCGCTATATTAACATACAGTTAAGCTACAAACTCCTATACAGTTATAATTAAAAGAGCTTATCTAATATATTAATTTAGTACTTAAATTATATATTATAAATACTATATCCTTATTTAATTTTAAAGAAGAGGTAGTACCTATATTACTTACTAAATATATTATATAGCTTATATAAAAGATCTAAAAAGAACTCTAAATAAATAATAATATTAATATTATAATTAAATAACTCTTATAAAGTATTATTCTAATAATATATAAATATAAAGAATAGCTTATTAATAATATTATTAATATTATTAATTACCTTAAGTTGTTAATCTTAGGTATTATATAGTTATAAAAGTAATAGTTTACTAATATTATAAAATATCTTAATAAATTTAAGAATATTAAGTCCTAAGCTTAAATTACTATTAAAAAAGCTTTTTTATTATTATTTAATACCTTAAAAATCTTATTATTATTTATAAGTATAGCACCTATAGCTCCCCTTAATATATAATATAAAGATAAGGATCTAATTATAAATAATAATAAAAATATATTAACTTAATTAGAAATAATTACTCTCCCTTTAATATATACTAAGGTATATAAGGAAAAGAAAAAAATTTTAATATACTTAAATAAAGCCTTTTAAACCTTAAAAAACTATATCCTAAAGAAATATTAAGTAGAAATAATAAAAAAGTTACCCTTTAAAAACTAAAAAATTATAATAATAATTACCTATAAGATAAAAATACTAAAGTAATATTACTTAGAATAAATAATTATTCTTAAGATATATATATCCTTAGCCCTCCTAATATATAAGGTAGTAATAAATAATATAAAGATTAATATAATAAATCTTAATTATTTAAAAAGGATTATTAATAAGTTTTAAAAGTAAAATTATTATATTCTTAATAAATATAAGATTAAGTAACTTTATTAATTATAAAAGTTATATAAAGATAAATAGTATATATCCTTAATAATAAAATTTATCTCTCTTATAAATATTAATATAATTATTAATACTAATAAACTTTTTTAGTATAATAAGATTTAAAGAGTTTATAAAGCTATCTATAATACTACTATTAATTAATATTTTAAATATAATAAATATAGCTATTAATTTATATAGTATAGGAACCCTAAAATATATAATTTTTATATTAAATAATATATTATAGCTAATTATTTTAGTTATAATATCCTTATAAAGGCTACCTATACTAATTATAAGAAGAAGTATCCAGCCTAGAATTTAAATTATAATATATAAAAATAAAAAAAGATAAAGGTCTATAAGTATATAATATATATAGAAAAGTATTAAAGGAAGCCTATACCTCTAATAAATATATTATTAAGACCCTTATCAGCCCTAATTAATAATAACGCTAGTATAATAAAGTCTTAGAAAATAGTTATAATAAGGTAGAAAAGAGTTCTAGCTAAAAAAATAAATAATAAAACTAACTTAGCCCTAAGAAAAAGAGTATTAAAGAAGAAAGCTATTACCTAAGCTATAATATTAATAAAGGTAGTAACAGATAAAAAAAATATAAATAAAAATAATAACTTAAGCTTATTAAGATTAACTAACCTCTTTATAATCTTTAAAAATAAGATAAATTTTTATCTAAAATTAAAACCTACCTAAAAAATAAAGGCCTTTAAAGTATATATAGATAAGATCTAATACTAAATACCTAATACTTCTATATATTATARYATAATATATAAAAATTATATAATATAATAGTAATAACCTTATATAATAAGACTACTCTAATATATAATATTATTATAGTATAAGAACCTTAGAGTAATCCTTACTAAGTAATAACTTATAATTTATAGAAATAAAAATATAACTCAATCTAGCTATTAAATAAGGTCCTTAATATTATAAGCTAAAAATTAATATAAATATATATATATATTTATAAAAAAATTTATCCTAGATTAATATAAGTTATTAATTATAATTTAATTCTTTAAATAATCTAGGTATACTTTAAGTAGATAAGAAAGTAATAAAGTATTATAATTTATAATATATATATCGCGTTATTAATAGCTATAGAAGAGGTTTACTTAAAAAAAAAGACTCTTAACCTAATTAATAAAGCTTTTTAAGAAAATATAAAATATAAATAAATCTTTCTAAAAAACTTTAATACCTAATATACTAACTAATTTAGGAGAGATATTATTTTTATAAGACTAATAAAATAGCTAAAAAAGATTATAAAGTAAAAAGATTTTAACTTAATCCTAGAACTAGAAATAATTATAAGACCCCTAAATATTAATACTCTTAATAATAAAGAAGGTACTATAATAGACCTAATATAAAGGACTTTATAAATTATAAAATAGATTATCTACTATAATATAATCCTAAAGCTTTAATATAACTTTAATTATTATCTAATTTATATCTTCTTTATATTTCAGCCGGAGCCCGCTAATTTTAGAAAGGAATAAAAGTATAAAGAGGCTAATTAAAAGATATTCTAAACTAAATTAAAAAAATAAATATTATAAGTTAATTATATTTAGATATAAGCTTAGATTAACTTTTTTATTAAAAATATTACTATAATTATTTAATAAATATTAAATTAAGTAATATTAAAGCTATAAAAGTCTTTAAAGATATAATCTAACTAAAGTAAAAAATACTTAAAAATAATTTATAATATAAAAAGAATAGAAAGAAGATATTAGGATAATAAAAACTCTTATAATCTTAAGAAATATAAAGCCTTAGAAAACCTAAAGAAATAAACCCTATAATAAACTCTAAATAATAATTATAAAGAAAAGGTATTAAAAATAAAAATAATTAAAAACTTATAAAAGTTAAATAAATAGGTATAGAATAAAAAGGTTATTTAGATAGCCTTTATACCTAAAATTTAGAATAAAGATAATATTCTTTAAAAGGAGAATAAAAATAAAATAAAAGCTTTATAATAAAAATTATTCCCTAAACTAGCCTCTATAGACTTATTAGATATACTAAAATAGTTATTTAAATTCTTATTACTACTACTTTTCCTAGATATTACTAAATATAAAGTATAGGAGGCCTTCTAAAGCTCTAAGAATAATAAAGCCTTAAGAAGTAATAATATTTAATTTAAAATCCTTAAAATAATAGTTTTAATTATAAAGCTCCTTTTAACTTAGATTTATAATATAAGCTTAAGACTATATTACTAGCCTATATATTAGAAGGAAGTAAAGATAATAGTAATAAGAAAATTAAATAAAAAAGACTATTATAACCTAAAATTATATAGGCTTATCTTACTACTAAATACGCTAAGTAAGAATATAAAGTTTATCCTTATAAAAAGAATATTAATTATAATAGAATTTTATTACCTACTCTTAATTACTTATTATAGAGGATATAAGTTTTTTTTAATAAAATATATAATTTATTTCCTACTAGAATAGATCTACATTAGATAAAAAAAAATTAAGTCTTAAACCTATTACTTCTAAATATCTTAAATACTTTTAATAATATTAATTATTAAAGACTCCTCTAGAATATTTATAAGCTAGGATATAATAAGAACTTAGTAAAATAAATAAATAATTTCCTTTTAAGGAGAACTAAAAGGATATATTTTAATAAAGAATTAATATAATTATTTAATATTAAGGCTAGGATCTTATAAGGATTATTTTTTTTATTTATCCTATAGCTACTCTATAACTATAAGGCCCTCTAAGTTATAGGAACTAAGGTATTAGTAATAAAATATATTAATAATATTTATATTCTAATTATAGGTAATTTAACTTTAAAAAATTATATAAAGCTTAGCTAGATTTATAAGAAAATAATTAACTAAGCCTAAAAATATAAAGTAATTTTTATTCCTTAAAAATATAAGCTCCTTTATTTTTTCTAAAGACTTAAGAGGGCTTTAGAGGAGGAGAAGAATATTATAATATAAATTTAAATAAAAAATCTTATATAAGAGGTTAGTCTATTATTATTAATTAAATACCTTAAAATATAGCTTAATTTAAGACTTATAAAAAAGGTTTACTTTAAATAAGTTATTACTAAAGTTAATTAATAAAAAAAAATATTTTATTTTATTATAGGACTTAACTAAAGGGTTTTAATCCTAGAAATAATAAAGTTATATAAAGTAATAATCTTATTATAGTTACTCTATAAGTACTTTATATAAATAAAAATATATTAAGAGATAGGCTTAATAATAGCTTTATTAAAAATAACTAAAATATTATAATAAGTTTAGAAACTTAATTTAGTAATTCTTTTAAAAATATTTTATACTATAATAAAGCTTATACTAGATATAGAGCTTTATATTAAGCTAATTTAATATTAACTAATTAAAATAATTTACTTTATAATAAATAGGATATAGAGCTTACTAGTTTATAAAAAAATTTAATAGCTCTAAATAATTAAACCTATTATATAATTAATAAAGAGAGAACCCCTTTAGTAGAGCTTATTAGAATAATATAAAGTATTAATCTAAAATTATTTAAAAAACCTAAATAACCTAAACCTAAGGCTAGTAATAGAATAGTATATCCTCTTTATAATTTATCCCTAGTAGTAACTACTATAGATAGTAATAATAACTACTAAGGAAGAAATAATTAAGCTCTATTAATAATAATAGAAAAAAATTAAAGATAGCCTAAATGTCATGGTCAAAATTGCTTGGGTGGAAGATGGATGATATTTCTGTCTGCCTGCGTGCTGGATTACATACAAAAGTGGTGCTAACTTGCACATGTACCAGGAAGGTGCTCGGCACCCCTCGCTAACCATTATGCCCATAACAGTGCCGCCAAAAAGAGAAAAAATGCTATGTCCTCATAGCCTTGCGAGGTCGGCCTGCAGCCCCGCTAGCTGCAGTCGTGACTGTAGCAGGGGTAGCTGGCGGAGCTACTTAAGAAGCTGCGGGGAACACAGCAGAAGGTATCGCTGCCTTAAGAGCAGTAGGGGATATTACTGCTATAGTAATAAAGAGTATTACGATAATAATATTATATACTAGGATTATTATACAATAATAAGTAAAATAATAATTATAAAACTCTTTTATAAATTTATATATATTACTTAGGGTATATAGTAAATACTATATATTATATTTATTCCTATACTTTTTTTATTTTATTAAGTACCTTTTCTTATCCTTATTAAGAAAATACTTAATTTTATATAATAAATTTATAAAATTTAGGTTATCTTCTTCTATAGGGCTAGGTAATAGTAATAAATAATAATATAAGTTTTCTTTTATTAAAATAAGTTCTAGTTATACTATTAAAATAATAAGATATATTATTATATTTAGTAAGAATTTAAGATAATAAATTAACTTCCTAATCTTCTTTAAAACCTTAAATAATTCTATATACTAATTAGAGTATTTATAGTATATGCTAAATATTTTATATCTATAATATAAATATAGAAATATTAATAATCCCTTATTAAGACATAACATTTTATATATCTTATTATATTAAGTTTTAATAGCGATATTAGTAAAAACTATTATATTTTAAACCTTTAATTATTTAATAGAATATAGGTAATCTAAGTCTTTTAAATTAATATTTAATTTTATTAATAAGTTAAGGTTTTCTTTAATATAAAAATTATATATTAAGTTATTAAATAAGGATCTAGTAGAATAAATAATATTATTAAATAAACTTTATAAATATAAGAGTATTAATACTTAGTTATCCTTTTTAATAAAGAAAAAGAATTTAAGTATTATTTTTATAATCTAATTAATCCTTTTAAATTAATTATTAGTTTAAGAATACTATATTATAATTATAAGAAAATTAATACCTATCTTACTAAATATTTTATATTAGAATAAGCTTATAAACTTTATATCTCTATTACTAATAATAATATTAGGTACACCCTAATTATATTTAATAAAATTAAATAAAAAAGAGTTTACTTATTAAATAATACCTTAATCCTTAGTACCTAAGATTAGTAAATTTTTTTTATTAAATTTATAAATTACTATTATTAAGGAATTAAGGTTATTATAACTTAGGARTATAATAATAAAGTTAATARCTATAGTATARAARRGRATAAATAATATTATAATTAAATATAATTTAYTATATATAAAATATCTTCTTATTTAATTTAGATTATAACTTAGATAATACTTAATATATATATATAAATATCTAGAGARGTTCTTAATAAATATAAATAATAAAATATAATTATAAGTTTTATAATAACCCTTATAGAAATTATTATTATAAGTAATCTTAAAAACCTTATATTATAATATCTTAGAAATATAAAGGTATTCCTTTTTTTATTTATTAATAAGATAGATTAATTTATCTTTTAATTAAAAATAAATTTTTTTTAAAAGGTTTTCTTTATTATCTTTAAAAATATTAAATACCTACTTTTAATATTTATCTTTTATATAAGCCTTAGTTAAATATTATTTAAATTTATCCTTTATCTTAACTAATATATTATAATATATAAAAGTTTCTAGAAAAAAAATATTTCTTTTAGTAAAGCTAAGAAAAGTTATATTATTATATAAATAATTAAGAATTTTTATTTTCTTAGCTAGTAAGAAGTTTACTTAAAAATATAAAAATATATCTAGGATAATATTTATTACGCCTAGCTTATATTAAATAGATAGATTAAAAATAAAAAAATACTAAAAAACTTATATTAAGTATAAGTTTAATTTATTTATAAAAGAGGTTAAGAGTAAGGTTTATTTTAAAATTAATATTATTACTAAATAATTAATAAATATAATTATTAAGGACCTCTTAATAGAGTCTATTATATAATATATTTTTTTAATAACTTATATAATTTCTACTACTTCTAATTTAGTTAACTAATAATTTCATTTAATACTATTAATATTTTAATTAAAAAATATTATAAGTTAGATAATACTTCTCTTTATTTCTTCCTTATTTAACCTATAATAAATTATAGCAGCGAAACCTTAGACCTTTAAAATATTAAGGTCAATAAAGAGTTACTATTATTAATTAAAGTATATAAGAAAAGTTAGTAATTTAAATACCTCTTTAATATTATAGAATACTTATAATTCTTTTTTTATAAATTTATAATAAAGTCTACTTAAAAGTCTTTTTTAAGACGGGCCTAAGAGCTGTTTAATAAGTAAAATAAGTAAGGTAAGTAATAATTTTTAATTAAATATATTAATAATATAACCTATAAGATATATATATAATTTAGTAGATTTTACTATAGATACTATATAAGTATATAAATCTATATAAGACTTACAGGACTTTATATAAGTTTTAAAGATATATATTTCTATATTTACTAGTATAGATAATATAGATTTAAGTATTTATTTTATAAATTAAGTTTTTTTATTTTAAAGAGATTAAACTTACTACGTGTAATAAGGTATTAATATATATAACTAACTAATTAAGCCTAGAAAAATCTCTAATTCCCTAAGAATAATTAAAAATTTTAATATAATAATAATAAAGATCTTTTCCTTAATAATAAATATATTTAAAYTATTAATATATTATCCTAGTAGTATTATAGATAGATAGCCTAAATATAATTTTATAAAGACTAAAGAAATATATTTTAATTTAAGTAATTTAAATAATTCTCTTAAATACTTAATATACTCTTTTAATATTTTATTAAAGATAATAATATTATTTATAAATATTCTTATAAAGGCGCGGAACAGTCTTAAGAGGGTATTTATTTATTATTAAATATATAAAGGAGATCCTTTAAAATTTATAAAAGTAATAAATAATTCCTCTTAACCTTTATAATTAATAATAGTAAGTTTATATCTATCTTTTAATTTAATTTTAAATTAGTAGAAGTATTCTACTATATTTATTATAAAGATATAGTAATATTTAGCTATAGCTTTAATAATATTTAACTATAAAAATAATAAATATAAATTATCTTCTATAATTATATTTAGGCTATAAATATTAATTATAATATATCTTTTTCTCCCTTATAGGGTATCTTATTAAATAATAAAATAGGGCTAGCTAAATAGTATAGGTTAGCTTATATAATATAATTTATCTTATTAATATAATTTATTAAAGGTCTTATTAATTACTTCCTAATCTCTTTAGCTTAATAGATAAATTTAAAAAGTCTTTAACTTTATATTTATCTTTAAAGTAACTAATATTTATTATTCTTTTAGAATTTCTATTATTTTTTTTAAGTTTATAAAAATATCTTTAAAACCTTTAACTAGTCTTATAAGGGTATATATAGAATTTTTATTACTATAAATAATAATATTATTTAGGAGCTTATATTTTATATTTAAATCTATTTATATAAGTTTACTTTTTATATTAGTTTAGCTTTTTTATTAGTTATATACTACTAAAGGTTTTACACTAAGTAAAATTATATAGTAGTTATATTTATTATACTTAATAAATATTCTAAGTCTTATATATCTTATAAGTTTAATAGGATATAATATAATATTCTTAACCTTTATAAAGATTATAGAAGTATTAGCTATATATATATATATATTATTATTATAGCTAAGATTTTAGTTAGCTTAAAACTTAAATAAAAAATCTTTATTATTAAGAAAAGTTTCTTAATAAATTATTAATATATTTATAATTAAATTTAAAACTACTATATATATATAATAAGACTTAATTACCCGCCGTAGTTATAAGTTATATTTTAAGATAAAGTATATTAGAATTTATAAATATATATATTTTTTAATTATAGCTTCTTAGTTCCTTAAGTTTAAATAAATACTATATATATTTAATATACTTATTCCTATAAGAATATTTACTCTAAGGTTATTAATAAGATATATTTCTATTAATATTTTTACTTATACTAAGCCTATATCCTTAATACCTTTAATTATTCTCTTTATATATATATTAATACTTATAAACTCTAATACGGTAGATATCTTATTACTAAATCCCTATATTAGTATATATAATAATATATACTTTACCTAAGATTAAAGATTTAGAATATTTCTATAAAGGAACTCTTTATTTCTTAATATAATTAGATAGCCTAAATTAAAATATATATTATATATTTCCTTATTAGGACTAAAGCTAGCTTAAGTTATAATATATTTAAAATTATAAAAAAGGTATTTTATAAGATAGTCTTAAAAGAGCTATATTATAAATTTAATTATTTTAAATAAGATAAATATAACTTTTAGATTAATAATATTATAAGAAATATTATATTATATAATAGCGTAATAAGATTTAATACCTTTAGAGATAATATAATTAGATTTAATACCTTCTTTAGATAACTTTAGGGTAAAGATAACCTTCTTTTATATATTAATCTAATATACTTTAGAATTATTTTTTTTTATAATATTTATTAAAAGCTTAGTTTAATATACTTTARAGRTARGTCTCTTTTAATATTATTCTTTAAAATAAGAAAATAAGGTATTTTATAATATAAATATCTTTATATAACGCGTATACTTATAATGATTTTAAGAAGGTTTAGGAGTAGTAATAAAATTTATATTAATATTTTTATATYYWRGCTCTTTATTATATTAYTTACTARAATTAAAGTTCTTAGTATATTTATTTCTATAATAATATTCCTAATTTTATATAGTCTAGCTATTTTCTTTATTCTTATTATTAATTAAAGCGTAGTAAGCCCTCTAAAGCTATTAAAAAAAGTTATTTTAAAAAGAAAAGTTATTTTTATATTATCTTAAATTAAACTTATTTAACTAAAGTATAAGACCTACTATAATTTATTATTATTATAGAAGGGAAGAAAGCTGTACTTATTTTTTTTATAGAATAAGATATTAAGCTTATTAAAAACTTTATTAATAACTTAGTAAATATTACTAGAAGTTTT
The DNA here is from genome assembly GCA_000444155.1 of Cladonia macilenta KoLRI003786. Lineage (NCBI taxonomy): Eukaryota > Fungi > Ascomycota > Lecanoromycetes > Lecanorales > Cladoniaceae > Cladonia > Cladonia macilenta. Next base: position 106,789 of record KE598622.1, read on the forward strand.
AATAATTTAAGTAGTATAGTTAAAACTATTATTAAGATATATAAATAAGATATTAATAAAGAGGAAATTAAGAAAATTATTATTTAGGATAATTTTAGCTTCTAAAATTTTAATTTTTAAAACTAAATATCTTTAATATTACTCTTAAATTAGAGTATTAATTATTATTATTACTTTATATAACTATTAAATTATTATTAGTATTTAAATATATTCTCTAAGCCTTTTATTATTATTAATACTTATAGTAATCTATTACTATAAGGAACTAGTTTAGAGTAGAATTTAGATTTAAAAAATTAATATTAAATTAGAATTTAATATTTGAGTTATTTTATATAATATCTAGTTAATTATATACTATCTTAAATTTTATAACTTTAGTAATATATATAATTATTATAATATACTCTTATAATTCTTTATATTAAAGGGTATTATTTATAATATATTTTTCCTTTAGTAATTAAGCTATCCTAATATTTTTAGGAAGCCTAAAATACTTTATTAAAAAAGTTTTCTATTTATTTAGATTTTATTTATAAATTAGAAGTTATTTCTTATTCTTAATAAATTAAAAGGTATATTATTCTAAGACTTTATTATAAAAGTATAATTATAGGTTCCTATAAATAAACTTTACCTCTTAAATATATAAGATATCTTTAATTCTATTAATAAAGATAATAATATTTTAGAAAAATATTTMCTTCCTAATATACTCTATTCTAAGAGTAGTATTAGATAATTTATTATTATAAAATAAATTAAAGAATCTAATATTTCTTAGATTAAACTAAGGCGTATTAAGACTATTATTTTAGGTAGTTTCCTTAGGAGGGCCTTAATCTTTAAAAAATCCTTATAATCCTTATAGGCCTAGTAGAATATAGTTTTCTTATAAAAAATAAGAAATAATATTTAAAATAACTTACTTTAAATTAATATTATTTATTAGAGTTAGTTATCTACTTTAATAAGACTCTATTATATTATAAGAGATCTTTTTAATTATTTAAGATTATATCTAAGGAGGTTAAGATAATTAATTTAAAATATTACTTTTATAAAATATTTTATTTAAAGAGCTATTTATTAGATTACTTATTAAAGGCGTAATAATAAAGAGTTAAATAAGGGTTTTAAATACCTTTAAATCTTTTTATAGTATTAGTTTATTTAGTATTTAAGTTAGATTCTAAGCTACTTAAAAAGCTTTATTATTAATAAAGTTTTTTTTAAATATTATAGAATTTACTTAAGTCTTCTTAGGAGGTCTTTATAGATAAGTACCTTCTAATAAAAAATAAACTATAATAATATCTTAAATAATTAAGTAAAGTCTATTTAAGATTAGGTAAAAATTAAGGTTTATAATATTAAAAAACGCCTAAATTTAATAAGCTTTTATAACCACTTTTATAGGAAGGTTTTATAAAAGAGTAAAAAATAAAAAAGTTAGTTTAATAATTTTTAATTATAATAATATATTCTCTATTAAAGTAGTATAATAATAATTAAAGTAAAGAGTAGATAGCTAACTTAATAATAACTTAAAAAAAATTTAAAAAATAAGATAATAAGATTTAGTTTTTAAAAATAAAAGATACCTTCTTTAATTATAGTTAAGAAGGTTATATAGTTAAAATATTTTATTTCTTTTTATTTTTTAAGGAGGAATATATTAAAACTTAAGAATAAGCTAAAAAGTAAAGCCTTTAATAAAGAGCTAAATAATATAGTAGAGTAGTTAAATTTAATATAAATATAAAATATAAATTATTTCTTCCTCTTTTAGACTATAATATATTATAGTAGGCTAGAATATTATAAAGGCTAGTATAAAAGTATTTTATAAATAGAGTTTAAAGCATCTAAATAGAAAGTAGGTAAGAGAAAATATAAATTAGTACTAGAAAAATAGCTAATAGTATAAGTAAGTAATAATAGAGCTTAAATATATTAATTTAGTAGCTAATCAGCTGTTACTATTATTATTATAATTAAAATTACTTAGGTAGAAGATAAATAATATTTCTATTTACCTATGTACTAGATTATATATAAAAGTAGTACTAACTTACATATATATTAGGAAGGTACTCAGCACTCCTTACTAACTATTATGCCTATAATACTAAATAATTAGAAAGTTACCTATTATAATAAGAGTAAGAGGGACGGCTATATAAGTATAGCTATAAAGATAATATACTTAAGAAAGGAATAAATTAGCTTTTATATAGGAAATAATAATATTAGTACTATTTATAGAGTAGAACTCTATAATATTAAGTTAACCTTATAATTTATAATATAATATAGTCCTCTAAGCTAGAAAATAGTTATATTTATTAATAATAAAAATATAATTAAGACTCTAAGGAACCTAAATAATTAATTTAATTAATAGTATATACTAAATATCCTTTAATATCTTTAAACGCTTAGAGAAGTAGGAAGCTAGGTATAAATTTAATAAATTCTAAACTATAAAAAAATTAAAGGGAATAAATTTATAAATAAATTAATTAAGATAACTACCTATCTAAATATTCTAAAATCCCTAAACTTAATATAACTCTAAATAAGTATTAAGAGAAAAATAAAAATAAAATTTAAAATATTTTAAAATAAAGTATAGAAGAACTACTTAATAAAAAAGAAGCTTTTTAAACTAATAAAGTTTTTATATCTAGATATATTTAAGCTCTATTAAAATACCCTTTAAATATTCTTAATAATAATTATCTAAGCCTAAATATAAGTAATAAGTTTAAAAGGATATTTAGAATCTATCTATTATACTTTTATAAAAGAATATAACTATAAGAGGGGAATAGAGATAATAAAATATCTTATTTTATCTTATATAAAATATTAAGAATTTTAATAGAGGATATAGAGGTCTAATAACCCTATTAATCTATAAGAGGAGTTAATAAATATATAAAAAGTTATTAAGATAATAGTTTTCCTACTATAAAATAAAACTCTTAGGTAATAAGAAAGGGTTAATAAGAATATAATAAAAATATTTTATTAATTTTAGAAGTAGAAGCCTACTAAAACTAAAAAAAGATTTAAATAATAAATATTTTATATTATTATATTCTAATAGAATTAAAAAGAGTATATAAAGCCTAATAAAATATAAATAATAAGAAGGTAGTATAAGGGACCTAGCTCTATAATATTAAGGGAAGATAATAATAATAAGCTTTTTAATTAAAAAGAAGTTTAGGCCTAATATACTCCTTTAAGTATTTTATTTAGGTTTAAATTAATAGATAGTATTATATTTCTTATGTTTTAAGCTTTAATATAGAGCTAGGAGCCTATTAGCTAGATTAGATAAACTGCCTAGATAGGCCTAGTAGGCCCCTAATAGAGTATGATTCAAAAAAAAAAAAAAAAAAAAAAAAAAAAAAAAAAAAAAAACAGGAGGTTGGTGTTACGGTAATACTGCGTTGATAACCAAAGATTTCAAGATATTCGTCGCCTTCTACTAAATGACGCCGCCACCACACCAATAATGGAACTTCATTGTTCTTGCCATACCCGAATYCAAGACATCACAATTGCGTCCCTTTTGAGCATAGGAAGTAAGTCCGTGCTGCCTGGCCGAGCACTCTGCCATCTCGTGAGCAGGCTGTCTCATATGCCACCCGGAACAATCCAGTTGTTGTTGAATATAGGCGTCCGAGTCGGACTCTCGTAGTCGTATGCTTCCGGACTCATGCTGGGCACTTTGCCATTGGCCTGGACAGCCGCTGCTCTTAGGTCCTTAGTTACTGACTATTGCTCGTCGTCTAATCTCCCGGCATGCTTGTAAAATCCAAGATAAGATTTCTATATCATTTACACTATGTTTGCGAAGCAACAAAGCAGACGTAAAGCTGGCTATGACATCATATAGATAACTCCTGTGACAGTGCTCTAGCAGTCTGTTTGATACGCTGCCCTTCCCTACTGCCTCCAGCTCTTTCACAGCTTGCTCCACTAGCACTACTGTGAGAGCCTAGGAGGGAGAGGCGTTGGCTTCGCAGGACTGGAGATGGCGGATACTAGGTATGGCGAGGGTAATATAAGACCGTTCTTTCTTAATATCACAGAAATTGCAAAGACATCAAAAAGGCAATTGTGGAGAGAGAGGAATTTGAGGCGGCTGTTACCGCGCTGAAAACACACCGTTACAGGCGGGCTGAACACAGCCAATATAGGCTCTCATATGCTGCGCCTCACTTGATACGAGCCCCGGCTCTCGCCTATTCTTTCCTGCTCTCTCAATGCTCACCCAGTGCTCCCCCTGCACCCTCGACGTTCCTCCCTTCTCCCCCGTGCTCCCTTTCCTTTCCCGGAACGACAATCTAAAATCCTATACTTCTATATTATATGAACCCCGAACTTAGGATTGGTGATTACCACATTGATTGGCAAAAGGAGTGTAAGCGGGAGCCTTGAGGGAGCAGGTAGAATAGCGCGGGAGCAAAGGGGAACACTGAGGGAGCATCAAGGGAGCAAAGTGGAGCAAGATGGGAGTACTATAAGATGGTGTCTGGGCGCAGCAGGTGGGAGCCTGAGTTGGCTGCCTGGTACCCGGCTATAGTTGCTCTTCTTCGAAACGTTCGTCCTTACTGTTGCCAATATATACCGGTAGGCCCCCGGATAGTATGGATCGTAATACCGAGGTTCCTTGGTATTACCAGGCAGTATGAAGTATGCTGGTAGTGTGATAGTTTCACGTAGGCTAGGTGATAGTATTTAGTATTGTGCATTCAGCTGTTCGCTACCATGTAAGCGCTTATACCCAAATGGTTACACTTGTTGTACTGCCTGCGCTAATTGCTGACCACCTTTTGAACTCCAACAGAAAACTCTGGTTACTGTCGAGGTTTTTTCAATTCATGTCTCTAGATAATGGGCATTTCTATACTATATGATTATTTCATATCTCTTTACCTCACTGATATAAACTGCAATTCTCATTTAATGTCATACCGTATCTCTGCCACCATCTGCCCGTTGTGAACCTCTTCCAGCCTTGTTCCCTTCATCCATAGTATTTCTACAAGAATGGAAATGGAAGACATTCTGTACGAGGTGGACGATGATGATTACGATACTAAGTGTGACAATTACTTTATCAGTCAATATCGTCGTCGAATCGATACATTGAAGGGTAACGCGGGTAATTGCAACCGCCCCAAAAAACGTCTTCTTAACTCTGTTTAAGCCGATAGCTGATAATTTCAGGATTTAAGCCGTACCAGTTGCCTAGAGATGTCTTCGATGAGGATGCAGAGAGTGAATTCTTAGGATATCTTTTAAATGACACCGACTTCTATATCTCTCTTCTTCCGATGGAGACACTTGTTGAAAGGCAAAACCCCAATTCTTGGTGTGCTTTGTATCTACTTTGGGAGACGTTGGGGGTACATGCCGATAAGCTTCGTGAATTGTACATAAGCTGGAATATCTTCTCCGGGAAAGATCAGCTCTTTGAGTTACCATCCAATGCTCTGAACGGGATGTTGATTGAAGAACGGAATTCTCCTGGTAGGACATTTACGAGCTTTTATGAATATTTAAGTAGTCAAGTGGACAATGACATGTGTGCGTCGTGGATTTGCCGTCGCCTCACAGAATTGCGGGAGGAAATGAACAAATCAGGTCTCGGTAGGCTGCGAAACAATTCCCTCAGCTATCAACTAATATGATCAGGTGCCTACTGGTCAAAAACACACCAAAGTATGCCTCCTCCATTATCAACCGGCCTGCGCCGGTTCTTGTACCGCAACCAGGAAATGCTTGTTCGTAAGTATTTGAATTCGGCAATGAGACGATTTTCAAACTTCAACTTTCCACTGCAATCCCTCGGAGCGCAGTCCAACAAGCTGCTCGAAATTACAAACTTCGACGTCGTCCTCTTCAGTACTGGAGGTACTGGAAAGACGCGACAAATTTTGGATACTCTATGCCATCGCATTGGTATCTACTTTATCGCGCCGAATGTACAATCGGAGCTTGAAACGTCGTCTTTACTCCCTCACCGGGCTGGAGCTTCTATTGACACACTTAGCATGTATCGAATATTTTCTGAACTGCGACCGCAAGCACCCATCGGCCGAATTGACTGCGCGAGCCTAATTGAAACTCGAATCACTCTTTTCACAATGTTCCGAGATATGTTGGGTCAAGTCGACAGCATCTGCCCTCACTGGACGCTCCTTCAGATCTCCTGCTCTGAGGAATTTGATCCGTTCGACGCCGTTTGGCGTTTCATGAGACTGAACCTTGCCCGCTTTGCACTTGGTGGCGGTCTTTTTCGGCACCATGTATTTGATGTTTGGTGTGTCGACGAGGCGCAAAACTCCTTCGAAGATCACGTAGCGTCATCTATTCTCGCCGGAATCTACTTTGTAAACAAGGCATATTGGAAGAGTTCTAACAAATTAGACGATCTGCAACCACTGGTGCTTTCTGGAACGTCTCTCAAACTTCATCAAGCGATGGCTTTTATGAAATCCGTGAGTAGCGTTCTTCTTGAACCTCACTTTGAGAAAATCATCTCAATCTCAGAGACCATTGCCAATGAAGAAGCCTTCTGGAACTTTTTCCGAGGTCACATTGATGGGATAATCAGCGAGCAGCGCGCAAGATTTGGCTCAACATCGACTTCAAAGCCTCTATTATGTCTGGCAGGAAGATCCCTGGATTTCACGTTCGATCCGCCTGAGCAAAGTGTCACGGAGATGTGGGATATCACTCAAGTCACATCTGGGGGAAACTCATCCCATCACATATGTGAACTTCAGAGCCAAATCTCTCAAAAATTTCTTCAATTCTCAGGGAGGTACCGTTGGTCAGCCTTCTTCATTCAAGAGCTCCTTGAAAAATGTGTCGCGTCCCAAGGACGGCTTTCTCCAGATCTGGTCGCTCAGGCTGCGAATGATGCTGAGCAACGGGTGAAATCGGCACTTCGTTACCAATTGGACCGCATGAATGACCGTCATCTAAGAGAAAATCTCTTTCGCCTGGCTGTAAGGGCAGACGTATTCAGTCAAGCCACCGAATTCGGCGAGAATGCTTCCTGCAAACTCATATCGGAAGGATTCGGACTTGTGAAGGAAGTCAGCTCCAACGAGTCACAGAGTGCTTCTGGAGACATGTTTTTGGATTTTAGCGCAAGCAGCGATGAGAAAAAAGAGAACGAGACTGTTACTGGATCCCTGTGTGAACCACTTGCCGTTGCCACGGTCATGGATTACCTTCATGAACACAGAGAGGTGTACGACAAATTCGTTGACGGACTGTTTGCGGATATTACAGTGGATGACAAAGATCAAGGAAGCCTTGGGAAACAGGCAGAATATGCCTTTGCTACGGTGAAATTCTCCCTTTTCAATCACAGTAAATGTAACAAGGCACATGTTCTGACTCTGTCACAGAAGCTCGATAATTTCCTCCGTCCATCAGATGACCTGATCTCCACAAGTCGATTGTCTCAGTTTCGTCGTGTTCTCGAGGGTTCGAAACGGCTGCTCAAGAATGAGGCCTCATTACAAAATAGACTACGTGGAGATACTTACGAGTTATGGAATAACGAAAAACGCTATTCCAATCATCAGCTACATGAATGCCCGTACGATCMGTTCATCCACAGTCGTTCTGTCCAAGAGAATATCTTGCAGTGGCTTAAAATGGAAAGGACATCGGATCATAGCACATTTCACTTTCCTCCTAAGAATGACGGTCCGGACTTGATGTTCGTACTAAATGACGACGATGATAAAGTTTTATGCGTCGTTCAGGTACAACAACTCACTCACTTTTCCCAAGATCATTGCTTCTGACAAAATCCAGTTTAAAACCGGTCTAGATGCTCACGACGCGATACCTCTACGAGAGGCACTTGATACCTTTGTCAACAAGAATTGGTACAGGGAGCAGACATTCTGGGGGCAGATAATCTTCATCTACGTTGCTACAAGCGTCACTATATGTGAAAGCCAATTTGACACTGCTGTTAAAGAACTCAAGGACAGGGCAAAGGAAGGTTTTTTCTGTTACTGTGGAAAAGAAGAATCGGACAATGTTTGGGGGAAGGCTATCATGGAATTACTTCACCGAATGAAGGRCAAGACCAAGACGATGCAAAAGCGCAAGGCTACTCAAAAAAGGAAAAGAAACCAGAGCCCAGAAGGTAAACTGCGCTTTACACAGCCTAAAAGACTCCAGAATACTTCGCAATATTCGTARCCTGTTGACCTATCTCAATTTCCAGAAGGCTTCAAAGATAGACAAGAGCCGACTCAAAAGAGAACGATTTGACAGCTATAATGAGCCTCGATCCCTTCGTCTAAACGCAGATCACCCTTCCAAATCCCTAGCTGATGTGGGCCCTAGTCGCACTGTTGCTCATTACATGCTGAAGAAAGAGCACCAATTCACACAAACGAGCATAAACAACCTGGCTGGGGTGCTGAGCAGTCAGAAAGTATGAGCAGGCGGGAAAAACATATCGACAGACCTTGAAGCTCAAAGAGACGGTACTAGAGAAAGAAAACTTATTCACACTGATGAGTATGAACWGCATGGCCAATGTATATAGCGATTAAGCAAAGTATAGATAGACGAAAGAGATGCATTGTCAGACCTAAAAATTGCAAAAGACGGTGCTGGGGAAAAATATCCTAACACACTGATAAGTATGAATAATTTCGCATCAATTTATTGGAACCAAGGACGCTTCGATGAAGCCGACAAAATAGAAACCTTAATTTTGGAGACCCGCTATAGGGTGCCAGGACCTCGACATCCAAATACACTTATAAGTATGAGGAATCCCGCGTACACCTGGGAGTCACAAGGTCGAGAAGAAGAGGCAATAGAGTTGAGAAGAAGAGGCAATAGAGTTAAGAAGACAATCAATGATGTTAGAAAAGGGTTAATCTGTCCAGGACTTGAATTGAAGCGGGTGGTCCAAGTGTGCTGCGAGGTTTCTGATCGCGAACAAGGCGAGTTTCGTCAACTATCAGCACACCGATCAAAAGATATGGTGGGAGTGTCGTTGACCCTGAAAGCACTATATGATTGTGTGATTGAAGAAGTCTTCAGTATAATGGAATGACATTCATGTACAGAAGGAACTATTGCAACTCCAATTGTTATCAGGAAAAATAAAGGCTTGGAATAACATTCATTACTCATAGGTACAATACATGTCGGCTTACGGTTGACAGTGACAAGCTTATCGCAATATCTGGTTTGGGTGATCGGATATCAAGAACACAGGACTGGGAATATTTAGGCTACTGCAATAGATACACCCTGTAGACTACATAAAAACCCCTAACTTGCTACATTAACACCCTTCCGGATATACGATGGCAAGCGGGGAGCAAGTAAGAATCACTATCTAAATGTATAGATGACATTGTTCACGATTCAATTGCCATATATACTAGCGTGCTCTATCGCTTTGGTAATGTTTGCCATGCTTTGCTATTTACACATCCAGATTACCAACTAATTTCTTTATTCATAATAAATTAGCAAATTAAATACTGTGTTGCTCTCACTTGTTCAATTAGCTTATTTCAAATGGTATAGAATGTAGTTTAACCCCTCCGTTAGAATGTTTCGAAAGGTTGTACCTGTAGCAGTAGCCTAAATATGAGCAGCTCTAGCCGGGTAAGGGACAACTAAATTAGGCTCCAACTGTGCCACGTCCCTCCTAGCTTAAGGACCTGAACCTTGCTCCCCTGCTACGCCCCCTTCGCCCTGATGCTCCCCCAGTGCTCCCCCAATGCTCCCCCGGTGCTCCTTTTAAAGCAGCCCTACTCCCTTCCCTTAACAATAACGGTAATTTCCAATCCTAAGTTCGGGGTGTATATTATATATATATATATATATATGGTCGGTTTTTACAGAGTATATTCACGTGTATAGTAGTATCTAGGTAGCGTTAGTCCAGGAGTAGATTGGAAAACAGTACAGGCAAAATACTTCGATCGTAAGTCTTCGTTTGGGAAACTTGTGTCATGTTGAAGGGACATTGTTTAGTTATATCTTTTTCGGTGGAATTTTCCCATATTCATCACATACCTTTGCTTAAACAGCTTTCATCTTCACTACTTTCCCAATCATGACTAAACCTCTTGATATCACCATAACCATGCTCAAATCTAATCTCAGAAGTTCTCAAGTAGATACTTCTCACCCAACCAGTATCAATACCCCAAATGTCACAAAATCTCTACCGAAAAAATCGCCTTCTTCCCATCCTCCACCATCCCCAAAAACGCCTCCAATTCATCATCCTCATCAATCCCCCAACTCCCCCCCTCATTTCCCTCTCCTCCCCCAGCAGGAGGCTGCACGCCCTCAATCTTGCCCACGCGTGCATCGGCGTTCCCCTTCAAGCCAGACCTGTTAAATGCCAAAACGCGCAGATTGGCGACAGTGTGAGGGGGGTGGAAGGTATCGAGCCACATTTTCTTGGCGGAGGAGAGATTTTTGAGGGGGGAGGTTGGGGAGATGCGGAAGTAGACTGGGATGGGGGAGGGGATGGGAGGCGGTTGGAGGGGAAAGGAGGGGTAGTGTTGCTGGTTGTGGTTTTGCTGGGGGAGCGAAGCTGCTTGGAGGAGAGAGGGGTCGATTTGCATACCGCTGTAGTCGTAGGGTGGGTAGGAGGCTGTGGCTAGAGCTTGGGATGCGAGTGTTGACATACCGTCTGCTGGTAGAGATGTGTCGATTGGGTCGTCCTGGAAGTCGAGCAGAGGAGCGTTGGCTCTCATGCCGTGTCGCAAGGATGATTTGTTTTGGTCCGAACTGGGTTGTGGACCAGCTGATCCCGAGGAGTTTGATGTTGAAGAAGGGTTCGGGCTAGATTTGTTGATTGAGTCATTCTGACCTGTGGTAAGGCTCTTTCTCAACCTCGAAGGATCTTTCTTGGTCTGGTCGTCTCGATGACGCTTCTGCACGTCACAGGCTATTGATTCGAGGGACTTCAGCTTAGCACCATAGTCTGGATCTGTGCTTTGGTCCCCAAGCTTTTCTTGTATAAGTGACGATTCGGAAATCCATTTGGCCTTAAGATTGTCCCAATACTCTCGAGGGACTTCAAGCTTGCTTGTGAAGTGATCAGCCTTGAGAATGGCGTCAAAGGCTGCTCGAATTTGCCTCCCCTCCTGTGGGGTGACCCCGAGGATGTTTTTCGCGTCGGTAATGGTGACACGATTACTGACCGTGCGAAGCTTCTTCGTGACATCCATACATAACAGATCGAGCGCCATTGGCTTTTGGGTTTGGTTCACGCCATCTGCCCCCGGTCCCCAGAAGATGGGTTGTAGATGAGCCATGCGGCTAACAAGTTCCTCTTTGCAGGTTTTCCAGGTGTCTGGACCGCAGATAGTCTTCTTAATCACGTTATGGGTGCGACAGATAGATTCGAAAGCCTCGCGCAGTTCTTGATATAGGGGCTTATCAAGGCCAAGTTCTCGTTTGCACTCTTCCATTGTCAACTCTGAAGGATACCGCGGTGGTTGTTCCGGATCCGGTGGAAGACCGGCCCATACTTTTGTTCGTCGTCGTCGAGTTCTAGTTCTGAAGCGTTCTTCGCTCTCTGCTGCAATGCGGGCTTGTCGAGCCTCACGCTTTGCTATGATTTCCGGTGCTAGCTCGGGCTCTGGTGACGGAGTCCTGACGTGCTCCTCTGCAGTTGCCCCGTTGGCATCTTGTTGACCGTTCTGGTCTGACAACTCTTCTAATGCATTCCTTTTGCGTTTCTTGTGGCCATTTTTATTCGCCTCCCGCAACAGGAGTCCTTGTTCCTTGCGCAGCTTCGTGAGCTCACGCTCTTTAACATCCCAGCCTTCGTTTCTTAGAATAACAAGCATTTGCTTGTTGGGTGTATTGACCTCCCATAGCTCTCGGATTCGTGCTGCCAGAGATGCCTCCTTGTGAGCGGGACGGTGCTTGGCAGGAAAGCCCCATTCTTTAAAACGGGCTTGGAAGGCTCGTTTGCTGTACACCAAAGGTCAGCTATATTGACAAGTTGGTTGGTCACGCATTGCACGGATTCGACGGAGGCGTGAGCGGGAGAGTACAGGAGGCGAGATACCTTGGGGTGAAGTTCTTGTCGTCTCGGAAGTGAGCAATGATTTCCTCCAAAGACTTGTTTTCGGTGATGTACATATTGAAGCACTCTTCGCGCTTATTATCCCATTCATAAACCATCTTGAGTCGTATTGACTGGTTGAAAAAGAATACTGCTGTTCTTGATTTGCCCACTGCGTATATGGATATGGTGGGTGAACGTAGCTATGCCTTCAGTACGGAAGCCAAGTTGGAGTCGCACTTCGGCCTTGGCAGCGTCCGATGCCCCATAGTACAACTGAACAACGCTACAATTACATCCATAAGGTACCTTATCCTACTTGAAGCCTTCGCCAAGTCTACATTTCATGCGCCCCGTCAACTCTACGTGCATGACTTTGACATAGGAATTTGTGAAAGCTAATCGATTGCCTCGATTTATGGCCTTCTCGGCTGATCGTCAGGAAATATCAATGCACTGGCAAAGCTATGACATTGCTTTCCAAAGGTATAATTTTATATAAGCCATAGCGTACATTCAGTAAATGCAATCAAGGTCTTCTGAACGAGATGGAAATATGTACAAAAGAAAGTACAGACAATGATTAGCTATTAAACCCAAAGCATCCGTCGAACCTGCCTATACAAATGCAAATTGCCCCCCTTTGGGCTACAAATCTCTTCTCCCTATAAGGACAAGATCAGACTGCCGTCAGATGCCCAGCAGCGCCAAACGCCTTGCTTGCAACACGATAATGCCATCCATGCATACATATTGAACACAGATTGACCAGAAGATAAACATCACAGTATTTCCTCCCTTCTCCCATCAAGGATCATAATTCTTGTAAGCGCAACTGCAAAAGTCCGTCGATGGCTCGACCGTATATCCATCAGTAACCCTGCTGCCTAGAACTCCGTTGTCTGTATTATAGCATGCCGGTACGTCGTCGCCGCCACCAATACTCTGCGTCGCGTCGACTGCAAAGTCCCAATTGGCGAAATCGCCTCCTGCTGCGGCGCCTGCCGCTCCACTTGGGGCTGCTGCCGCCGGCGAGGATGTAGATGCACTGGAAGAGTTTGAGGGGTAGGATTTCGCAAGCTTGGTGTAGAGATTGGCGGAGAATTGTGTCGTGTTGTAGAAGCATTTGACGCTAAAAGAAGGAAAGACGACTTTTTGTACAGTAGTAGTAAAGGAGTATCGTTCTGTTGGCGTGTTCGCATCAAGGAGGGTAAGGGAGGCGTTGGAAAAGTCAATAGCGAAGGGGTTGTTGGTTGAAGAGATGGTGAATGTGGAAGGGGAGGTGGAGTTTATAATCCAATTGAATGTCGCTTCGGAATTCGTGGGGGAATTTGCATATGTCACGGAAGGTTCGCATTTCCAGGCTAGAGAGTTGGACGTGCAGTTGGCGGAGGTACTGTCAAGGAACGTTGTGAAGGTCCATGAGCCAGCAGGGAAGGGGCCGGTGACAGAGGGAGATGAGGTATTGGAAGGGGATGCGGCGGATGAGGAGGAGCTGCAGGTGCGCGTCAATGGGATGGTTGCAGAGGTGAGGGATTAAGAAGGGTGTATCCGTGCGTTTCGGATGGATACGTACCTGCTGGATTTCTTGCGCAGACCTACCACGAGGCCGACGACAAGGGCTATGATGCATGCGATGATAATGAAAGTAATCAGACATATTCTTTTCCACCCTCCTCTTCGCGCTACGTAAGCATTATCTCTTAAGTCTTGAAACTTTTCTCCATTTGGCCCGGTTACATCCCACAAACTGTACTGAGGTGGCCTTGATCCGTTGCTGTATCTCGGAGGGTCCCCGAGGAATCTGTTTCTAAAGGGACGATGTGTCTGTGAAGGTGCTGGTACGGGTGGCGGAGCACTGGCGTCTTCTGCTATGATAGACAATCTATGATCCAGAGAGCTGGCTCGGGAGCCAGCTCTGCTTCTCCTGGGACCATTGGCTGAATGGCGCGGTAGGGAGCGATCACTAAAGTTGGGAGAGCCAACAAAGTCCATTGATATGGTGAGCTTCTGTGCTACATTGGAAAGTAGATAGATTTTTGGGCGGAGAGCAGGTGTGTGTTGATGTAATTTGAGTAAAGATTAAACATAGTAGAGGATAGATACCTTGAAGCAAAATGGACATGAAGGACTGCTAAGAGTTTGACAGGTGTGAGTTGCCGAACAGCCCCCCCATGCGTTGACTTTCCGTCCAATGCTCGTAATGCCGCCGTAATGCTGCTGGGGGGTGTGGTTGCTTCGAAGACTTTTTGCGTTCATGCCCCTACGCCTCCGGAAATCTCCAGCTGGCACAACAGCCACTAGAATTACCAGCTATCGGCCTATCTGCATAGAATTACTGGTGCACTGGCAATTATTACCCAATTTCGCTCGATCGCCGATGGGGGCCATTGATAGGTCACTCCTCCCAGTAGAGCCCCCCTAGCTCCCCTAGCCCCGCTGCCAATTCTTAGCACGAACCCGCTTATCCACGTGAGTTCTAGGGGGCCCTGTTAGGGGGTGTCTGCTTGGGTCCGCCCAGGGGATGGGCAGGCTTCAGTCCGGTAACCAGACAATCGTCTCCCACGCCAGCTCAACTTAATCCAACTCAATCTATAGGCGAGTAAAGCCGAGATCTCGAAAGAGACCCCCCATTATGACCACTCGCATATGTACGTGCTATATTATGTACATGTCATACCTTCTTTCGTCTGCATCATGCACCTTCTGCAAGCCATATTGTTCTCGCTTCGACTTGCTCGGCTAATACAGCGAATAACACTCTTTTATCACATCTACGACTTCCGAACAGTGGCTTGCTCAAACCAGATGGAGATATTTGGAATGGATGGATTACCGCAGTTTGCCAAAGCACTAATTGAATCATGATTCTATTGATTCTTTGTGGATACATCACCACCTTCTGATAACAATGGGACTCAGTGGATTGGCGCAAACGATGCTGATTGCTTAGTATCCGACTCCAATCATGATCAGTGGGAGTAATCGGCACGCTATTGCTTATCCAGTAATTTTCAAAAACTCTTGAGAATTGTCCATCACAGCCTTACACACTTCAGKATGATAGACCAGTCTCAGAATGCAGAATAGTGCATCGACGGCTAAGGAGCCAACGTAAATTCTCTGTACGGCCATTCTCTTTGTATTTTATGCGTTCATTGATCATGCAAATCTCCAGTGGTCTTCACTTGCCGCAAACGGAGATCTGGTGGGCTCTTCTCTTTGTTCGGTTCTCGTTCTCATTCATGAAGGCGTCCGTATCAAGCATGTCTTGTTGTTCATCTACAGCTCTAGTATATGTCTTCTTTTTTCGAAATAGACCACCATATTGCACGGAAGAAAACATGATAGTAATCGTCCAAGAGTGACCCAATCCAGAGAGACGTCCTCAAGGCCAAGTAGTAGCTGGTTGGTCAGTGACAGTCAATTACGGGGACGAATAGGTGAGGAAAAACAGTAGGCGGGTAATATGGCCAGACCCAGGAAGAAGGCCATAAAAGTTGGGTCTTCGGCTTCTTTTAAACCCACCAAGAAGCAGCAGCCCAAACCAAAGCCAATAGATCCAGCTCCAAGGTACGAACTCAGGCAGCGCAAGACACGATACGGCGATATGGAGAAGCCTCACGCTTCCTCGGATGATGAGAAGGTGGAACCAAGGGACGCAGCTCTAAAGCATGAACGTGGGCGGCCCAGGCGTGCGAAAGACAATATCCAGCAGTTCAATCCTCCGGCTGGAGATGAAGGACAAGAAAATGCTAGTGTTCCACAGCCTGACGTTGTAGGTTCCATGGAGAGACAAGCAGCTCCGAAACGTGAGAGAGGACAACCCAAGCCACAGATTGGTCATATCGAACGTCCCCACACGCTACCAGGTGATCAGACTACGGATAATGCACCTCATGATGAGCCAAACACAAAGGTAAGGGGCCTCGGTCGAAAGGGCAAGCAAGCGCAACCCAGAAAACCAAATAACCGTATCGGAAAGCTCCGTAGCAGCCCATCAGATAAGGAGAATGCCAATCATGGGCCCAGAAACAAGCCAAATCCAGAGAAAAACGGCGCAGGTCGGAAAAGAAAGCAAGACCAATCTAAGAAACCAAATGCTCATCTTGAAAATCTCATCATTTCACAGAGAGCAGAAAATCATACGCCCCAAGACCTGCCAAAGGCCAAAACAAAGGTTTTTGTTAAGACTCCGAAGCAAGTCAATGCTCAGATTGATGTTCTGCAGCCCAACAACTTTAAACCGTCTTTTGGACTGTCCGAGTATTTAAAGGACAAGATCATTTCGGCGGAGGAGTATTCCGATGGATCCGATGGGTCTTCATTTGATAGCGATGAATCTCAATTCCAAGAGTCCTTCGATATCAGAGGTAAGAGTGAGGTCTTTGGATTGCCGACCCCGGACGATGTTAGACGTTGGAAAGAGGGAGCCTACTTTATCAAGTCAAATTCTGGTCTTGGGAATTCACGATGGGTCGGCAAGCGACCTCTGGGTCAGGGAGGTTTTGGCATCACGGGCTTGTGGCAGAAATATAATGCCGACGGTAGGGTGAAGAAGGTATAATTGAGAACTTCTAGGCGGTCTACATTTGAGACTGACCACTGTGCAACAGCAAATGGTAATCAAACAAATTGGGGGAACTGGGCACATATGGGAGCCAGAGAAGCCCGAAGAAGTCAAAATAATGGAGAAGATGAAGACGACGAAAGTTCGTGGCGTGGTCCGTCTTATCAACTACAAGCGGTACCATCGTAAACGGTTCCATCGCATCTATATGGAATTTTGTCCCTATGGTGACCTCTTGACGCTCATAGAGAGGTACAGGAGGTTCGGGTACGTGAATGATAGGAGACTACATAATATCTTTTCTAATAGATGCGATAGAAGATATTTCCCCGAACCTTTTCTATGGGAGACTTTCTTCTATCTTGCGGAAGCAGCATTGGCTATGCGGTTTGGACCGTCTGAGCGTACTGATGAGTGGGACTATGATAAAGAGATTGTGCATCGGGATATTAAGCCTCCAAACAGTATGTTGACCTTTTTGCATCAATTGATTGCCAGAATGCATGCTCATGAAGGCAGTCTTTCTAGGCCGCGAGAACAAGCATACTGGACTGCCCTTCTATCGTAAGTCCTCTTCCATTGTCCAACTCCTCCAGCAGCGTCACGTCCAGGGTCGAGGATTATGCAGGGAGTTAAAGACTCCTTTCCACAGCCACATTATCTCTAAGTAATGCATGGCTTTCATAGAAAGATGCTAACTCCGGAAAGCAACCGCCAAGATGGGAGACTTTGGTCTCGCTATCGAGACTAATATATCTGATCCTCACAACCCTCATGACTACACAGGTTGTGGAACCACTAATTACATGGCTCCAGTGCGTAAGCTGTACTCAACATCTTGCTATCTTTACTGACTCATACCAGGAACAACATCGTGTTCACGAGCGTGAGCGAAAAGCAGAACGGCAAGGAAAGCGGCTCATTCGTCACATCCTCTCACCTACCAACGTTTTCGAAATAGGCGCGACAATGTTTGAACTCGTTACATTAGAGCGTGCTGATCATTGGTTCGATAAAGCCGGAGGCCTCAATGCTCAGAGCAGTGAAGTTATGGTGAAAGCGAACGATTCCGCTTACAGTGATCAGCTGATTGGGCTCATCGTGGAGTGTATGAAGACAGAACCCGCAGACCGGATTGAGGTTAAGGAACTGCACGCTCAAATTAAGAGACATCGCGACCTCATAGCCAAGGACTATGGGAGCAGAGAGCCAAAGAACAACGACCGCCTCTATTACAAAGGCAACGAAATCAATGACATGTCTCCAGGAAAATTTATCCCTGTTGTTGGAAAAATCGACAGACCAAATGTAGCAGAGCCGCTGGATTTCATAGATCCTTCGCTGTCGCCTGTGCGGTTCCCAGATCTAGGATCTGCTGCATATGACAATGAAGAAGATGGACCAGAGCATGCCGATGAGCCGTTCCAGATACATGATGAAGAAGGGAAAGAGAGCAGACCTTCTCACATCAGAACCTCGGAGGCGGAATATGCAAAGTGGCTTGGGCGACCACGGACGAAAAATACGAAGATTAGCCAGGTCACAAAAGTTGCTTCAAAGCGTCCTGCTAAACCTCCACCCTTAGGGCAGCATGTTTCGAAGGTGTTAAGAAGGCCTCTTTCAATTGGTATGACGGATAGCGAGGGGAGCGATATTGAAGGTGCAGAAAACGGAAACCAAGATTTCAGACCGTACGTAAATACACGAGACCATATTGCGAGCGATGACTTGGAGGTAGGAGATGCCGGAGAAGATGGTGATAGAGAGAAAAGTCTCCTTGGCTGGGCTGGCGCAGCGGTGAGAAGACTATTCAGCAATCAGAATGCCCCAGATAGGAATAATCACAAAGACCGACAAAAAGGCAACGCCCAAGTACACCAACAGAATAAGCAAATAGCAGACCAGCACGACAGCAGAATAAAATCGACCCCCTCCTGGTCTCCAATCACGAACCACAGTAAGCAAAAAGCAGACCAGCACGACAGCAGAATAAAAT